>VXBP01006572.1:235000-509735 GCA_013400115.1 Rhinopomastus cyanomelas | reverse complement strand
ATAGAATGGTTTGGGTTGGAAGGGACCTTAAAGAGCATCTAATTCCAGCCCCCCTGCTGTAGGCAGGGACAACTCTCGCTCGTACATGCTCCTCTTTAGGGCAGGTTTCTGTCACCCTCCATCAGGCAAAGTAACGTTTTGGTACCTAAATGGTCCCAAGCAGCAGGCAGTTGAGTGTGAGGTCACAGTGTGGCATTTGGCAAGCTTCAGCTGGAAGAGCTTGCGCTGTGACGCTCAGCACACAGCGTTTAGGCTACAGTCAGCTGCCTCTGTACTGCAGGGATGTCATAGGCGAGTACCACCAGCCAGGAGTATAAATTAAAGATATTTAAGGAGAATTTTCACAAAGGGTCAGTCTGGCACGTAAAAAGAAAAGCCAATGGGCGTTTGGTACAGAGGATTACTCACAGAGGATGTACTAATGTAATTAAATTTACAGTTTAACAGGTTTTACTCTTATACGCGTTAAACATGAGGGAAGGAAGGAGGAGAGTCTGAGAGAGTTTCTAGAATTTGGGCAAGTTTTTATTCATGCTTGTGAATATATTCTTTGCTTAGTGCCTGTGCTTACCTCTGAAGTAGTGGGGAGCAGGAGTTTACTGTCTCAGTTAATTCCCCTCTCTAACACCTGTGAAGTGCAATGCATTAAACAAGTTTAATGTTCGAAATCTACTTTGCACGTGCCCTTTTTACAGAGGCCCTCCACAAGCAGATGCCTTTTTATACTGTACTTGGGCACGGCATCTGACAGAGGTTCCTCTATAACCTGAAGTGGAAGTACTGGTGTAAAACACATGACTGTGTACGTGGGACTTCATCCAGAGCGCTCAGCCAAGGGAAATATTGAACCAGTGCTAAGTCACCCTAACGAGTTAAGTAGTGTGCATGGGTTTGTTACCTGAAGCAAATGCGCTCGTATGTAGTTTCTGGAACTACAAGAGATCAGTCAAGCAAATGTGTCTGTGAAAGGGGAAAAAAAATGTTCATAAAAATGACACCGCCTCACTTGCTTGGTGGCAAAGCATTTAAAATAATTGTTCAATGAAAGACTAAACATTCTCTTGGAAAAGTCATTTAACTCAAGAGCTAGCCATACAGGGCGACCGCTCCAGCGTGTGAAATAACGAAGTTCATTCTCTCGTGTTCTGCTTTGCCGGTAGGACCTAGTCACCTTTCTAAAACCCACGTGTTACACATAAATAGGCATTTCATGTAAAAAATCCCCAACACCACAAACTTGCAGGCCTCAAAAGATTAGCTGATTGGTTTCCAGTTTAAATTGGGATGAGGGAGCGAGGAGAGGGACAAGGTGAAGAGGAAAGGGTACATCTCAGCCTAGACTCAGTGCTGGGTTGGCAGAACAGGGGCTTTCAATAGAGAGACAGAACTGCCTCAGCCCTTATCCTTTTCCCTGGTTTTCTGTGGGTGTAGAGATTAGCTGCTGCAGTTCATTTATGAATGCTTTCCCTCCCAGATGTGAAACATCTTCCAGACAGCTTGGCCAGGAGCTTTGCAAACATCTGCTGCTCCCTCCTCCATACCCACCAGACAGTGATGAGTCTGATAATGGGAAAACAAAAAGGAACAGTTCCTGGGAATGATCATTGTTTGCCTTGATGATGAGGTTTTGCTGGAAGTTTTGGTTGTCCTGCTCTGCACTTGCTCCTGTGGGTAGTGAAACAAGGAGCCATAAATGTACCCCAGTGTTTATGGAGTAACTCTGGTGGGTAACACACCTTCAGAATAATTCTACTGGGGCCTTCTAACCCAGGACCATTTGAGGCGGTGGGTGAACAGCAGAACCACCTTTTTTGAGGTTCATATCTTTTGAGGTCTCCCAAATTTTGGCTTAGTGAGAGAAAGAACTCATTACTGCTATGATTTAGGGCAGTCATGTATGTGACCCAGTTCCATGGGGATTTCTCCAATCATTCACGTGTTGCTGGAGTCCATCAAGCTGGGACCATGCCATCATCCAATTTTGAAATGCCACCCAGTATCTCTGCTGTCTGTTAATTGGTGATTGGCATTCTGACTGTTGTTTGTGGCAATGTGTGAAACTTGCAGGAGCAGAGAGAGGGATCCTCCCTGCTGCAAGCTCTTTCCTTAGTTTTGACCCAGCAGCACTGGTTTGCTCATACACGGTATGCAAACACCTTGCTTTGGATTTGCTGCGTTCACACCTCTCCGCTTTGAAAAAACCCACCCTACAGCCCAGTCACTTTGGAAGATGTGTCACCAAGCAGCACCTGCAATTAAAATCATAGGACTGCAGGATCATAGAGTGGTTTAGGTTGGAAGAGACCCAAGATCATCCAGTTCCAAGGCCCCTGCCATGGACAGGGACACCTTCCACCAGACCAGATTGCTCAAAGCCCCCATACAACCTGGTCCTAAACACTTCCAGTGCTGGAGTATCCACAACTTCCTTGGGGAACCTATTGAAGTGTCTCCTCACCTTCACAGTGAAGAACTTCTTCACATCTAAGAAATTAAGATTATTTAAGGAATTTTCACTCGATGATACAGAGACACCAGTGTAGAACTGGTTTTTTGCTTTTCCTCATAAATATTTGGTGCATTTTCAGAATTTTTAAGTACTATTCTGTTTATTTGATTAAAGAAAAGTAATCCTTCTCACTTCTTTGAGGTAAAACACATTTCATCACCTCTTTGAGATAAAAGCATTTCAGTTGAGGGTTTTATTTTTTCCCAGCTGTAGCCCAACATGACCTTTTTTGGCACAGGCAGCAGCGCTTCAAAAGAGCAAAGCCCGTAAGGACAGAGAGTGTGGATTCAGTTTTATCCCTACAGTTAGAGGCACCAAGTGTCCACCACCAACAGTTGGAAAACGAGGCAATGGCTGAAAGTGGCATTGTTGTGTTCCTCATGGAGGCTTGACTGGGGAAGTTCAGAGAGGTGGAGACACTTGCGATAGCGACAGCTCAACAGGGATTTTTCACTTTGTGTCACGTGCTAGTTCTTTTTAAAAATCTGCCAAGAGATGTCAGAGGTGAACTGAACAGCTTGAGCCTAGTGCAAAGATCAGTGCACACCAGTCGTGTAGGTCCCAGTTCTCCTCCACAATAAGTGTGCACACCTACAAATTATAAACGCATCTCTCTGTGAAACCACGCCTTCGGTGTTTTATCCACTTTATCGCCGCTGCAGGTTTGTGTCTTGGAGTGAGGTCAGTGAATGTTTGTGTAGTTACTGCAACCCTCCTTTTGGAAAAGGGGACAGCTGAGTCCTAGCTGGGCGCAGGACAGCAGGCAGTTTAGGAGATGGTGGTTTGGTCAGGTACTGGAACAGGCTGCGCCAGGGAGGTGGTGCAGTTTTTGAACACTGTCTCTGGAGGTGTTCAGAAAATGAGTAGATATGGCTCTAGGGAACATGGTTTAGTGGACAGAGTGAGACTGGGGTGACAGTTGGATTGGATAATCTTGTAGAACCTTAATGATTCTATGATTTGTACTGTTCCATCTCCATTTGTTCACCTATGCTCAAGGCTGTTCTGTTGAGCAGCTTCACTCTCAATCATCTGCTGAGTAAGGATCTTTCTACAGAAAAAAAAAGGAAAGAAGGAAGACCCAGGTAACTATAGACCGGTCAGCCTCACCTCCATCCCAGGAAAGATGATGGAACAATTTGTCCTAGAGGCTGTTTCCGGGCACATCAAGGACAGGAGGGTCATTAGAGACAGTCAGCATGGCTTCACAAAAGGAAAGTCATGCTTGACCAACCTGATAGCCTTTTATGAGGGCGTACCCAGGTGGATGGATGATGGCAGAGCCATGGATGTCATCTATCTTGACTTAAGAAAGGCATTTGACACGGTCTCTCACAGCATCCTTGCAGACAAACTGAGGCAGTGTGGCCTAGATTTTTGGGTAGTGAGGTGGATTGTGAACTGGCTACAGGATAGAAGTCAGAGAGTGGTGGTCAATGGGACAGAGTCTAGCTGGAGGCCTGTATCTAGTGGAGTGCCCCAGGGGTCGGTGCTGGGACCGGTCCTGTTCAATCTATTCATTGATGACTTGGATGAGGGATTGGCATGCACTGTCAGCAAGTTTGCTGATGACACAAAGCTGGGTGGTGTCGCCGACACCCCCGCAGACTGTGCTGCCATTCAGCGAGATCTGGACAGGCTGGAGAACTGGGCAGAGAAAAATCTAATGAGCTATAACAAGAGTAAGTGCAGAGTCTTGCATCTGGGCAAGAACAACCCTAGGTACCAGTATAGGCTGGGGACTGACCTGTTGGAGTGTAGTGTAGGGGAAAGGGACTTGGGGGTCCTGGTGGACAACAAGATGACTATGAGCCAGCAATGTGCTCTTGTGGCCAAGAGGGCCAACAGCATCCTGGGGTGGATTAGAAGAGGGGTGGTTAGCAGATCAAGAGAGGTTCTTCTCCCCCTCTACTCTGCCCTGGTGAGACCACACCTGGAGTATTGTGTCCAGTTCTGGGCTCCTCAGTTCAAGAGGGATGTGGAGCTGCTGGAGAGAGTTCAGCGTAGGGCAACAAAGATGATAAGAGAGGTGGAGCACCTCCCTTATGAGGAGAGGTTGAGGGAGCTGGGTCTCTTTAGCTTGGAGAAGAGGAGACTGAGGGGTGACCTCATTAATGTCTACAAATATTTGAGGGGTGGGTGTCGGGAGGATGGCACTGGGCTGTTCTTGGTGTCATGTAGTGATAGGACAAGGGGCAATGGTTGTAAGCTGGAACATAGGAGGTTCCACATCAACCTGAGAAGGAACTTCTTCACGGTGAGGGTGACAGAGCACTGGAACAGGCTGCCCAGGGGGGTTGTGGAGTCTCCTTCTCTGGAGATATTCAAGACCCAACTGGACGGGTTCCTGTGTGACTTGGTTTAGGTGATCCTGCTGTTGCAGGCGGATTGGACTAGATGATCTTTTGGGGTCCCTTCCAATCCCTAATGATTCTATGATTCTATGATTCTATGATACATGACATCTTTTTTCAGGCAGAAGTACCCACGCTGTCCGTGCACTGGGCTGACCAGAAGCCATGTGGCTACCATGAGCCTGAGCTCGTCATCCTGGCAGGCAGGTTAGCTGCTGTTCCATGGTCTGTCAGGAGGGCAAGCAAGTCCAGCCATGGCAGCTCAGGCAGAAGTCAGAAAATGCTTGTGCAAGCCAGGAAAATATCATGAAGGCTCTATCTCAAGATTCCACAGCCACACAGCTTCTTTAGCGTTAGTGTTTTAAGTGAAATCTAACCTTGATTATGTGGCAGGGACTTGTTACCCTATTGGACTGTGGGGCACTAAATATATTTGCGGGGCAGTATTGGATGATAAAATGTTAACAACCTTCATGGTTGGCCATAATGACTTCAGATCCCAGCTTCTAACAAGGCCCTACTGTGCTGCTCATTTTACAGATCTGGAGTAAAAGACCATCTGAGGCTGTGAAGTTTAAAGAGAGACATGTCTGAGCGCTGAATGTATGCACAGAGAAACTCAGGAACTTGCCTGGAGTCTTAACAGCCAATCGGTGGGAGAGCCAGGGATAAAAAACATGTTCTCTAAGTCCTGGTCATGCTGTGCTCGCTTGATCACTTCATTTTTAAATAAATCTGGTGTTTAAAGTGCTGGTTATGATTATTGTTCCAAGGGAAGTTGATAAGGTCAATGCACAAGCACCTAAGACAGCAGAGAGTTGTTTTTGAAGGCGCCGCAGCACACAGGCTCTGCAAACATGGGCAGGGGCGGTGGATTTTGAAGAACAGTGGTGTAATAAACTGAGTTAACCTGTGAAGTGGGGAAAATATCAGACCTTCTTGTCTGAGCAAGTGTCAGGATGTTGGGGAGTACTGAAGCAGAGGAGACAAAAGCACGGGGAAGAACATACAGATGTGTCTGCTGCTCTCTCAGTCACAGTCTCCCATGCGCAGGAAGGCTGCAGACTGAACGTGCTGCTGCTGCAAGGCAGAAAATCAGGACAATCTCCTAAAAACCCTGTACATGCATGGAAACGTCTGTATATACAGACACAACACTTTCATTTGCAGTAAAAAGTGGACCAAAACTATGTTTAGTTTCATTTCCTTGTTTGGCTGAGAATGCGTGCTTCATGTTCAAGTTCCAACAGAAGCTAAAACCATCTCATCTCCCTAGATCATGGTGGGTGTCTAGTGCATCAGAACTGTGGGAGTAACTAGTGGAACGTGGTAGGATGCTTCTCCCATTCAGGAGCAGGGACTATTTAGTGCGTGAATTTGTTTACCATATGCAGTTTAAACCAAAGCATCAAGTATACTCCTGAGCATTTTACTTTTATATACATAGGTTTTGAGGAAAAAATTTAAGAGTAGAGGATTTACTTGAGGAAAATATAACAGATACAGCATTTATCGTAATAAACATGGAACCATTGAATCATTCAGGTTGGAAAAGACTCTTGGGATCATTGAGTCCAAACATCAGCCCTACTCTAGAAGTTCACCCTTAAACCATATCCCCCAACACTACATCTAAGAGTCTTTTACATTCATCCAGGGATGGTGACTCAGCCACCACCCTGGGCAGCCCATTCCAGTGCTTTCACTCTTTCAGTGAAGATGTTTTCCTGATGTCCAAGCTAAACCTACCCTGTTGGAGTCTGAAACCATTCCCTCTGGTTCTGTCACTAATTACCTGTGAGAAGAGACCAACACCAACATCTCTACAATGTCCTTTCAGGTAGTTGTAGAGAGTGATGAGGTCTAAAGGTGGGCTGGAGATATGTTGGTGTCCAACAGTCTAAAGTTGGTGTAAAAGCTTTGATGAATGAGGATTGACTGTTTAACTGGTAGATGAAAGCAAATTCTCTTACAGATTGCTGAGGCTAGTTATAATTTCTGTTTCTGGCTCATGTGAAATAGTTTGTGTGAAATAGTCCAGTTCTCTGTCCACATGATTCTATGATTATCAAAAGAAGGTTTGTTTTGGAATGCTCTTCCCTGTCTCCCTCTGAGCTCTGAATAAATGTGCATGCCCCTGTCAGCCAGAAGCGATCAAGCTCAGAGGTGCCTGTAGGCTAACCTCCTTAATTCTGCTGACCAACAGTGACATATGTTACAGGCTGTCTGTATGCCCTCTGTTCTGCGAGAAAGTTTGCTTTCCAAGTGGTTTTACTGCTTTGATCCCATCCCTCCATGTCTTTTGCTGCTTCTTACTTTCTAGTCTCTATTACTATTCATTGTTTCCCATTCTTAATCCTTCCTTAGGTTTGATATGTCCCCATGGGCTCTTATTCTGTGGGTGGTGAACACTGTCCCGTGCACGAAGCTTCTTGTATCATCAAGAGCTGACTGATTAGTTGGTTTTTTGAAATCCCATGAAATCTCAGCAAGCCATCTCTTATCAGTGCCCCCACAGATCCAACTTAACCTCTGCTCATGCACTTCTGATGCGTTGCTTAGGTATCAGTGTGCACCGCGGTGGTGCCGTATCTGGATGAGGGTGGCAAACATCCTTTCTTGTGCACTGGAGGCTCTTTCTGTGTGGGACTGGTGTACCAGATACCATGTTCACCTGGCAGTGTCCTGCTTCCTACAGCTTCAGAGTGCAGTGTTGGAGAAACTGTAACACTTCAGGTTTTCAAAACATGAATGGGAGACCTTGATGCTTTTTTATATAGAAATAAATAAATAAAGCATATATTTGATGGATCATTCTCAGATTTCCATATGAAATGTCCTCAGATTTACTCCTGAGCTCACATGATTGTTTGCCCCATGTCATACTTGGTACTGCAGAATGAAAAATTTCTATCTACCTTTCCCTGGGTTCTGCTGTGCACTTCCAAGTACCTCCTCTCAGTTGGAGAGTACGTGGAGAGGAACCAAGGACCAAAGATGTCCACCAGCCCATATGCATGGCCATTTATCCATTTACTGTAAGGATGTAGACTATTCATTTTGGAACAGTTGCAGAATCACAGAATCGTTTTGGTTGGAAGAGACATTTAAGATCATCACAGTATCTTTCGGAGTGCAAATGTCTCCAACTTTAGCTGGAGGGGAACAATTCAATTCCACCACTCAGAGTCAAAATGTGTGCATGGCAGATATCCCTGTCAAGTATTCTGGTTGCTGTGTCCTCAGTGGCACTCACTGACACCTGAATTAACTACCTCAGCAGGAAGACTGCAGGCTAAATGATCTTCCATCTGGAATTTCATTTGACTCAAAGGTCGGGACATCCTGGTGAAGCTGTGATGGTAGAGAGGAACCCTCTCTGCAGCAGGCTGCCAGTTTTGTACCACCGTTAGAACTCCCCACGATTAGAATTCACAGGCAAGTATCAGAGTCATAACCAAGCTGAATAAAACATAGGTGGTTTCTCATTGTGTATGACTTAAGAGAACTTAGTTCAGTTGAGGTGCTCTCAAATGCACACGACTGATCCTAGTTATGCACTGTGAACGTTATACCCTTTAAAAATATTTTCCTTGAAACATGTGAAAATGTAGAAGAGCACCCCAAGTACTCAGATGTCTGGGAAAGCAGATTAACACTGTTTGAGAAATCCTCCCTGCCAAGCTAAATCAGCCAATTAGTCATGCTAATGCTGCTTAATGACATTTCTGTTAGAAGAACAGTGTGATTTGGCTTTATTTCCAAACTCCAGCAACACAAAAATAACAGGTATTGATCCCGTACTGCACATGAACGATGTGTCTGCACTGCTGAAACTCGGGAAGCGCATGATCGGTTACACCTCGCCCAGGCAAGGGCTCGGCGCTCTTCTTGCTCCTTCCAGGAACATTGCATGATGCGGATCCCGGCAGAGGCCGTTAGCTCAGACTTGCTGCAACCGTGGCTACTCTGAGCAAAACATTAACAGGCCCAAGGAAGCAGGACCAGCTGGCTCATGTAATCGGAACCTATCAATTGCACCAGCGCCCACCTCGTCCTTGTGCTCAGTGACGAGCCCATTTTGAAAGGGCAGCTCGACCGCAATGGGTTAACTGATGCCGTGATAATAGAGGAGCTGTAGCACCACAAACAAATCTAGTTTAATGCACCCTGCTCTGAATGCGGAGTTCATATGTATTCCAGACAAAAGGCCAAACAAATTTCCAACACTTCATGCATTTCTATAGCCGAGCATTTTTTACTGAAGGATATGTAAATCTTGCACTAATCAGAGGTTCTGGGATTCCAAATGCCACTAAAGGTTATGACCTGAAGCCCTGCTAATAGATGACTGAGGGCGTAGACTAAGTAGCTCTGAATGACAGCAACCACAGGGTGTTTTGCATGAAAAGTAACCTCTAATAAATGACCTCTGCTTTTTCCCTTTCAGAGCTATGACAGTAATGAATATGAAAGGGAGAGCTTTGTACACACCGGGTGTTATTTACACCTAAACACCGCGGAGTGCGGATCCTATGTGAGAGCTCAGTTGCACTGAAAGAGCGAGGAAAGAGTGTTTTTCTCTGCCCTAACAAACACTGCTGCGCTGCTGCTGACTTCATTAGTAATCCCTTTCTTGAGCAGTGGTACCTATAGCAAGGTCACAGTTCCTCCTTCATTACGCGTGTGTGTATATGAATGTCCGTCCGTATGTGATGGATGTATGTGTGTGTTTCCTGGATGGGCTACAGGCTTTCTGTGAAATCTCTTGGATGGCTGGGAGCTGCATTCAAATTTCTGCTGCGTTGTGACCTGTAGCTGTGCAGAACACTGTGTCTGTGGTGGTATGATCAGGACCGGGATGTTTTCAGTGGCAGACTTGCTCCTGGTGGGTGATATTTACACCTGGACTTCTTGCTGAAAACCAGTTCTGAGATTTTTTTTTCTTAAATGCCAGCAGAACCAGAGATCTGATATGGGGGACAATGGGTTTCCCTTGAATGATGGTGATCAGGTAGTGGACATTTTCACATGTCGCTGGAGGTCCTGGAGTGCGGACAGAGCAACTGTGAGAGGATCCTGCTGTCTGTGCTCCTACCAGCTGCGGATTGTTCCCGGTCATACATTGCTTTGCCTTAGCCACTCTCCATGTAAATCACTTGCAATGTCTCTTTTATTGCTTTTGGGGGATCCCTTCCCAGTTGGACAGACCAGGACAGGAAAGGCAGGCAGGAGCTTGCTAGCTCTTCTGTGCCATGCAGGTATCCTTAGTGCAACACCAGCAGAGAGGTTGTGTGGGGACACTGTCGTGGCAGAGCAAACCAGTTGTACAGGGTGTACTTAACCACAAAAGCAGGGGTCACATCAGAAACCCCTGAGCTTGTACGACGAGGTTCAGGCTGTACATTGGAGGTGCATGGTGCAGATGTGCCTGCCTGGGACCCTGTGCTGTATGGCCAGCTCAGGAGGTGCTGGGGGCAGGGATTAGCCCTCTGCTTCCCTGTCAGGTTGGTGGCACTGGGGACTTGTGTGCTTAAACCCCTTTTCAGGCTTGACAGTTCTGCCTGGTACGAGTATCAAGGTCCTGGCATCTTCAGGATGCTTAGGTGCCATTCTTGCTGCTGAGATGCTCAGCATGGTGCCACCACTGCGTGCTGCTGTGCACAGACTGCCTCAAGACATGTCACGCCTGGCAGTAGGGCAGTGCAAAGCCTGTTTATTTGGGATTCAAGCATTATAAGTGTTTATTTGGGATTTGCATATTAAGGATGCAGCATGTGGCCTGTGAAGAAAATCTTCCGTTGCCTAGTGCACTTCATGCCCCAGGAATCTTTCGCATGATGTCCAGCACAAGTTTTTTGGTTTTCTTAATATTATCCGAATGTTTTTCCGTTAGTTAACTTTTAATACAGGTGTTTTATGTGCAGATCATAGTTATGTTTGTTCAGGTATGACTGCCATTTTGTTAGTGGCAATTTTGCCTGAGTAAGGAGGCCAAAGCAGGACTTTAAAATGCACTCCTCATAAAAAATTAAAGTGCTATTCTTTATTTACATATTTACGCAACAGTCAATCCATCGTGAAAAGCTTTCTCTGCCTTAAACCCAAATCTCTGGGGTGTGCTCTGTGCCTGGGGAAATTGGATGGCTCAGAGAAATGATGAAGAGATATCTGTTCATCCACCTATCTATCATTTTTTATACCATACTCATTACCATGGTCTCTGAGCTCCTATTACATGTATGGAGCCTTTCCCATTTCGGTACAGAGCTGGCCAGTAGAGACAGCAAAGTCATCATTATTTTCTGAAGGGCACAAAACTGTAGAGCAACTGGTTGCTCAGTCTGCAGTGCCCGTTTGGCAGCAGCCAGTTCGTACAGAAGACAAATCCCTTTTATTAGCTACCCAAGAAGTCTGATTTGGCTTCTGGAATATGCAGTTCAAATGGACTGTGTGCAGGGAGTTAGCCTTAGGTATCAACATTGCTGCTCCCACATTCACTTCACGTCACCTCGAGAGAGAAGCTACCTCTTCCCCTCCTCCCTGACAGCTGCTTACCACGAGGGGCACTTCAACCCTGAGAAAGCATCAAAAGACCCGGCAACTTTAACTTGGATAGACTGTCTGAGGGACTCTTCAAATTAACAGAAATAGCTGCATTTCTCATCCTTTTGCATGTAACTGTTTGGCCACTTTCAGGCCATGTCATCACACATTTGTCTCATTCTTACCCTGGGGTCCACCTGCTTCTTTGCAGAATTCACTTATTGTCTTTTGACTGGTGCTTCAATTTCAAGCTCTGGAGGAAGGCAGGAAAAAAATAACCTTTTTATTAGGTTGTATTCAGGGCCAGCCATGATGGGGGCCTGATCCTTGACAAAGACCTGTAGGCGTCGAGCAGACAAATATTAGTTAACACTGATCATTACTAAGAGTAAAGTAGCATCACCGGTCCACAGCTCGCTCCAAGGCTGCCTCTATTACAACAGCTATTGCCAGTGATTGTACCAGCGCTATTAGCCACCCCGCTGCCCATTTGTTTTAATCTTTCTTCCTCCTGTGTCAGGAGGAGATGTTCTGAATCCATCTTAGTTTGCCCACCAGCTCCGTCAGAAAAACAGCAGCAGCCTGGAAGCCTCCTTGCTCCCAGGAGGGCTGCTACAGGGGTGCCACAGGGGCCTAGTGCTGAGGTGTGGGCTCCAGGATCTATAGAGTGAGTAGATGCTCCAAAAAAGTACCTTCTTCTCCCTCGCCCGTTCCTGTGTCATGGAGCAATGGAGCAGTAGGGTAATTCTGTTCTGCTTCTACTGGTAAAGGGCAGAGTGGTCTGTCCCAAATCACCAGCCTGAGAAAAAGTGCAGAGCCTCATCATCAGCTTGTTCCCACTCTACCGCAACCATCCCTCTCATTCAAGCATCCCTCCATCCCAGCCTGGCTCAGATATGCTGCAGTCTACTCTCAGCTTTAATTTAGAAATAGATGCAGACTTAATCTGCTCGAGTGGCAGCTGGCAGTCAGTTCACAAAATGTGTCCAAGACTAGAAGAGGAGAAAGAGTGTGTTTTTGATACAAATGTAGGGGAAGAAATTAAACATGGCAAATGAAGAGCTGGAACGCCCCTCAGGCCAGACTCTGACAGGGCTTCGTGGATCATCTGTACCTAAAATTGGAAGGTTTGGATGCAGACTTTCCCATTCTCCACTTGCAGAAATCTGGCACAACTACAGGCCAGCTGAGTGGACCCAGGACAAAACTCAACAAGAGACCATTAGCTGAACTTCAAATACTTCATGGAAATGTTCCAGGTCCGACAGGTCTGTGGTGGGACTCTGCCCTTTTTTCCTGGTCAGCTGTTGGGACCCTGCGCCAGTATTTCAGGATTCCTCTGGAGAACCTTATTGTAGGACTGATGACTGACTGGTGCTCCAAAAAGAGACCATGGAACCTAGTATTGCAGTTTGAACTTTCTGTTTTCTTTTCCTTTCCTATGGTTGTGTTATGGAGGCAGCAAATTTAATTTTCTAGTAATGCACAATAGAAATGCATTTTCTTTTAAAGATCACAGACCAGATTTGCAGCTCTTTCCAACCAGCCTAACTCAACCGATACTTCTGATTTATACCAGCCTAAGGAAGAAATTGGGCCTTTTAAATTTTAGCTTCCTCTCCTAGGAACAATCCTTTTGTCCCTAAAATCTGCAAATGAAGAATGAAACTCTGAAAAACCTGCTCAGTCTGGCCACGGCTTGACTGCAGGACTCTGACAGCACAGTGCAGTAAAGAGGCGATTAAAAGTTTTACTACCCGTTTTATCATCCCCCTTTTTACAATAAAGAGAGCAGTCATTGTTTTAGGATTATTTTACCCATGTCTATTCATTTTGTTTCATTGTCTTTACAAGTCTCACTCCCATTTCTTGCTGCTTGGGTTCTGCCCTTTTCAACTCCTCATGGATGAGTAGGGAAGGAAGAGCAGTGAAAACTGAGCTCCTGCAGCCAGCTCTTCCTTTACCCAGGAGGAATGAAAACGCCACAAGAATTTTTTTCTCTGTTTTTATGGTGCCTTTGCATCTTCCAAGCACTTTGGGCTGATGCTGATCATGCGACCAAGCTGTTCCTCACCGGCTGTTCATGTGTGTTGTAACGGTCTTAGAAATCCAGACAGAAGTACAGCCAGTGTGCTGAGATGTAGGTGGGAAAGCAGAAGTGAAGTGGTTTTAGTGTTTGGAAGAAAGTAAAGGAAGCAAGCCTGGTAATAGAGACAAAGGGCAAGAGAAGACAGGAGAAGGGAAGGCAGAAAGTGGGGATGCAAACATCAAAACGTTTTAAAAGGTCGGGGTGTTTTAAACTGCTCCACTTGGAAATCCCAGTAAACAAGTATTTGTACCATTAGATGCTTGAATTATTTCAAAGTTTGACGTGTTGTAACTTTATGCTTACAGCATAGGGATCATCACTCTTGAAATACTTGGTTTGAGGAGAGTGAGGATGGTGTTTTCCAGGTGTCACGCAGGTTCCGAAGCCTTGCAATTTAAAAACCACGGCTGAATAGTAAAAGTCTGTTCTGGGAATATTCATTCTGTTTTATTAAAGAATTAGAATCCAGCTGTGCTTACTTTCCACAATAGTTTGCATTTGGGACATTTTTCATTTGCTTTTCCAGCAGTTTCTGTATCAGAAACATTGTTTTAAATGTCACAGTTGTCAAATCAACGAACTAAACCAGTATCACATGGCTTAATTTGAACAAGTAATGCATTTGGAATTTCAGATTTGGAGTAACAGGCTTCCTGATCTGTTCACTGTCCTTCAGCAGTTGGAAATAGAGAAACTGGAGTAAGGTTAGGCTATGCCCTGTCCCACAGGGCTGCAGAGGAGGAGGGGAAGACATTTGCTTATGTGTTTAGCCTGGAACTACCTATTTGTAATGAAAATTCAATACAATGCAAAGAGGTTGATGTTTTGTCTATATCTGTCTATTTCTCTGTTTAATTTTGTCTCTGAAGGCTTTACCCAAACTCCATCTAAGGTTCAGTGGGCTCTGATTAGGGTTTAATGAGGTCCCTATTACTGCCTACTGAAAGAAAACAAGGGAAAACTCTCCCTGATGTCGAGTGTGGTCCTTTGCTTTAGGCTGACAATCTGATACTGCTATAGAAAGACCCTTTATCTGACACATGGCTTATTAAAATCCTAGAAAATGCCTCAAGATGGACATTCACAGGCTGAGGCACCCATGGCCGTGTCTATATCTGAAATCTAGATGACAACCCAGCCCAACCTGGCTTCTCCCACTGGTATCTACGTCTCTGATTTACAAAACCTCTGCTCTGAAAAGCTCTTCTTTTTTAAGCAAGCAGTGCAATTAAGGCTTGAAAGGTGGCTAATGTTCAATCAACTTTATGATACACATTTGCTGGCTTTGGAGAATGGATCACCCCACCAGAACATGAGCTGCTACGAATCTGTTTTGCTCAGCATTGCTCATTCTTTGCCTGTCTCAAGGTAAAAGACTTGCAAGGATTTTTGATTTCCTAAATACGTGCCTAGTGATTAGATCATGATAAATCTGAAAGGATCATAATATGCCTATTACAAATGATTTTGTTTCAAAGGAATTATTCTAGTTGGTGGGTAAATATGCCCCAATGCCTTAGGGAATAACAGAAATTAAACCCTGAAATGTACATAACCTTGAAGGCCTGAGGAAAATTCAAAACTCCAAGAAAAGAAGGCTGAAAGAATGGTCTGACACCATCTTGCTGTAGCCCTGTGCTTCCTTTATGTGCCAAAGTTTCCGACGCGCGTGTGATTTAGCTTGGTGCAATGTAAGTGCTGCCTTTAATTTGGGGTCCCGACACAATGTGTTAAGAGGCAAGATGTCAGCCAGGTTGCATTTTCAGCCCGGAACACTCTTGCAGTTACGGTTTTAAGTCAATCTGACAAAGGATTGTTCATGGGTTTGGCACTTTTGGTACACCTGGTATTTGAATGTGCAAAGGAAACTCAAACCAGTGTGAAGTATGAAGGGTGTTAAGCTGTGTGTTGGGAGTTCCGTGGTCTGGGAGTCTTCAGCTGGAGCTGGTGTGCTTTCACTGATGTGGTTTTCATTAGCTGAGGAACTTAGCTGAGCAAGGTCCTTAATGAGAAGTAAGGTCTTCTGTACGTGAGGATGTCCAAGGTTTGTATAGGATTCAGTGGAAGTGCCACAGTTGAAGCTTGTTCTTTAGGAATGGGGGATAACTCCAGACTTACCAGGCTTCTGGAAGATCCTTGCTCTGTAACATCTCTCCACTTTATTTTACTAACTCTGACTTTACTAATTTTCTGAAATACTTCCCACACTTAGACAGACAGTCCTCTCCTAGCTCTTCCTTGGCAATGGGATTGAGAGTAAGCCATTTAGTGCTGTAGCTGCATTGTGGTGCGTTCAGGCACTATCAGCTGTCTGCTTTGAGACACAGAGGTAAAGAGCAAATATCAGCTTGGTCCTTGGCCACAAAGCCAGCATGGGCGAGCGGATTTCATCATTCAGACTGACTGAGAACTCCTGTGCACAGTGACATTGTTTCAAGCTCAGAAGATAAATTGAGGCCAGTTGCTGAAGTGGAAGGGTTGCTTCAGCCCTTTGACGGCACTGATCTCCAGGCCTTCAACAAATTCCTCTGTGACCCTCCACAAGAGCTGAACAAAACACCAAGCTGCAGACTCTGTGTGCTGGAGAGCTTTGAGTAGTCCTTCCACACTAGCCATTGAAATGGAGATTAAGAGAGTGAGGTACAGTAACATCGTGATTCTGACTGCAGTATTGAAGCTGATACACAGTTTTCAGTCAGTCTGAATGATAAAATCAGCTGCCTATGGATGGATTTGTGGTGAAGGAACTCGATGTTTGCTCTTTACCTTTGTGTCTGACAGTGCTGATGCTATATCAGTACTTGTAGTAGTAGTCTTTCCTCTTTGTCTTCACCAATCTCTTTGCAAAGAACTGGGGCAACCGTATCTCTCTGAACTTTCTGCTTTGGCAGAGAGGGGAAGAAGGAATGGACAATGTTAACTTTTTCCCATTGGCAACACTTCTCTATCTACCCAAAAACACATCAAAGTAGACCAGAGTAGCGTGGGGGGGTAGCAGTGTCAGTGGGCTGGAGAAAGGGCGGAAAGAAGTCCAATGGAAGGTGTACCACCTCTTCCCCACACTGCCAGCATGACCTCCAGAAGCAGAAGTGGAGTCCTCCTGCAAGAATCCCCACAGCTGAGTTAACAAGGTGATACAAAACACCAGACAGAACAGACTGTTGTGCTCCTGATGGATCCACATTCCCTGATGCAAAATCAGTGGCTCTGTGGTATTTTTAGGTGCTGACACTTGCTTCTCCTTTGACATCATGGCATAATCTGGAGGAATTTGCTGTTGTGCCAGTCAATAGAGAAAGTCACCAGTCAGTTGTTAATTTAGTCTCTTTTTGCATCATATTATGGTCAAAGGGCAAAGTGCAAGGCAAAAGTGCCACGCGAGGACAGAGAATAGATGTGTCCAGTGGCTGCTTCCAGAGTGCAGAGGCAGAGCTGTGGCAGGGACAGCGGGCACCAGTTTCCAGAGATTAATGACAAACATGCACTCACCATCTGTACAGCAAAGGTATTTTACAAGTCTCCCAAATACCGTGTTTAACACAAACACAGCCACTCCCACCTCGGGCATCCAGACGTTTTTGTGTCATTCTTGGGCTCTTTGCTGTGCCGGAGGCAGTTTGCTTGCTGTTGTTACTGCTTGCTGTGGAATTGTGTATGTATAGGTTTGATATGATCATTAATTTTTAAGATACATGATTACAGAGTATTGCAACTAGCAGAAAAAGTGTCACCTAAATCTCACCTGTGAGGGAGGTTTGAGAACCTTCCTGCTCCGTTTATGTTGCAGGAGGAATGAACCAGATCTCAGGTGAGGCTGAACTGGCACCGTAAGAAGGGAACCTCTTTCCTCTGGATGACAGATATAGAGCTGTAGTTGCATTATTCCCAGCACCAGACATTTCTTGCTTTAAACAGAACCATAGTGAGGAGGAGAGAAAAGGCACGATGGCTCCGTGTAAGCTGCAGAACGGTCTCTTTTCTGTCTGTCTGGTGATTTAAGTTCTCACTGAAGAGACTTCCTGGTACTGAGGGATGAGCCAGCAAGAAAGCCATGCTTCTTAAGAAGGTACTTTAATAGCTCCCCTGCCCTGATCTGAAGATGAGATGGCTTTGCCATTACACTCCTAGACATTGTATCTTGGGGGAAGAGCTCTGTTCTGAAAGGCCATGCCTATAAATACTCTTCATTATTTTCTGTTTTCTGATGTTGCTTCCAATTCTGTGATCAGTCATCTCAACGTACATTTTGCTGGAGTGAAGGCAACTTTCTCTTTCTGTCCTTAAAACTCAAACCTAACAACTGAAAGGTAATAAGAGGGTTTGACTGATTGCTGGGTGTTTTGTTTGACCTGATTACAGCTGGAGATGGACAATCTTGTGGTGCTTGCTGCTTACAGTGAGGCTTGGATGGCTGGGAACTGGGTGCAGTCCTTCCACCAAACTCATAAGGCCAGTTCAGAGTTAATGGCAACAAGCCATAAACCTGGGGCGAAGACTTTCCTACTGCAGGCAAAATCTGTGCTGCTGAAATCTTGGAGCATGAACACAGAGTTGCAGCAACCACCACAGGAACTCTAGCCTGTTCTTCTGCTGATTCAGCTTCTTAGCAATCGTCCACCTCTGTTCTTTACAGCTGTGACTGAGGATGGTTAAAAGACCTCAGACTTCTAGGGTGTTTGTACCTAACAGAGGCACAAGGCCTGAAAGCTGGATCAGTAGGTGGGAGAAAGTTACCTCAACATCATGCTGCCATGATTCTATGAGCATCTCTTTCTAGGGCCATTGTAAATGTTCTTGGATATTCCATCTGGTAATTGACACCTCTCTGGAAAGATGGTGACACTCCAGCAGTGACTATGTCATCTCTTTCAGGTCACTCAGGTATTTTGGAAAGCTCACAGAGTCTAAATCTAACCCTAGGGTTAGAGTTAGTTCTAGAGCTAGTGTGAGGATTAGGATTTATGGTTCAGGTTAGGATTAGGGGTTATTGTTAGGTTTAGGGTTATGATTAGCGCTTGGGTTTTGGGTTATGGGTAGTGTTTGAAGGGATTACCCTTAGTTTCATGGGTTAGAGTTAGGGCTAGTGGTTAGGGTTAGTGTGAGGATTTTCTCTCTGTAAAATAGTGCTAGAAATCTGCTTGCAGGAGCTTGAAATTTTACTGTAGTTTTTATTGGTGTGCAAAGCTCATTGAAACTGATGGGCATGCAAGAAATGTTTGTACTCCAAATCGAATGTTCTACTCAGCACTTGCCAGGCTCTGCATGGTGAAGTTTTGGACAGGCTTAGAAAGGTCCATAGAAAGGGCAGAAGGATGACCAGAGGGATGAGGGGAGCTGCCATGTGAAGAAAGGCTGGGAGAACTGGGTTTGTTAGTCTTTCAAAGGAGAAGGCTCAGGGGAGACCTTACCACCTTGTTGTAGTATTCAAACGGTTGCTACAGAGAAGATGGAGACTGTCTTTTGAAAGCAGTCACATGGAGAAGAGTAGGCACAATGAGGACAAGTCACTCCCAGGGAGATTCTGATTGGACAGATGAGGACAATTTTTCGTTATGAGAACAGTTATCCATTGGAATAATCTCCCAGGGAAGTGGTGGAGTCCCCGACACTGGACATTTCTTAACGTTTGGCTGGACAGGGCCTTGAGCCAGCTTGTCTAGACCATGCCTTTTCCAGCAAAGGTTGGACCAGATGATCCTTGAGGTCCTTTCCAACCTGGTCTTCTGGGATTCTGTGATTCTACAGCTCTGTGATATTCCAAAGCACATGAAGCATCTGCCACCTGTTTTTCACCTGTGAGTGCAGCTTTGTTTCAAAACTTCTCCCTACTTGGTTTTCCTGATTCAATGTCTCTGGGGAGAGCAGGTGCCAGTACCGAGCCGCTCCAGGAGGCCCGTGAGCAGAGGGCATGCCCTTCTTTCCACCCCTGGCCTTTGTTGGCTCATCAAAGTTTATGGGCATTTGGGGGGCAAAGAAGAGAAGGGTAAGAATAGCTTTTTTGATTCTTCATCTCTGTTCACAGGGGCCTGTTGAAAGCTTGTTCCTGACAGCAATTCCAACTGCTTTGGTCTTTCTTGGTGCAGGGATGTGCTGTCAGATGAGGGCTTGGTTTTGGATCCTCATGCTTGTTCCTGGAAGAACAAAAGCATGAGTGAGGACACTGTATCTGGCAGACTTGGGGAAGCACCAAAACAAACAGAAATAATTGAGGACAGACTTGCCGAGGCCCAAACCACATGCATTGTCATTCTGTTGGCCCAATGAGGGAATCTCTCATCATCACCTACTCCATCTAAATAGAGCCATCTCCCCGCCACAACATCTGACCCTGGGGCTGCACAGGCAGAGCCTGGTGCCTACCGCATCTTCTTCCTCCCATGTAAGTGGTTCGGTTCAAAACCAGGCTGCTGCGAGGAGTCAGGTGTGAGGATGGGGACATCTTCCCCTCTCTATGACCGTCGTGTGACCGCGGGCAGCACTCCTGCCACTGCCCTCCTGCAAAGCCCATGGTCCCTCTGCGCTGCCCGAAGGGACATGACGACACCCGCTCTCCCAGCACCCAAGAGTCGCTACCGACGCTGCCTCCCGTGCCCGGGCATGGAGAGCCCGGGGCAGGCTGCGGCAAAAAGAGGCGGCCGCGAGATCCCGCGGCGGCGGGCGGAGGGCGCGGTGGGGCGGGAGGCGGAGGCTGGGGTCGGTCCCGCTGGCGGCCACAAGGTGTCGCCCGCGCCGCTCCGCTGCGGCAGCTCCCAGGCCGCGGCCCCGGACCAGGGTTTGGGCGGCGGAGGCACCAGCGCCGGGACAGTGCGGGCGGCACAAGGAGATCCCGTCACTATTTCATTTGCATTTTTCATTTTTCTTTTAATTTTGCATTTTCGTTTTTTAATTTTATTTTACATTTTATGTATTGAAAGTTTTAAATTTAATTTTTTTATATTTAAAATTGTTGTTCTTTTTTCTGTATTTTATTTACTTTATTTTAGTGTGTTCTAAAATGTTTCTATTTTAACTTTTAATTTTTTATTTTACTTTTTTGTTCTTCATTTTTAAAAGTTTTAGTTGTCCAATTTAAATGGATTTCATTTTCATTTTGGCTCAGCTCCAGTATATCTGCCAGCATATCACTGCCACAGCTTTTGAGGCTGGCGGCATGCCCCGGAAAAGGTAAACTGAGGGGTAAACGTTGGGGCTTCAGTGCTGTGGGACAGTCGCATGTGGGAGAAGACACCCTAGAGGGTATCACACACTGTCGCACTTGTGCTAAATCTCCATTGAAGGGCTTTCTGTAGATGCTTCAGGGCTGTGCTAGAGGACACTCCACCTTGGTTCCCAAACAGGGCACTGTCTGTTCGAAAAGCCATGCAAGAACACGTTCCTTATTTGTCTCCCACCTCAAAATAGTGGTGCTGAGGAACATCTCGGTTGTTTGGAAGAAGAGAGAAATAAATGGGACTTTTGTGCCTGCCGTGTCAGTCAGCAGTGGATCTGGGTTCAAATATGCGCCCTCAGTAGAGCTCTCACACTCCAGCAAAGCAAGGAAACTTCAGGATGGAAGCCCAACCAGAGCAACTCTTCTGCTTCCTTTTATTTTTTGTTTCCCTTTGAAGCTGCTGCTTTTCTTCTGCAGGCACAAGCCCCTCATCTCTTAACGTCTGTCTTTCAAGCTAATTGTTTCAACAGGCCAGCAACTTGAAAAGGCAGCTTCAGCCTTTCTCCATACTGTCTCCCCTGGAATGTTTGTAAGAGAAATACGCGTTTATACAACAGACTCTACTGTTCACAGGCCGCCTAGAGAAGGAATATTTGTGATGAGGTTAGTTAATGGGGTTGCTCAGTGCCTAGAAGGAAGCATCAGTGCAGCAGGTATTGGATGGGCTCCCAAGGATTTCAGCGGTCTTTGAGTGAAGGAGTCGGAGACAGATTAAAGAAGTTGAAAAGTGCAAGCGGCAGTGCAGAGAAATAAAATGGAGAGCAGCAGGACAGATGCGAGCGATGAGCAGTGATGTGTGAGCCTCCGGAGGTGCCGCCTGTGTTTGCGAGGGAGGTCTGTGCCATTAAGTCTCAATTTGACAGTGCATTTTAACAAACATCTAAGACAAATATATTTTCAGGAAGGATCCCAGATACCCGAATCTTTGGCTGCAGGGAGGCATCCAGTAAACCTCGGCATCTTAGGGGGATCTGGTAAACTTGAAAAAAGGAAAGAAAAAGAAGGATTGGACAAGGTTTTTGTGAAGGCAGTGGAGTAAATGATGTTGTTCTTGTGGAATTTCTCTACCTGAACCCAATGTGTGCTTTTTCAGCTCACGTTTTGGATCCCAGAAATTCACGAACCTTTTTTGAGAAAAGCATTCATAATTTTATTTTTAATGATAACTCGTCACTGGATGTTTTTAGGATCTGATCCCATCACTCTCCTGGCTCTGGCTTTTGCTCCCACTGAGGAGGCCAGTGCTCTGCTCATGCCCTTGAAGCCAACGTGATTACTCACTGGAGTAGGACCTAGCTACGTGAGTCAGTATTGTAAAATGCGGCCCTGAGCCTGTAAATGGAAAACGCTAGCTCCAACAGGCAGGCTGTGTTTCTGGTTTTGCTCTCAGCTCCATTAATATGTCCATTACTTAAATGAGTGAGATAGCAGACCTGCCCTGGAGTAACAACGTCCCCACTACCCCATTACAGGAGGCCTCAACGTCTTGTTATTCCCCCCTCACTCAGCAGCCTGCATGACGTGGGAGAAGGCTGCGGGTGACACAGCCACGTTCTGTTTCCGTGGAGCAGGATTTTCTACATGTGTCCACTAGATAGCACAATAAACTTCCTTCTTTTCTGCTGAAAAACTTTCTCTCCCACCCAAAGAGCCATTAGCCCTAGGTCTCAGAGTAATGGTGTTTCAGAAGGAGATCAAAGTTTCTCAGATAAGCGTTCCTCTACACAATGTTACCGACACTCTGCTCTGTAAACAGGCTTCTTTTTTATGGTTAAGGAGGACATATAAACATGCCAAGTGAGATGGATAGACTGTCACTTTTTCTCTTTGTGTGTGTGTGTTAACTGCTCAATGAGTGTGGTGGTTGGGTTGTGCTGATACCATTGAACTGGCCTGTCTTTTGTGTAAACAGAGGAAGAAAAGAGAATGGCAAGAAATAGTCCCAAATGCAGATTTCTTACGGGAGTAACTGCAGCTCCTGTTCCACTTTCTGCCACCACTGAGGAGAAATTCCTGTGAAAGAAGATGGAGATGTTAGCACTCAAATCCATAGAATCACAGAATCATCATGGCTGGAAAGGACCTCCAGAGTCATCAAGTCCAACCTTTTCTCCTAGTGCCTAACCGCTAGACCGTATCCCCAAGCACCGCATCCACTCGTTCCTTAAACACCTCCAGGGATGGTGACATCACCACCTCCCTGGGTAATCCATTCCAGTATCTAATCACCCTCTCAGTGAGGGATACATGCTTGTGTGGACATGTGAGACCCAGGTTCTGCTTTGGAACCTCAACTGAGTGCTCTAAAACCTAAAAATGAGGCTGCTGCCTCAGTTCAGGATTCCAGGCTGCCTCGGGCCCCTTTGGCTTGAAGCAAAGAAGAGCATGAGGCTCCTCCAAAGGCCTTTGGGAAAAGCCTGTTAGGGACCATATAGAGAAACTTGTTCCAGCATGTCTCCGTAGTGAAGGATGGGCCAGCTAGGAACAGCTGATGGGAAATCCGAGAGGTGGAGGGAAACGTTCCAGCTGAAGCCGTGTGAACACCTCCTGCAAAAGGTATTGTGCAAGATGCCTTGTGTTGAGCCAGGAAACCTGAACTCAAGGTTGCGTTTGGGATCTATTTAAAATTAAGTGAAATCAGCAACAGAGATGCTCCTGTTGTTACTCCTTAGGGAGATGGGGTCTTGCAAATGTACATGTGGCTCTTCCAGCTGGAGAAAACCATGTGCTGCAGCCTCTGTTCGTGTCTTGTCAGCTAGGGAACCAGTCAGTAGTCTTTCTGGTGGCTCGGTTGGTTGTCATGCTTCAGATAACTGTGTTCTCTGTCATGCCTTACCAAACACTATCTATAAGGTAAGAAAAGAAAATATGGAAAGAAACCTACCTGACTCCTCCTCCTTTAAAACCTCCCAGTGAATTTGTTGCCTTTGTCAAGTGTAAGCTGCTCAGGGCAGGGACCAGGATGGTGAGGTGGCCCTAAGCCATGCCCTTGCAGCATGATGCCCCAGCATATATAAGGAAGGTGCAAAGTGCCTGCTTGCTTCTGCCCTTTCAAAGTGGGGGCCTGAGATCTCTGGATCTCTGACTTAAGAAGGTGATGACAAGGCCCATCTTGCCTTTCAGGTTTCAGAGCTAACTATAGGAGTGTAACGCACTTCTTTAAAAACAGGTGACACAAGGGATTTTCCACGACAGCCTTTCAAAGTAAAGCAGAAAACCTCTGTTCCTGGGTTGAAAACACTCTTAATCACCATCTACCAGCTCCCTCTGACATGAATGTGCTGCAGCTCCTCCAATTCAACATCCCTAAGGGTTCTGCTCGCTGTAGTGGCATCTTGAAATTGCAGAGGTGGGTTTGGACCTCGACCTCTTCTCCCCTTCAGAAGTACAGCTGAAACCAAACTGAGCAACAAGATGACAGGGAAACAGTCATGAACACAGAGATCTTTTCCCTTGCCTTACCTTTGGGGAGCCAAGACAAGAACAGGCAGTGGGCACAGCTCTGCAGGGGCTCAGCCCCTGCTCTGGTCTTTCTAACCACCCCAGCAGAGAGGCGTGCACAAGAGCTCTGGAGCATCTGCAGGTGGCTGTGGGGAAATCCACCCTGAAGGGCCCTGAAAGTGTCTGTTTACACACACAGCTTTGCTTACTTCTCACTGTTCTTCAAGGCAAAGATTTGCCTGTTTTCTTTAGGAGGAACAGCCTAGCCAAAAGCCTCCTAGAAACCTGTTGGCTCCTTTTTCTTTTAGCTGCCCTTTCTCATCCTTAGGCAGGACTACCTCAGGTCTCGTCTTTTAAAGTGCTACAACCAATCCATTAAGTAGATTCTTATGGACATTTTTTTCAACTCCATGGAGTAGAGTTGCTGAGTGAAAAAGGCATGATCTGGGCTCTCGCTGCTGGGACTTCCTCCAGTCTAAGAAAAATGAGTTGGATGGTCTCAGCCCTGTCCCCAGTGAGCAGCAGCAGTAGATCACTCTGCAGAAATGAGCCACGCGTAATTTGGCACCATTGACAGAAGACTCACTCGCAGCAGCTCGGGGCCTTGCAGGCTTGAGATAATGTGCTGCTAAAGTCACCTCTTGACCCTAACCCAGGAGGTTCCTCCAGGTCACCGGGGAAGAGGGGGGTAGCAGGCCACTGTGAGATACGTTGATAAATGTACCAGCCCTGCAAGTCAGCCTGAGCTGGTGTGAGCCGGTCTGTTTATCACAGTGAGGATATGTTTCCTGAGTTGGGTTAGAGGACTGCAGACTTCTTGTTTAAGCTGCCTCCTCCTTTTTTGTCTCCAGTGCAGTGAGCCCACTGTAGTGAACCAGTGGCCCTGACAGAGCACAGAAGCAGGCTGCATGCATCTCCTTGTGATGGGGCTGGCAGAGAAAATCGGACACTGGGACAAACAACCATAAATCAGGACTGTCCTGATTAAATCAGGCATGGCTGGCAAGTAAGTTATTAGCCGCCTGTGAAACTAATTGTGATACTGATACACTCAATTTTGCTGTGTCTTTCAAACACTGGTTGTGATGGGAAACAGCTGTTAGAACCTGAAAAAAAAAAAGGGAGAGAGAGAAAGAAGGAAAAAAAAGAGAGCGCGCTTACAATTCAGAATCATAATAAAGTCTGTCTTCTCTATTCCCTTGCACAAAAGCTTTTAGATTCTTCTATTCTCCTCTAGACAATTACTCCCAGCAGGCAGGGTCACTCAGGATGAGCACACTATTGCATTTAAAGTTCATCTACTGAAGGGGGGGAAAAGGCAGAGAAAGGAGAGTAAAAAAAAAAATAAATCCTCCCATTAATGTGTGAAGAAACCCGTCAGGTTTCAAATGGGCTAGAAATTCAGGTTACAGCCAAAAAAAAAAAAAATATATATATAAAAAATTGTCACAAGACATCAGGAGGAGAAAAGATTTTGTTCAGCGGTATTGTTTGACTGAACACTTCCTTCACAATAACACCAGTGCTGGGGTATGAAAGCCAGTGTTTATTTGATGCCTGGACTGGGCAACTGTTATGAGCAGTTAGCACAGGAAAAGGGGGGTATTTTGAAATACGTCCAAAGGAGAAGGAGCCTGATCCTGCCCTGGTGGAAGCTGGCAGTGAGCCCTCTGATCTGAGCGGAGGGGGCTGTGCAGGTGCTGGCAGTGTGACCCCCTGCAATTCAGGCAGTAAAACCAGGCATTGGCCTCACTGAAGCCAAGGGCAGGTAGGTAGTAGCACTGTGGTAGTTGTGATGTCTTAGAGGTAGGAGCCAAGCAGGGTTTGTAGAGGGACCTTTGCCAGACTGAGAAAACAGCTCAAAAAGCAGACAGGATTTTGAGTAAGCAGGGGCTTCTGCAGGCCTGAAAGAGAAGCAGCAAAGCCTAGCTTGAAGTCTGTTGCTTCTCTCAGTCTTGCAGGAGAATTGTGAGCCCCCCAACCCCTGCTTTTTCCCAGTAATTCTTAGGCTAACAGAAATTATTATTTTCCCTTGTGCAGTTCTGGTTGTCAGGATGACTACGTGTGTATGAGAATCCTCCCCCTCCCTGGTGCAGAGCATTCTTGCATGTGCAGTATGTGGGCTTCAAGCTGTTTCCCAATGGGAATATTTGTCATTGGTGACTGCCGAAGTGGGCCACTGTTGGAGGTGAGGCTCCTCCAGCACTTGGCTTGAATGCCTGTAGCCCCAAATGCCTCCAACTTCCTACTTTATCTTTTGCCGCTTTTCCTTCTCATCTTGTATCTGCCCAGTTTGTCTTAATATCATTGTTGTCTGGGTTTTTTGTAAGTCACACTTTTGCTCCAAGGTGGGGAGAAAATGACATGCATTAGCTAAAGCCAGCATGGCAGCCGTGAGTGTGGGGGAGATGGAAGTGAAAAACCAAATCACTCATCTGTCAGGAATCCAACCTCATCCTCTCAGCTTCCACAGTAATGTCTCTGGCTTCCTGTTTGCAAACCAGCCATGTTTATTTACAATGTCTTTCAAGACAGCTTTTCAATGCGTAATGTTCGTGTCATTACATAATGGGTCATAAATGATGCTGCTTGCCACGGGAAAACACAAAGTCATCAAATATTTTCTTGTGTTTTTTGCCTGCCTTTTGTGGCAGGGTTCAGAGCTGGCTGCAGTTGGGAAGTCGGAAGGTAAATCATCGTCTTGCCAGTAATTCCCGCTCTGGTTTGTTCAGGCTGTCAGGAGATTGCATGAGGAGACTCTGACGCTGAGATTTTGGTTGTGTTTTCTTCTTCTGCTGCCCTGCTGTTTCAGGCAGCCCATCAGCTGTGTGTCCTGTGAGAGCCAGGCGAAAGCTTGCTGGTCCGTGGTTACGTGAGCAGGAAGGGAGCAGTACAACAGAAACACAAAAGTCCTGACCGTGAGCATCTCTTTCCTTTCATATGCACCGGATCTTGGTGGTTATGCACTGAGCCAGAAGAGTACCTAACTAGAACCCTGAAAAACTGCAGCAGCGCAGCTCTCTCAGGGATTTTTCTGACCTGAACTGAAGCAGTGGAGATGCGTGTGAGTGCAATATTCAGTGCTGAGATGAAGCAGCTTGGTCTGGTCTCCCTTTACTGTAGGCAACATGGGACTTTTAAACTGAGACCTGGCTGTTGTAGACTTTGAGCTCTGCTGGACCCCTTGCCTCTTTCTTGTAGGAGTTTGTCTGGCAACAATACAAAGTGTCCCTAATCTCAGAAATGCATCAGGAAGAGGAAAGCTGCCCTTAAGCCAGGATGCAGAATTTTGCCTGTGCTCATACCGGTGTGTATTAGGTGTAACTCCCCTGAAACTGGTGGTGAAGCTGCTGTTCTTACCTCCGAACAAATCAATTCCAAGCTCTAAAAATAAGTGAATTAGAAAAGAGGTGATGCTACCATTTATAAAATAAATGTGTTTATTTGGTAAACGCTGCATCCTGCATATGAACTTCATCAATATCAGGTCTATCTAAATTCCTCTTAATCTTATTAGGGAAGAGGCAAAAGGGTTCTGCATACTTTGACTAGATCAGAAGACCTTTATATTCTCTTTGTCAGAATAGTGGCAAATAAACTGCTATCAGGACAAAACAGAAATGACAAAATGTGTGTGTGCAGAAGACATGCAGAAACTCCCACCTTCCTCATTTGAGAGAGCAGAGTAATTTCTGGACTGCCCAAAATAGAAGAGTCTCCTGGACTACTGGTGTGATTCCACTAATTCCAGAGAAGCCCCATCTCTGGTACATACCACCTAGTGAGCTTGTGGATTCCTACGCAGGAAGAAGCGGTCTCGTGCTAATTCTTGTCAGTGCTGGAGGTTATTTGCTGTGGTCTTGTGGCATTAGTGCTCAGCAGGGTGTCAGTGAGCACCCAATAAAATTTCCAGCCACACACAAGGAAAGCCTGGACTCATAAAGTGCTCTTTTAGTGCACGGCATAGACCAGAGGCTTTATCTTCCCCTCCGAGGAAATACACAGCTGTCACAAGTAATATTGCTGGAAAAGTTTTCAGTTACTATGCAAGGTCAGATTACCTGCATCTTTCATTATCTAGGTGGGTGATGAAAAGTTGTTGAGATCTATCAAAAGCGAGGCCTCAATTTCTCAAGGTGGCTGAGCAGGTAGCTGTCTTGGCTGGGACTCCGTGTGAGCTAAACCAGCCATGTGCTTTCGCAGGCTGCTGAGTTGGAAACTGAATTTCAAGAAGAATTCTTGAAAGGCATCTTGGAAATTAGATACCCACACTTGCAACTGGAAATCATAAATTATGCCAATATTAGCATGCAGTAAATTATGCCACACAGGAGTGGTGTGTTTGTGGGAAAAGGGGAAAAAGTGTTGGTGGGGGAGCAGTGAGAGCGAACGCTCTCTGTGGCACGCTCTGCGTTTTGCACTGGCAGATTGCATTTTTGTACTGTCTGAAGAAGTCTTCGGAGATGTACATCGTATGAAACCACTATCCATCCTTTATGATGAATTTTTATTGCATAACTCCTACTGTGTTAGCAAAAAAATTTAAATAAATCTGAAATTACCAGCCCTGCTATGAGTTCCAAGCATGGTTCTCATTTCAGGATCCTGGCATGCGCTTGTAAAGCATTTAAATACCTATTGGTGGATAAGAAAATCAATTTGCTTGTGAGGTGACTAAGTAACAAAACATATTAGAATTGATGTTACAATTAGGAAAAAAAGAAATAAATTGTTTTTCTGCTCATTAATATTTGGATAAATATTTATGAATGTATACGACAAGCAACCACTGCCAACACTAGATCTTTATTATGCTAGGCATAAGAATAATTCAAGCATTTAGGCAGCTGCAGGTTGAACTTAGTCCCACTGGCTGTTCAGCTGCATTTGATCTGGCCTCAGGAAGACTTTGCTGTGGAGACATCTCAGGGGATGTGGTTTCTGTGTGGTGTGTGGTTTTGCTTTTGGACTCGCTGGAGAAAAGGAGTGAAACAATCTGCAGGCAGTGTGCTCTTGAGTTGAGTTTGCCCTGATGGACAAAGTACCAGGTAGAGCAGTGCTCAGGGTGGACTTAACTGCTCCTCTACAGAAGGACTTTGGTTTGCAGTGTTGGCCGTGTGAGTGTTTCCAGCCTGGAGGCAGTGGTAGGCAGTCCTGCACCACAGACTTTCCACTGGGGCCTTTTTTCCCCTTCTGTTTTTCACTAAAGCTCTCACATCGAGATGCCTCAACCCACACAGCAGGAGTCCTCCTGCTCAATGTAACGCGTGAGCCTGCTCAGTCCTAGTGCAGGTTGGTCATCTTAGTGCAGAGGGAAAACCCTGCTCATCCATCCCCTTGCACAGGCAAACTCCACCTGTCCAGCAAGGTGGCTTCTGTAGACTGCGGAGGGAGAGGCCATTTCCTTTAGGCAGGGTTGTCCAATGTGTGTGCAGCTGGGAGAAGAGAGGTGGGTCACAGAGATGAGCTGTGGTGGTCAGACCACCCTCAGCCATTTCTCTTTTCTTCCTGGTGAAGGGGAACCTGATTTTAACTGTTTGGGGTCTTTTTTTTAAATAAGAAAAAAAGTAATGGCTTCATTATCTTCAGGCGATTTTTGTAGCCCTCATCTCTAGCTCAGGATACGAACCAGAACAATAGGTGTTTTGGAACCTGAGGAAAACACAGCTGGCTGGAGTGGCTGGCAATGTGATTTTGTAGGGGCACGCATCAATAATGCGGCTCCCGCTCCGTTCGGATATTACGCAGGCAGCCTTAATACGCTCACGCGGCATCCGGATTGACAAGACAGACCACGATGGCTCCAAAGGGTCAATAAAACATGCGCCATGAAGGACTTGCACAATAGACAGTAATGGCTTCTTTGGAGCTGTTACGGTCTATTGGGTCAATAATAATCCACTTTTTAAAGAGTGCCAAAATATGAATTTACACAACAGTCCGTAATGGTTCCTGATCTCTCAGATAGATGATATGAATTATCAGCATTAGTGCCCACACTGCAACGTGTGTTTACCTATTAGAGGGGATAGAGTAAAGATTAGGTGCTTCAAAATGTGGCTTTGTAGTCAAAAAGCTGATTTTAAAAATGTCTGGGGGAGAAATATATATAAACCCCCAAAATGTCATCATTAAACCTTTAAATAAATAGCGTGGATCAGGAAATGTAAAACTGAGGTTGACTCTAGAGGATTATTGTGAATTTTCACTGTAGATTATTTTCAATTAATCGTTGCGGCAACCTATACTGCGTATTTTTAAACTTTTGTTGATGTTGCTGGCAAACTCGGGCCCGTGAACCTGGGGAGTCCATGGGCTTATTTCCATATTGGTAACCTTTTCTATTACAGCTTTTCTCCTTTAATAAGAACTACTCACCTGAGTAATGGTTTGCAGGATCCAGACCGCATGTTATACAAACAGGCTTGGTCTGAATATATGCATTCAACACCAAAAATCTGTTTAAATAACATATGTGCTGCTTGTGGCCACCTATCTGTCTCTATCAGGGAAGATGAAAGTCCTTGTCTACGCAGCTTTCAGCCGCGCGCTGGAGACAGAAACCCTCAGCTGATGTTTGCCAGCAGGTGGTGACATACAGCAACAAGCTCCAATGGCAGCAACATTTTCCTGCTAACCTTGGAGAAAGTCCAGGCTTCGGGAAAATGAAATATGCCTTCGGCTTGGGAAGAAATAATGATGAATGTCCATCAGCAACACGTGCGATGATTTAAGTCGGGTTGCATAGCAAGAAGAAGCGTGTTCGGCCCACCGCAGGTCAAAAGTTTTCCTTGCTGTTTCGCTGCGTTTCCTCTGTGCTATTATAAACCACTTGGCTTGGCTGTGAAATATACTTTTAATTAAAAGATAGGAAAATCATAGTAAGACAGCAACAGCAGCGAGCTGCTAGAAAACCTGCTGTCTGAGCTCTCATAATAAACATCGCGCGAAGGATAGGTGCACACAAACCCTGAAGTGTCGGGGTGAAAACATGTAGACACCGACTTTCCCAAGTGCTTTCGAAGAAAAGTGCAAATAGCGCTTTCGACTTGTCTGTGATTTCCTCCTACTTTTTCAAACTTCATGCATGCTGCTTTTTTTTGCTCTCACAGCCAGGGACATTGGTTCAAAAGACCTGCTGCTCGTACAAAACACCACCATTGAGTTTGTGGTAGGTTAGTGGGTAAATCATTCTTCCATAATAGAAAAGAGAGAAATTTAATGAGGTATAACAAGGGCAAGTGTAGAGTCTTGCATCTGGGCAAGAACAACCCCAGGTACCAGTATAGGCTGGGGACTGAGCTGTTGGAGAGCAGCATAGGAGAAAGGGACTTGGGGCCCTGGTGGGCAGCAGGATGACCGTGAGCCTGCAATGTGCTCTTGTGGCCAAGAGGGCCAACAGCATCCTGGGGTGGATCGGAAGGGGGGGTGGTTAGCAGATCGAGAGAGGTTCTTCTCTCCCTCTACTCTGCACTAGTGAGACCACATGTGGAGTATCGTGTCCAGTTCTGGGCTCCTCAGGTCAAGAAGGACACAGAGCTGCTGAAGGGTGTCCAGCATAGAGCAATGAGGATGATGAGGGGAGTAGAACACCTTCCTTATGAGGAAAGGCTGAGGGAGCTGGGTCTCTTTAGCTCGGAGGAGACTGAGGAGTGACCTCATTAATGTCTATAAACATGTGAGGGGTGGGTGTCAGGAGGATGGAGACAGGCTCCTCTCAGTGTCATCTGGTGATAGGACAAGGTGTAAGCCGGAACATAGGAGGTTCCATATAAATATCAGAAGGAACTTCTTCCCAGTGAGGGTGACAGAGCACTGGAACAGGCTGCCCAGGGGTGTTGTGGACTCTCCTTCTCTGGAGATGTTTAAAACCTGCCTGGATAAGTTCATGTGTGACTTGGTTTAGGTGATCGTGCTGTGGCAGGAGGATTGGACTAGATGATCTTTCGAGGTCCCTTCTGATCCCTAATTATTTGATGAGAAGAAAAAAATGAATAGGTAATCCTGGCAGGATCTGTCACTTCTGGTTTCTCTTGTGCTGTGGTTTCAGGGCAATTGCAGTTCCCCGGACCTTGTGCACACATTTTGTATCTCTGCTTCTCCTACCTCAAACAACACTCCCTTTTAAATAAATCTAGGTGCCACTCGCAGCGACTGGGGTGCAGTAACTTAACAGAGGAAAATACAAGTCTTGTCCTGCAGGAAGCTGAGAACAGGATGAAAATATAAAAATACTGAGGATTTTTTCCCTCCTTCTCAGTGTCTGTTTCCTGTAAGTATCTCCCATCTACAATATTGACTGGTTTATCAGGCAGCAGGTATCTCTATCAGTCTATCTTGAATTGTCATCCAACAGGAGATTAAAGGCTGCCTGCCTCCTCCTTGTGATTTTCAGTCTTCACATCGCAAAGTTTTCAATCAAATTTCAGCAGTGTACATTTAGCTTAGAGAACTCGCAGTACTTATCTTCCCAAAGCAGGTGATTTAGACTGTGTTTACCTTGTAGAGTTCCCAGATATCTCTCGGCAAGCCTGTCTGCATCTCAGGCCTTGAAATGATTCCTAAGTTTGGGGATTGTTTTTTTTTTGCTTTTCTCTGTCTCCCTTTCTCTCTCCATCACCAGCCAAACAACAACAGTAACGCGGGTGCTGAAGAGCAAAGTGCCAGTTTTGGGATGAGCTATACCGATGCGGCAACCTTGTGTTGTTAGGGGGTTTTTTAAGACGAAGGCAACGTGACCGCTTACAGCCTTGTTCTCAGCAGCTTCCTCATTAGCAATCTTCTCAGTGCACTTATCACAGCTGTGGTTTCAGCCCACGGATCAGCTCAAGCCTGGGGAGGATGTCAGCTGGGCGCACTCCTCGCTTGCCGTCGGATACCTGAGGAAGCTGTGGGCTGGGAGGTATCCTGTGAAGCAAGCTGAGGCCCTGTTTGTAAGGAACGCAGTGAGAGCCAGCTGACACTGGGAAAAAAGAGCTGCTCTGAAAGTTAGCGCATTTTCCACATAGGATTTTGATAAACAAACTAACTGGGATTTGAATAAGCATAAACTTGAGACTAAAAAATGCTGGGAAACAAGTCAAAATACTGACAAAAGCCAGACTGAATTTTTGTGGTGTATTCTTCGTGCAAACAAGTTACTATGTGGTGTAGCTAAAAGTGATTCTGCTAAGGTAAAGGAATAGAAGAAATGGAAATTTTAATTAGAGTGTCTTATTTAGTCTCTCACCATCAAATGCTTTGAACAAACTTGTGCAGAACAGTTGGGGCAAGGTCTAGAAGCAAGATACGTGCTCTTGTTTTGGCTACTTAGACCTGTATGAAAAAAGTAGTAAAATAGTCCGCGGACCTTTATAGACTGTAGTTCTGGTTGAAAAAGCAATTGAGGGTGCAAGTAGGGTCCAAGATGGTCAAAAGTTGCCTATGGAGAACCTCTTGCTTGGAGGGAGAGGGAGCATGTACACAGGTTTTGTTTTTGGATGGGGCTGCTCATGGCCAGACAGCGCTGTGAGCCTGAGGCTGGTTCAGGACAGAGGAACCTCCACAGTGTGACGTAGCCTGGCTCCATCCAAGCATTCATCCTCAGGGTGGGATGCGTAAGAGAAATGTGGCTCTGGATGCAGTTGTTACAAACAGGATGGGAGCTTAATCCCCAGCTCCTGCTTGTTCTAGAAGACCGGAGGGGCTGTTACAGTAATTTGATGCCAGCTGGGAAGAGGCAAACACCTCCCAAGTCAGTGCTTTGGCCAACAGCCTGATGACAACAGAGGGTTCCCATCAGGAAAGAAAAATCTTCCAGAGGGTGATACCCACTAGAGTTCATCTGCTTTGTGCTGTCAGGGCAACGTGAAAGAGAGTGACATGACAGGCGAGTTGGCCCAGCTGCTTCTTCATGAATATCTGAGATTCTCGCACTGCGTAAGTGGAACTGTATGAACACATCAAAGAGGAAAAGATACTGAAAATTAGGCAGATGAGTTTTGAAAGAGAGGATTTGGCCCAACCTGATTCACTTCCTACACATGCAAAGTGGAGAGTAGATTGAGGTGGTAGGAGTGAAACACAATCGCTTTGTTGTTGAATGTAAAAACAAATTATTCCTTCTATTTTTTCATCCTTTGCCCACATTTTGTGATTCTTCCTTCCTTTTCCATGACTACCAGCAAAGCACAAGTACCTGGGGCCGGGCTCCAGGGAGGGGATTACAGCACAGTCCCACTCAGGCATCAGCCTTACTGAGCCCTGTTCAGGAGTTTCTTGTTGGCAGAGGTCCATGGATGGAGTGAATGAGAGCTACATAAGCTGATAGCTCAGCTGGCCCCTGTGGTGCCTTCAGCACAAAGGGGAGCACAAGTGTCAGCTGATACACAAGTTGTAAATTACCACCCCTTTTAGAAGTATTGCCTGCTTCTTACCTGAGAACTGATTACTGGAGTCCTGTTGTAATCACAGAGTTTGGGTTCAAAAAGCCCAAAATACATGAGTGTGACAAAGTAAAACCCATTCTTTATCACCTAGTGCTCTCATGTGACAGCGTCACAGAAGCAGAGCCCAGGGCAGCAGGGATATGTCCTCCTTTGGATGGGATGGATATAGTGCATGTCTGAGACAGAGGTCTGTGAGGCTCAGTGGGAATCTTCCCTGCTGAAGGTGCAGATCACAGACTCTGAAATCTCTTTCTCCAGAAATACTTGCACCATCTGGAGGTATAGGGTCCAAATCTGCAAGGAGAACCTGTGTGTGTGTGTGCTGGCTTGAATGGCTTACTTTCATTCTGTGGTTTAGTATTGGGTATGTAAAGCATAAGTGTGAAACATATTCTCTGTGTTAAAGCCCAGCTACTTTCATCTCTGCACCCCAAATGGTATAACCCTTCTGGCTCTTTGCCTTAGGTTGCCATCAGCCATTTTTTGTTTTAGTCCATATATTTGTAGTCCCTGTAGAGTGGGACCTGTGGAGTCTGCTGTCCCATGGACACGTATATAGTTACCCTGTAAAAACTCAGCCTGGAAGGCTGTTACACTTGGGGGTCAGTTATAAGACTGCTAAATCTGTTTACATCATTTTAATGTGTTTCCAGTTGCTGAGCTTTAATATTCTGAGCATTTCTAGAGCAGATCTTTGTCTCAGACTGGATGTTTTAGGAAAGAAACATGAAAAATGGTTCCGGTGAAGGTGGAGTGGACTCTCAGAGTTTAAAATGTGTGTGGAAATATGCCCGTATTTCATTGATCTCTAGTCCTCCATAGAAACCTTATTCTTACCCACACCCAGCAGAGGTAGTCGAGTTTGGCAGCAGGATGTGGCCTAGCCCTGGCAGAGCAGGACCTCCTTTATGTTGCTTGTTGCTACTGCAGATGCACTGACATACCTGTGCTTATAACCCGTGGTTGCCACAGAAATGCTTCAGTCACAAGGTAAAACATGAGAAGAGTTGTCCTTTATTCCCTTAGAGCAGCTGAGTGAGGTGGCAGGAGACAGAGGGACGTGGGCTACAGGAGCAACATGTGCAGAAGAAGCCACGGGAAGGGAAAGGTGGGGGAAGTCCAGAGGCACTGAACAGGGCAGAGAGGGCTGAGAAGGACAGTGGCCAGGGAGCAGACTGTGGAGTGCAGAGAGCTCTGCTAGGGGGATGGCACCACAGAAGAAGGTGACAGCAGGAGTGGAGCACCTGAGCGACAGTGAGGCCAGTCTGGACATTTCCGAGTGCTGACTTCTTTTAATATTTGTGTATGTGTGTTGGTGGGAAGAGGAGAAATTGAAGCTGTTATGTAGGTCGGTGTTGCAGCAGCATTTATCATATCAGTGGTCTAAGGGAATATTCCATACGTGACCCCCTTTAACATGCTCAAGCTGAGAGATGAAAGCACTTTCTGTTATTAGGATGGGGACTGAGAGCAAAGATTTGAGCATCCCTGGTTTGGGGTACTGGCATTTTTTCTGCTTTGTCTTAAACAGGACCTTTTTCCTATAAGCAGAGATTTTTGTGGTTTCAAATTTATTTCTCATGGTAGCTCTCAAGCTCAAGCCCTGGAAACCCCATGGTGATTTCCATTTTGGTCCGATTAAAATACTTACTGGCAGTGTTCCCCAGCACTGCTGCACTGGGCATACTGGGCAGCCAGGGGATGCAGAGATTGCACCAACTCCCTGGAATCACAAACCCTGGGGTCAGACATGAGCATCAGAGAGAATTGCTCAGAGAGGACCAGAGGAAGGAAGGGCGGGAGGGCTTGAGCCCCGACATGCAAATCCTGCAGCAGGGACCGTGCGGTTTTAGCAGCTTTCTGAGGTCTTGAGCGGAAGGAACGTATTTTACAGCATATGTTTTGTTAGTGTTGACTCCTGCGCTCGGCTCTTCTGGTGCTTCGGCAAACGCGTTTGAAGGTGGCTGAGGTATTTCAGTTTGACAAATAAACTGGGCTGCGGTTACTTTCTCAGTATGTTTTGTGTCACGGTGCTAATTTCCCATTCACTTGATTGGGATGCAATGATTTCACGACAATGTCAGCGCGGGTCTATGGAAAAGACATTACGGTGTCAAAATGAAATGAAACAATGCTAATTTGTCTATGGAAATGGTGTTACACTGCCAAATTGAAACATAACCCTCAGCTCAGCCACCTTGAGGCTTGGCGCTGCCGCGCTGTCGAAGGACCCTGCCGCACGGGGTGGTTTTACAGCGGCGCGCTGGGAAGCTACAAATCTGGATTAAATATTAGAGGAGGCAAGACTATTTGTTTTGCTCTACAAAATCACAACTGTATAGCATCTCCCGGTGTTATAGGGGCCTTCCACGTGTCCTGTACTACCTAAGGCCCAGGGAGAGGTGGGAATAGGAGGGAGAAAAAGCACTTTGGCAACCTTTGCTCTGATTTCTCTTGGCTTCATGGGCTCTCAGCGCACCTCCTCCCTAGCATTGTATTAACAGATCATTTTTAGGTGAGAAACATTATTAGATTTTGTGGTGTTCACAGCACCTAACCAACATCTGGGACACTGGAGCTCAAATTAAGCAGCGCTCTAAATCCAATTTGGATTTTAATTCCACCAGGATGTAGCATTTGCAGTAAAACAAAAGCTTAAGCATAAACCAGCATCCAAAGTGAAGGGAATACAATAATGAAAAAGAATAATAAGCAAGCTCAAATCAAAAGACAAGCACTGAGGGAGGGAAGAAGTGAATGTCTGAAGTGATGTAGAAAAATAGAAATAAATATTTTCTCTGTTGTTAGGGGCCTATGCAGTGATAGCATCTGCTTATCAATCACAATTTCTATTTTGTTTTGTTTTATGTTTCTGGACAGGATGACCACCTTTGAAAAAGAGAGATCTTTTATCTCCTGCTCTGGGGTGAGCACTAGTAGATGTTCTTTTGTTCTTGCCTGATGCTCAGTGTCCCTTACCTCCTGAAGCCAAAGTGAATCCCAAAGCTGACAGGTCTGGGGACAAGTTTCTCTGATTGCAAATAGATTGATTTAGGCTAAATGTGACCTGAAACCTTCAAAGTGGAAGGACCCCCCAGTGTGATCATAAATTGGTGGGAGGGAAGGTTGTTGTATCTGCACTTCTGGGAATATTAGCAAATTGCATGCAGATGTCAAGAAGAAAATAGTCTTGGCCAGTCTGTTAGGAGGGACTTCAGCACCCTCTTTCATCCTGGGTGAATTTCCGGGCTGATTCTATCTGCTGAGTTTCTCAGTGATTGTTTTTCCTTATTTGTGAGATTGGCAGAATGGCACTTCCCTGTCTGTTGCAGACTTTAGGGGGAAGAAATAAATTCCAGGCTTTGTGGTGCCTGGGCAGTGCTGTGAGATGGTCATGTGGCATCATGAGCTGGGGTGGGTGGAAAGGCTAATCACATGAGCACTATATCTTGAGAAACCCATCCTTTTTTTCACATGTGCCTCAGCTGGCATTAAAATCTGACTGGTTAATGAAAACAATAAAGCTACCCAATCTTATTGATGACTCTGTAGATTTCTTGGACAGGAGGAGCTCTGTGTTCTCTCATATACAAATATCTCTAGGCTGCATGCAGCATTTCTAGAAGTCCACTGAAATCCCAGAGCTAAACGTCCTCTTGAGAGACCAGTTGCTGCTTCTCTCTTACCATGTGAGTGGTAGGTACATGCTGTGTTTTTTTGGTAAAACTGTTTCCAGCTTCCCCAGGTAGGCAGCATGCAGTCATTGAATGTGGCGGACCAGGTCCACGTGAACGTTTAACTCCCAATTGCCTTGCACAGGCTTCCATGTACCAAGGTGTGATTGGCATTTCTGTCCCAGGAGAGGAAGGCACAGGGATCTTTCTGCACACATGACCATTAGATCCCCTTATCTCTGCAAGTGATATCCACCAAATTACTGTTGAGAGATCTCTGCAACTTCTCCACAAGCTACATACGTGCTGCTGCAGCTATAACTCTTCGTGGAGTTTCCCAGGCTATCTGAATGCCCAGGAGGAAGCTTTTGGCTCTTCAGGCACCATTTACACATTGTTCTGAAGTAGTTCATGTTGCACAAGTTAGGGTTGTTATGATGTGCAGACCACAGCTGAAATGTGCAATCCAACTTGAGCTTTAGAGGGAAGAGCTACAGCATGGAATATTGCAGACCTCCCAGATTGCTGCAAACAGCTAAGACAAGTCATTGGCTTGAGATTTTAATTAAATGCTCTGATACACAGCCAGGGACTAAAATACAGCAATGATTTGTGCTAGATGAGGAAGGCAAATTCAACATGCATTTTATTGTTAAAAACCAGAAGGAAGTCCTGCCTTCTAGGATTGTCTCTCTCTCACACACATGCAGATGCACATACGTGCAGACACACACACAAGAACATACCTTTTCTTTCTCTGGACATAAAGTGTGGGGAACATCTGGTTGTTAAGCTCAGCCTTCTCCCCAACTGGCATAGAACAACATCATTGTGTGAGTATGTGCTTTAGAGGAATTTATCTGCTCTCCTCCAATAAACGAGAACATTCCAGCAATTCTGTGCAATGTGCAAACCACAAATTAATTGCACAAATTATAGAAATTATCCTAAAACTTTTGAGTAATGTTTGCCATGTCAACACTGTAATTGAGCTGCCTGGGCATGTGGGAAGCCAGCATGTGGCCAGCAACAGTCCATGATGCAGATGGAGAGGCGATTTGCATCTACCTCTGCTTAGACTAAGTTCTGCAAGGACTGCAGTCTGCAAGCAGAGCGGGTAATGTGAGACTTTCATCAAAACAATGAGAGTGATGGGCTAGCGTCTGCCACATTACTGCCTAATATGGAGGGGTCTTAGCCCTCTCCTAAATACCAGGTGATCATCCAGTGTGTGTGTGGTGATGGTGGGAAAAAAAGTGTTCCTTGCTTGTAGAGAACACAAAACGCTTTTGACTGATTGGTGCCCACGCCGGCTGAACTCTACTCTCTGTGATTTCAAACTGAGTGGTGACTCCCAGCAGAGGGAACCCCATAGGTCGTGTCAAATTTGCCTTGATGTTCCAGAAGATGTCTTAGGGTAATGTCTGGATTTGCGATAGAAGAGAACAGAGTGATGACCCGGAGCCTTTCCATCAGCAAACATGAGCAGAGTAACTGTAACAGGGCAAAATACCTGTGACTCCAGTGGAGTGACCTCTCCACTGGTCATGTTTACAGTGCTGATGAGTTTGGTTTCAGTTGTGACTCTCCCCCTTACAGTGGAGTGGAAACCAGAAGAGGGGATGGTGAAGTCACCCCAGAGGAAAGAAGAAAGGCCTGGAGGCAAACTGGCACCCAGTGTAAGACAGAGGCTGAGCTCCCGAGAAAGCTCCAGCTCTTGCTTCACGTGAGCACCACATGGCATAATGTCAGTGAAGTTTGCTTGGTTTGAAGTGAGGCCAAATCCAGCCACTAAGGTGGACCATCATTATTTTGTTTTCACGTTTCCTTCCAGAAGACCCCTAAACACTCTGCTGTTTCCAGACAGACTGGAATTTGGGCAAGAGGGTTGTAACAGGAGGTAATTTGACAGACCTTTCAAGACTTCATTCATGCTTTTCCAGGTCTGTCTAAATGCTCTCAGGGTCAGTGGAACGGGCTTCTTACACGAGGCAAAGGTGTCTGATCTAGGGTGGGGTGTCCCTGCCCATGGCAGGGGAGTTGGAACCGGATGGTCCTGTGGTCCCTTCTAACCCTGACTGACTCTATGACTTGGTCTAGGTGATCCTGCTGTGGCGGGGGGGATTGGACTAGATGATCTTTCGAGGTCCCTTCCAATCCCTAATGGTTCTGTGATTCTATGATAGTTGGTCAATGCAAATTGTATCGATCAGGCACAAATTGTACAAATGAAGTCTCTGACTTAGTGGAGTGAATTCCCCTAATGTGAGGTACTTGAGCAGTTTAGGAGCTCAGTCTCAGAGCTCTGGAATACATGGGCAGGAAAGGAGCGTGAATGTCTAAACCAGACAAGATTTGTTTCTAAAGAAGAAATTCCGCTGCACCTCCTATTGCTTTTGAAGCGAGGGGCAAGTGAAAACTTGATTTTGTTACAGTGAAAGGAAAAATTCCCTTTGCTTTCAACAGTGCTGGGATTTCATCCAAGACCTCCACATCATTCTGTGACACTCGTGTAGCCCACATTTCATCTTTTACAAAGAGTATTCTGTTTCCTGAAATTATCAATGTTTTCTAATTTTCTGACTTCACCATCTGCGGTGCCCCTGTCATGACTTCTTTTTATACAACACATTTTTGTTCTTCTGTTTTTTTTTTTCCCTTTCAGTCTTGCACATACTATCATTATGTCCCCAAAGATCAAAGAATCACAGCATAAGGTAAAAATAGCTCACTGCAAAGAATAAAGACATCCTTTTTCATAAACTTTATTTTTACTTCAGTACTTAATAAAGTAAAGTACCTGGATAAAACCTGGCAGTTGAAGAAGTGCTAGGTATGTTCCTGGTTGGAGTGGGGACAGGATTGCACCCCACATTTTTACAGAGAATGTTTAGCACACAAGCATTCCACTCTCCCTGTATCCCCACCCCCATACATTTCAAAGCAAGAACAGAAGGCAACGCAAAAGTAGCTGCCACTATCCGCCAGATAATTCTTTCAAACATCTCTCAGCATTCTAAACCATAATCTAAACTTATGTCCACATAACAAATAACAGCCCTTTGAAATGAACTGAGAAACTGTAAAGCCATTAAGAAAATGTGCCATTAAGGAAAGGATTTCAGTGTTTTCTATGAAAAAGGTTCACAATGTATGTATTTCCACATGTTCAGAGAAATGATTAAAGTGTTTATAGCTCTTGTAATTGGTATCTCTCAATTTAAAAATACAGGCTTTTTTTTAAAAGTTATGTTCCTCTGCCTCTCTTGATGTAGAATAACATTAATGAAGTTCCATTTTCTGAGCTGCTGAAGGTACAAAATATGGAAGTGTTGTGTTTAAGAGAGTGTGTTCTCGAACCACACCGTCTGTCCACTCGTGTCCCAGCGAGCACAGCCTCTCGCTGACGGCTCCACGGGATGCAGTGTGCTCCTGCAGAGTCTGGGGCTGCCATGGTTCACATGGCTGTGGGGCACAAACAGGAGAGAAGGGGGCACATTGCCCCTTTCAAGACACCTTGCTGCATGCCACTGTCCAAGTGCCACAGACAATTTGAAGGAAGACGTTTAGTCTTTTGTCTACCACACACCCACCCTGTCTGGATTCGGTTGAGGCTGGTCAGCATGGTGAGAAAGCCAAACTCCGCATCATTAAGTCCCTGAAGGAGAAGGAAAGAAGGAGGGAGCTGGTAAAGGACTCACTTTCTGAAGCACACCAGCCCTTTCTAGGACAGCTCAGGCTCTGCTCCATTAAACGCTACAAACAGACTGGCTTGTGCTGATAAAAACCACATGGCCTTGTGTTCACTGGGTGGGTGAATCAGTAACAGCTTGGTCCTGCAGGCCAAAGCCCCTTTCATCACCTGCAGATTGTGGCTTGTGGAGCGGTTTGTGGCACATCTAGGTCACCCTGGAAGAGAAGGAGGAAGATTTTCACCCAGTTTCCATACGAATCCATTTATGTTACAGATAAGAGAATGTACACAGACATAGCTTTTTTTTGTGCAGCGACTGTCAGTCAGGTCACGTTGCTTCTTTTCCATTCTATTATTTTCTTTTATGCTGTTAAGCTAAAGCTGTAGGTTTTGTTCTAATTGTAAAAGCACGTATCAAATGTTTCGTTATTTCTTTTCATAATACCCCGGGAAAGGGTGTTTTACCTTTCTTGCTGTAAATTAGCTTAAGTAGAAATTGTCAATCTGGAATTGACAGGTATTTGTTACAGACAACAAGGCATTGTTCCCACTTTGCTTCATCCACCAACACAGGTGCTGCTGTCACATGTCACAACAATGGGGAAACTTACTAAACTACAAAGAGTAATAATACTGTAATGTGAAGGTGTGAGGGTAAGAAATCTGAAAGCCTATTTGCTGGCTGGAGGTAGGAAATCCCGTCCTTCGTGCCACTGATCTCACAGCTCTCTGTCTAGCCAAGGGGCCTCTTCTTTCTCAGCTCTGGCTTCTTCCAGGACTGCCCTTATAAATCACCGACACCCCCTCTACCCGACAAAGCTATCGGGTAACAGTAGGACAGAGGCATAACTTGATCCATGGGGTTGCTCCTCACCTGTTGAGTTGCTGAAGGAGAAAGGGCAGAGGTTCAGAGTGAGCCGGGGTTACTCTGGTCTAATTACAGAGAAGCTGGGCCAGTTGCTGGATTATGTTGCAGTGTGTTGTGATGATGCAAATATCCACAGGCATTTCTTCTGTCACAGGCTGGCCTAGACACAGGGAATTTCCTAAATGAAGAGCCCCTCTTCTGTGAATTTGTCAAAGGAGACAACAGTGGTCTTTGCTGCGCTCGTGGTGCTGCTGACCCTGGGCTGTGGCACTGTTGGCTGGGGAGAGATGTCCTCTACAAATGGGCTTGAGCTGCAGTGTGTGGGGTGGGATTCAACTCACATCACCCAAACTTGGAGCTCAGTGTGAGTAAATTAGAGCACTGTCATCTTCTGGTGCAGCAAATCAAGTGTGTTCTTTGGGCTTTTTCTCTTTACCACAAGAAACAACTGCAACAAAAACTGAGAGAGAAGAGAGAGAAGCAACATCCTCTGCAGAAAAGTTTTCCCTTCTCCTGCCTGAAGGACTGCTTTGATTTCCAGCTGCATCTCAGGTAAGCATGAAACACGATAGTGGATCAAACGTGCCAACTGCTTGTAAGTGGAAATACTTGCAGTTGAGCAGGGGAAGAGACTGTGCTGCTTTTTTTACACAGCTGTTCAGTGACCAAACAGCTCCTGGCCTAGCTTCAAGTAGCTAAGACATTGTCCAAGTGCTTTTAGATGTCTCAGGCTCAGTGGGACCACAGCGGTGGCTGGGGTTAGATGCAATACTCTGCAGCCTGCTGTTATCCCCACCCCTCCGCACTCTAGCTCTTCCTCTAAATCCCATCTTTCCTGTTCTGTGGAACAGGAGAGCTGGTGATTTGGAGCCAGCTATATCAGCTTTATGTTTCCTGAAGATTAAAGTCCATGTGTAGTACACCATGGCCTGTCAACAGCCAGCTTGGGAAAGAGACCAAAGAGAAGAGAGCCAAAACCAGACTGTTAGATCAATCAAGCCCAAGAGATGCTTCTCACTTATATAAAGCTAAAAGAAAACTGGGCAGGCAAGAAGTTTGTCCTTTGCAGTACTGGAAGACCCTCATCCTGTGTGTCTGGTTGCCTCTGAGTCACACTGTACACAAATCTGCAAGAGGAGATACTGTGTGCATGTGAGTTTAAAATAGTTCTGCCATCAGACAGGGAGAAGACTGCTGTCTACAGCAAGTATCAAGCCTTGGAATAAGTAGCCAATGATTTGTGTTCCCCCTCATTTTTTTTTACTTGGGGGGCACCATTAAATAGTTGTCTGAAATGATCTGCTTGTGCAGAACTGAACAAAGTGCTGTGTGTTCCCAAACACATCCTCAGAGACAGAGGGTCTTTTTTGTTGGTGCCCAATAATGTCTTATTTACAATGGCATTTCTTGTAAAGATGCAAATGCTATTTCTTTTAAAATGTACCAGCACTGAGAATAAAGTGAGAGAAAGAGGAAATTGAGACAGTGACAAGGGAGGGAGGTCGGGCAAGCTGACTTTCAACAAAATGACCTCTTGAAAGATCAGCTGGGAGCCAGGAATGCATGAGATTACCAAGAACTAGAGAGATTTATGTTTCTTTCTTTGGTTTCTTGGTAAGTTTTCACGTGTACTCTGCTGTATGATGGGCACTGACAAGGGAAAATGGTGGGCAAAAGAAATCCATAGCCCCAAGTATTTGGTGTGATTCCAATAACAAGCATGAAAAGAAGGATCTATTAAAAGACCATTTGTTTATTTCAAATTTAACAGCAAACGCCCTCGCTAAGGAAGTTTTGCACAGCCCCCAAAATCTAGCTCTCTTAGGAGAAGGCCTTCACACACCACAAGTATAGCTCCAGCTGAATCAGGAATCTGAAAGTCCTGGTGGACAGCAGGATGACCATGAGGCAGCAGTGTGCTCTTGTGGCCGAGAGGGCCAGCAGCATCCTGGGGTGGATCAGAAGTGGGGTGGTTAGCAGATCAAGAGAGGTTCTTCTCCTCCTCCACTCTGCCCTGGTGAGGCCAGGAATCTGCAATATTGTGTCCAGTTGTGGGCCCCGCAGTTCAAGAAGGACACAGAGCTGCTGGAGGGAGTCCAGTGTAGAGCAATGAGGATGGTGAAGGTAGTAGACCACTTCACTTATGAGGAAAGGCTGAGGGAGCTGGGTCTTGCTAGCTTGGAGGAGACCTTGGGGGTGACCTCATTAATGTCTATAAATGTGTGAGGGGTGGGTGTCAGGAAGATGGAGCCAGGCTCTTCTCAATGTCATCTGGTGATAGGACGAGGGGTAATGGTTGTTAGCTGGAACATAGGAGGTTCTTTATAAAAATCAGAAGGAATTTTTTCCCAGTGAGGGTGACGGAGCACTGGAACAGGCTGCCCAGTGAGGTTGTGGAGTCTCCTTCACTGGAGACATTTAAAACCTGCCTGGATGTGTTCCTGTGTGACTTGGTCTAGGTGATCCTGCTGTGTCAGGGGGATTGGACTAGATGATCTTTCGAGGTCCCTTCCAATCCGTAATGATTCTATGATTCTGTGATACTGTGAACACACTGTCAGGGGCACAGTCGTTTGCTTTTCTATAGGCAGCATACGGTCCTCCCCTGAGCAGACCACTGGCAGAAAGATCCTCCCTTTACGGACTGCACTAGCTGGACATATCCACAGACTGTGCCAGCGCTCTTCGAAAATGGGCAAACGCTTGCTGTTCGATCTCCAAAACTTTGGGTGAGTGTTTCTGCTTTCTCATCATCCAGGTAAGGACCGTTTGTAGCTTTGTTCACCGGATCACGAAGGCTGATTTGTGAAACTGCTGAATCAGTAGTGCCATCAGCGGGTTCCTCAGTGCTGATTGCTGCACTCATGTCTGCCCCACATTCTGACCAGTATGGTGCATTCAGGAGGATGGGGTGATCCCAGTGCGCTTAGGACACGTAAAACCTATTCAGTAGCAACGCCCACAACTTTCCATTGGGGGGCAAATGCTTTCTACAAATAATGGGACTTGGGACTCTTGAAACACAAAAATCTTTGCTCCTGAGTAAGAAGGAGACTCTTAGAGAAGGCAGAGGTTCTGGCAAAAGTTTGATTTTAAAATGCAATTCTGTGCTTCTTGTCCGTGTGGAATGAATGTGCCATGGGGGCACACGGTACGTTCACTACTTTAGGTCGTTATTGTTACTTATTTAGTCCATTTTAACCAGTGCTTGGCTGTGTACTAAGTAGAAGGAAATAAATCTCATAAATACCAGTAAATATCAGGACACTATCATCCATAGCACCGTTATGATGGCGTCTGTAATAATCTTTCCATATGAACTTATTCTCCCTTGTTGTTAAACCAATGAATTATAGTCTCTTACTAATTTATTCAGTTGTCAAAGCTGAATGTTAAGAAGCCTTAAGGTTTTTCTTAAACTTATAATAGAATTTAAAGGGCAAATATTCAAAATTCAGCTTCAAGGTTTGGACCTTTTGTGCAACAAGAGCTTTCCGAGCATTATCATTTCATCGGTGTGATTCTGACCTGATTTGCATTCCTCACCTTTCTCTCTTTAACAGCTTTGAGACTGCACATGTAAGTAAAAGTTACTGCCAGCAACAGTTGGCTTGAAGGTACCTTGCAAATGCAAAATAGATGCCATTTGCTGAACACGCAGCTTTAAAACAAGAGGAGGACCAACAAGACAGAAAGGGTTTGCAAACAGGACTGTCATGACCCATGTCTCGGGGAGAAGTTTCCAAAAACACACCACTAACTTCTGATATTGAAGACTTGTGAGTGTCCCAACAGTGGCCTGGAGGTCCTGAGTTTTGAGGACTTTTATAATATTATTCTGTGGGCTCTCTCTGTGGATACCTGCAGAATTCTGGCTCACGTGAAGGAGGCCCACTTATTTCTAAGCAAAAAATAATGACAATTTCAGAGCGTAGTGAAGGCCTTCCCACTTGGAAGACTGCAGCCATAAATCTTCTTCATGAATATGAGGCTTATCCTAAAGGTCATTAAATAATTCAGAGCCAGATAGAAAACTAACTTCTGTGTATTTTCAGTCTGATAGAGTACAACAGCACACTGTATTTTTATCTAGCAAGAAGGGCTCCATCAAATACAAGCGTAACATGTACAACGATCCTTCATTCTAGCTCTAACACAGATGGTTATCCCTATAACAAATATATAGGCAGGCTCAGAATCAAGAAAGGATAAGAAAAATGATAACCAAAAGAAAAAAAGAATAAAAGGCCCAGTGCAGATGATCTTATGAGACACTACTTGATCCAACTCTCCTTAAGACCTCATATCTCAAAATCACAGTGGGATAGCAGAGCCTGGAAGCACTTACTGGGAATACAAATATGGATAACTGCAACTCAAGCTACCTGTTAAACACACAGCCATATAATATTCTGTCAGGCAGCCTCAGGGCAGTTTGGAGCGTTCCCATTTTCTCTGGAGCCATCCAAGTCCACCTCTTTCAGGTTCCTTGCAAACTCAGGCACTGATGAGCACTTTTATTTTAAATATCCTTACTTCTCATGGTGATGTCTGTGCCTAGGAATAGAACTGACTGCAGAAGAACTGCTTCCCAAGTTGCATAAAGTTGGATGTTTCACTGTTCGTTTTCCTTCTCCTCTGAAACATTCCTGCTAGCTAGTTTGGTGTTGGGGTTGGCAAGCTTGCACTGATGATGCACCACAGAGAATGCCAAGGCTGAGGTCCATACCCTGTCATCGTTCTGCCACATGCCTCTAATTTTTCTTTCCCAGCCATCTCATAACTACTTAGTATTCTTATCTCCAAAATCTTCAGTGCTTGTTCCTACAGGCCTGTGGCTGTTGTAAGGAAGGAAAATGAGATGAAGGTCCTAACATCTTCTGGGGTTGGAGAAATCAGACAAATGCAAAGAAATGCAGCATGAGAAGTCCTTTCTCCTAAGACAGGTCTGTAGGCTCAGAGATTCACCACAATCCCTTCCTTGAATCCAGGGTATTTGAGGCAAATCCAGAAACTTGTCAGCTCCTGCAGATTATCACAGTGGGCTACGAGACGGGAGCACAGTGAAAGCATTTCCTGAGCTTCTGGAGAGGTTGGTCCTGTCCTTTGTTGCCAACTTGTGGGGTGCCCTTACACAGGTTATTTAAAAGATAGTTTTCAAAGCTTGCCTGGAAATGTGGTAAGTGACAGAGAAAGGTATTCATCCGGGAACGCTTAGAATAAGTCAACTGGAGTCAGGATTATTAAATTCTGCTGCTGTCAGTGCCTTGCAATGCATAACTTGTGCTGCTTTGAGTAAGCTGCTTCATTGTGGCCTCTGTTTATATTCTGGTCTTCCAAACCTTTAAGACGTTATTAGGCAAGTTTAGTAACATTTAAAAAGTAAATTAGTAATAAATTTATCCCACTTATTAACACTGAAGTAACATCTTCACCAAGCTGCAAAGACCGCATGGATAATTCAGTCTATACATTCACAAATACTGTATTCAGTTATTATTTTAACTAGTTTTGCTGTACGAGTGAATTAAACAGCTGGCAGCTTGCCTGTCTGCTCATTGCTCTGTTCCTTTCTCTCCTGTTTATAAGGCAGCTATTTTTTGCTCTTGCCCTGGCTGCAAATATGGCATCATTTTGACTTCACAAACATCCTCTCCAAGCAAGCTAGACAAGGGAGATGCTGGGGTGTGAGGTGATCCTTCAGGGCAATTCAAAGACACGCTTTCTCATGATTTACTAAGTGTCCTCGGAAATATTGTTTCATTTTATAACATCTTGGGTGTTTTTTCTTTCCTTTTTTTGGGGGGCAATCTTCTTTCCTAGTACAGTGGAGCAGATTTCTGAATGAGGCTGATGAGATTTGTAATATACCCTGAGTTAATTTAGACAGCGGGTTGGTTCCCTCAACAAAACCGTGGCCCATATACAAGTCAAATCTGCTTTTTTCCTTGGGCAATGATTTATTTCCCTCTTAAATTGGCTGGACCAGTTAGTTTTTTATTTTTATTAAGTCACACTATTCTTAAATGAAACTATTGATTTAAAGTCAGCTTAGTGAGGATTTAATTTGTTTTCAGGGGATTAGAGCAGGTAACATGGGATAATTTTACAATAAAGTGGAATAGAAGCATTCCTTCACATTACCCTCACCTTTTTTTCTTGCCAGGCTGCACAGACATTACAAATTTTCAAGTGAATTGTGGAAATACATTCATAAATCAGGCCTAATTCCTCTGCCTGCTTAAGGGCTATTCTAAAGAATATTTTCCTTTGACCTTGTCTGTGTTTGTCCTTCCATGGGAAGATGCATCTGATAATTCCATACAAACATGGATTCACACAAAACATTTTTGTGCCCACAGTAAGAATTGTAAACATTTGTTGAGAAATACAAGACCAGACACGTCTTTTAGTACAGCAGCTACAGAGTGGTTTTCAGAGGATTTAAAACAAAGCACGGCACCGCTCACACACAGAGGGGCAGTTACAGCTGGTTTTGGCATTCCTCTGTAGCCTAAATAGGGGATCTGCTGGGCTGGTTTTTTTCATATAGCGTGATGATTTTAATCTCTGCTCCATGGAACTCCATGGAACCTCTTCCCCTTTGTCACTCCATCTTTCAACCACATCGAACACACCTACAGCAATTTCTGGGATTCCGCGTGGCGTGCAGCCTGCTTTCACTGCTGTGGCACTCCGTGCGCTGAGTGGAGGTAGGCTCCACGGTCTGTTGGCCTGTTTTTGGTTGCTTTCCTTGTTTTCCTTTGGAATCCTCTGCTTTTGAAGGCAATATTTGAAAGCTTATCCTGCATAGCATCTTTCCCATTGCTTATACACATGGACTTCATTCTTCCAGACTCTCTTTTTAACTCATGTGCAGCACATACGGCCCCACAGAGTTGTGGGAACGCTTGACAAGAGCAGCCCTCTTTGCAGCACCGAGCACCGTGTCCCTACCTGGGCTTCTTCATGTCCCAGCCTGTGGGAAGCTAAAGGCAGCAGCACAGTGACTGTGGACTGCACATCTTCCTCTTTTATGCTTTTTCATTGCCCCTGCATCTCCACCTCTCTCGTGGGGTGTAAGGAATACTCTTTCCTGGTGCTACTGGGTGTCATAGGTAAAAAAAATGCTCATATTTTGTCCTTATGTCCTTAGTAAGCAGAAACTGTTCCACTGTTAGTTGGCTCCTGGGAATAGATATTTTTTCCCCTCTCCCTAGGCTCCTGATAAAGATGGATGGAAATGGACTTATCTCAAGTATTTACAAGGACAAAGAGAAAAAGAAGGACAATTGGAGGAACTAGCAGAGACACCTGGTGACAAGAGGGCAGGAGCCCTCCAAGGCTCAGAGTGGGAAACATCGGTCCCTACCTATGATATTGTGTGGTTAGCAAGTCTTTTAGGACTTAGAGAGGGACTGCTCTCCTCCTTTTGTCTCCTTTATTTGTTGCTTCATGTCCTCCTGCAGGTGGAGGCTTCCTTCACTCTACTCCTGTTGCCTGGCTCTTGAGATCACTTTTCAATCTCTGGTACTGAACACAGTTGGCTTCTGATTAGACTTTTTTTGGTAAGTGTTGCTGATAAAATTTCAGCAGGCACACGTGGACTCAGCTCTGCATATATTTAAAACCAGATGCAGCTCACTGGATGGGGCTTCCCCCCCCCCCCCCCAATTGCTTCATAAATGTCTAAGTACTAGAGAAAGAAGAAGGAGCTGTTTCTTGGAAGACACAGAAAACAATCCCATACTGTCCACTGCAGTGCTAATAAGGACTGTGTTTTATTATTATTTATTTAAAGAGGGAAAATAGGGGAAAAAAAAAAGCTTTGCACACACTACTCTGTGATTTTATAGAGATCCACATCTGGAGTCCAGAGCATCTCAGAAATTAGTCTATCAGGCCTTGGTCAATTGTAATAGTGCACCTGGGGTGAAATTCTGGCTCCATTAAAGTCAGCTGGAACTTTGCCACTACAGTGCAAAAAGTGATGGTTGATACAGGCTACTCCATATTAACTCTTGGGCAGAGTGAGATGGCCTGTGACTTGCCAATATTTCCAGATTTAGCTCAACATTCAGAGGAAAAAAGCCCACCCTCTACACACGGTGAGAAAAAGTAAGAGTTATAATGAGGCCACGGTGGTTGTGCATTTGGCTGTTACTGGAATAAATGGTCTAAGTGCTCATGAACTTTTTTTTTATTTGGTGGAAGCTTTTAGGATTAAATAGAAATACTGTTTGTTGCACCTCAGGGTGAACATATATATTTCTCTGTGTGTGTATGTATGTAAGCCATCGAAAATCCAGCTTATAAATATCTATTTTGCTATGGTTTTTCAAAGCCTTCCACTGGAAATGCGTTTCCCACTGTAAACAGTATATCCCCATTACCTACCCATCAGTCAAATCAACTCATTTCTGAAATGCAATTAAAAGGATCTCACTGCCATAAATCCAAAAGGGTATTTTATTGTTACTTTGTAATTTGGAAGAATGAAAATTAAAACAGTGGCTCTGATGGAAAGAAATGGCTACTAAATCATAATGATATTTTGCAGTTTATCTGCTCATTGCCATTTTATTTCAGCTATTTCAGAATGGAAGGACCATGAAGCGACTTGCAGACTCTATACTAGTTTTATTTATTTTTTTTGGCTACTCCAAGGACTTGTCTAAATCTTTTTTATGATTGTTTATCTAAGTTTCTCCCAAATGTTTCATCAATTGCTATCCCTGCTCTTTCATTCCGTATGTTAACTGCTTCCTGTGTATAAAAGACAGTTTGCTTAAATTCCTCTGGCTCTTGACCTAGTCTTACCCTTGGCAGAGATGCTCTGTAATTTTGGGAATTTTTTTAATGCCAAGCATCAATTGAATTGTCTCAGTGTCAGATAAAATGCACAGAAAGGCCACATATGTGTCATTTAACTTGTGGACTTGGCTACAGATACAGTCGATTGCATGAAATGGGTGCAAGGTGGGGGACAAGCAGAGGCTGAAACTGAAGTTCCCGTGCTCTGACTACTGATGACAATTGAAAAGAATAGGCATGCTAAGAGGCATTTATTAACAGCCACAGCGACCAGTAATAAATAACAATAATACTGCTGCTCTGAGAAAAACATACCACCACATGTATGAACTGTCTTTCAAGTTAGCAAGAGTTTTACTGGGGAAAGGAAAAAAATGATCCATTCCAGGTATGTGCTGCTTCAGCACAGAGATTGCAAGGGGCCAAACAGATGCTGCTCTGAGCCCCGCTCAAACCCCACAATACTGGAAGTTTTACTTCAGCTGAACTGTTACGCATGCTGTCTGTGGAAAAAGTAGAAGAACCACTGGAAACTCAGAGTGAAAATGCACTTGCCAGCTGGCTGAGCAAAAAGTCACACATACCAAGGAGATTTTGCGAAGGAGAGGAGCCGAGAGCAGGGCACGTCTAATAAAAGAGCTAATATTGCACACGTGCCATACACCAGACATACAGAGGAGGAACTCAGGCCTGTCCAGTGGCAGGGATCGTTCAGAATATCACACATAACTAAGCTTTCTTTGGAGTAGAATACCAACACTTGCAAACGTACACTTACGTGCAGCATCTCTGTGCAGTGAAAACCAGGTTTTAAATTTAACCTTGAAGAAAGGTTTATGCAGCCAGCTGCCTCTGGTAAAAACTTGTGCAGAGCCACATGCCAACTACCATAAAATTTGGTTATCTCTGGCTACTCCCCCCGCTTGCTAACAGACTCTTTAGGGTCAAGTGCATCCTGGTAGACCTCTTTGCTGGGTTCCACATACCAGGATAATTTCTGTTGACTTAATAGAAGCTGAGCTTAAATAAGAGCTATTAACCAGCCCTTAAGGAGGAGGCCAGTTTAACTTGGGTCACTTACAGTGCTCACACCAGAGCTGAGTTCTGTTTCACTTCCTTCCAAGGGTCCCTGCAGCAGGTGAGGCTTTTCCCCTCCCTTTGCTCTGAAGATTAAGCACAATAAAAGATGTTTTCTGTGGAGCGGGGTGCACAGTGCAGTTTTGCCTTCTCTCTAGTTGATGTACTAATGTGTAACTGTAGGGTTTAATTTGACTTTACATTCATCAAAGAACAACAAAGGCCATAAAAACCCCACTAAGAAGCATTTCAAGTTAAGATCCAAAGCTAAATGCCTGGGGATTTTGCCTATTGTCTTGTTTAGTCCCCCTGCAAAAAGAGCTGGATGGCACGAGAAAGAAAAATGGAGCTGGTGTTTTTTGCATAGAGATGGAGAAAACACATAATAAATTAGGGGGAGGGAGGAGTGAAATAAAGGCCAGAGGTAAACGATGTTTAATTGTGTGAGCTGCTCTTCCTCTTGTGGTTCCTGCCAGCTGCTGCTGCTATTGCTACCTTCCTGTTTTAAGATGAAAGCAATGATGGTAGACACGTGCAGACACACAAAAGAACCTATTTGGACTGGTGTGTCAGCTCATCTTTATCAAATGTTGCACAGGTATATTTTGTTGCCATGCTTCATTACCCCACAATGGCGTGCCTGAAATGTTTGTCTCTTCTATAAACCCAATAGCTTTCCCAGCGAGTCACATTTGACAGAGCAATAGACAGGTATTCGCTTGCTAGCATCCCTTTGTAAAGCCCAGGCAATTATACATGTACATTAGCCACATATACATACGTATATGCTACTGTATATCGGGGCACATATACACACGTATGTGTATATACGTATATGAACACAAAAGACACAAGATGGAGATGTATTATTACATTTCTTTAGAAAGAGAGGCTAGACACGTGTATATTCACTGTAGAAGGGATAATCAGTACAAAAAGACGTGCACGCTTGTACCAAGATTAACACAGACACTTGTACAAAATTAGTAAAAGAAAGTGAGATTTTAATACAGATTTTGTGATGGAATGAATAAAAACCTTTAGTGAGGAATAGTGGGATGATAGTGAGAAAGACAGGTGGATATTCTCTTATTAATATTTTATTTGGCGGGTTTTCCACTGGGGGAAAAACAACCCACCAACATACGAGACACATCACTGCAGTCTCGAACTAATGTTAACAGTAGCTGTGTTGAAGAGGAGGAGGAAATGAGAGTGAGAGGAAGAATAAAGTGAAGCTTTTTTCCTTTTTCCTGGGGTGAAAGGAATTATTTGGAGGGAAAGTTATGAGGGGAGAAACCTGCCCCGGCATGTGCTTCAGGGTCCTTTCTGCACAAACAGGCAGCTAAGAGGGATTTGCAGGAACATCTGCAGAGCAAGAGATTCCATAAGAGCATGGCCACCTTTGTTAGTTTTGAACTAGTTCACACACCAGAAATACTTACCAATTACTTGAATACATAAGGCTTTTCACCTGTAACAGAGGGACAACACTTTCATCCTTCATAACAGGGAGCAGCTGTTCATGGTGGGCTCCTGGTCTGTCTGTACTCAAGATGCAGGCACACCAAAGCTCATGTGCACTTGTAGCAGAGAAGGGAGAAGTAACAACACTGCTAAATACTCTTTGAGGTAAAAAGAAAGATGCAGACCTGGGACCTGTGAGGTGGGTGCCACTTGCCCTGCCATCCAGAGTGGAGAGCTAATGGCACAGAGGCAGACAGAGCCTGGGCACAACCATGTAGGACTTGCAGGGTGGTTATATCCCAGCATGGTAACAGCTCTGAAATGACTTGATGGGTACTATTTTTGTTATTATTACTTTAATGCACCATTGTGAACACACTGTTCTGTGCTGTGAAAAAAAAGGTACAACCGGCAAAACACAGGCCTTCTCTGTGCAATTACACCTGGTGCGGCTTGGAAAGGAGACAATTAGTGGAGTGCATCCCCCAGAAAGCCATCCACGGAGGTCGGAGGTCAGTGGTGACATTTCCTTTCTCTTCTCTCCTCCCAGGAAACTAGGCATTAGTGGCATCAAATCACCTGCAGAGCACTCTAACTGAAAGGGGAACATTACGGGTAAGCAACAGGCGACGTAGCTGCCTAAACAAAGAGAGTTTAGATAGAAGGACTGTGATCCTAGTATTTCTAAAACGTGGTTGGGTTTGGTTTGCTTTTGTTGGTGGTGGTGGTTGTTTTTTTTCTGTGTTGTTGCATACTTTTGATAAGTTTTGGGTTGATTTTGTGGGTGTCCACTGCTAAGATGCACTGTAGTAGAGGGATTGGTTTGTTGCCAACATTAAAACACAAACGTGCACTTCCTAGTGAAATCGGGGTGTGTGGCTGCTAACAAAAAGGTGGAGAAAACAGAATTATTTGGACTCCCAAATTTGAAATATCGGTTACTTTTTTAAACCTTGAAAGCATTAGTGGAGCTGTCATCTCCATTTTAGTACGTGCTGGTAATGCCCCGCTGGAAGTGGCTTAGGCTGCCTCTGAGGTGCTGTCCTTGCTGTAGCAGTGGAAAGGAGGCCAGAAATACCAGCACTTCTGTAACTCTGCTACATTTCCAGCCCATTTGAGCAGATAGACGTCTCTTGGATGTGGTTTGGCTTAGAGTTTTCAGGACACTTGGAGTCAGTGATTCCTCCTCCTCTCCAGCTGCCATGGTGCACTGTTCCTCCAGGAATGTGGGATGTGGAGCTACCTGTTTCTAATGATGGCTCAGCAGCTGCTGTCTTTCATTTCTTAGTCTGCTCACTGAGGGCTGGCTGGTGTGAGGAAGGTGCTTCATCCACAGCTGGGTTTGGTACAAGATACCTGTAAGAGCTGGGGACAGGTGTCCCTTTTACAAGCGCATCCAGAAAAAGGAGGTGGTAGCCCTTGTGAAACATTGGCAGCAAACATGTTGCTTGCTGTGCTGGGAAGTTTGCTCCATCATTTCTTTCTTTCATACATTTTCACTGAAGGCTTTTTAGTATCCGTAGCCAGTCCCAGCTGGCTTGTTCCTAGCACCGGTGTCTTGGTTGATGCTGAGGCATTGCCATGCTTTACCCCATTAGTAACAGTCTAGTACTGCTGAGAAACTGGAAAGCCTCTTGACTGCTGTGGGGCTGGTTGTTACTCCAGGACCTGCTTCACACCAGTTCTAGGTTTGAGAGCTGCTGCGACTTTCACTGCAGATAATATGCAGCCCTTTAGGATCCCTCCTGTGTGTAAACTCATCCTTGAATAAACTTCACAAAATCAGAAGCTGGGGGGTTATGGGGATAGGAAATTGAAAATTATGAGCTGAGGGCTCAGGGTGAGCTGCTGAGGAGCAGCAGCATGTTATGTGCAGCTATAAGGTGGGGATATATATAGCACCCACTGTGCTTAGAACTAACACCGTGGGGATTTTCATTAATGAAAATCCTCAGGCTGTATAGATCCCCACTTTTTTGTTTTGAGGATATTTTAAAGGCTGAACAGTCATTGAAGGACTGGAGTCAAAGGCAGGGGAGCGAGAAACCCATAGGTGCTTTTCACCCTGTCGGTCCAGGGCGGTGGCGGGGTTTTCACGTACGTTACCTGTACATTCCCTTCCCTTTAATGACGTCTCTTCTGGTCAGCCTTTTGAGGGGGCTGATGGAAGTTGCCGCGAGCCTTTCCCACAGCACAGCTAGGGGCAGGACTAGGCCTGTGTTTGGTTAGTGGCCAGCCCTGGCTCTGATGACCATGTGCGTGTTAGTCTACTAACAAAATTCTACGCTGATAAGCACTATTTTATGAGAATTATTTGCTTAAAATATTATTTTGGCTTAGCATCTGCGTATGGATTGAAAACTGGCAGAGCAAAACGGAGGAATTCTAACAGGTATGTGACAGAATAAAGCCGGTGTGAGGGAACCTGCTGGGACAGTTGTCATGAAATCAGAGTGGCAGAAACAAGGGTCGACCTGCTAGTTGGAAGAGGTTAATTTATAACTGTGATATATTACTGTGCTAAAATGGCATCGTAAACTCTGTTTACGCATTTCAATCTGGAGGCTTGAGGGTCTTATCAAAATGACTCTTAACTAATTTTTCTCTGTCTGGATTTATTTGGGCATTTTTTCTTGTTTAGTTGGTTGTTGGTTTGTTTTGTTGTTTTTTATGAGGCAATGCAGGTTGAGTAAGCTCCAAGAAAACGAGGTACCAAGGAGGGGGATGAAAACAGTGTCTGTTATTTCATGTTGCCAGAGAAAGAAGCAACACCTTGGAGGTGAATGATAGATATTATTATAAAAGAGTTGTAGCTTAGGGCAGGTGAGTGGTGTGTTAATGAGGAGCCACCTCCTGCTTTCTGACAGATGACTGTCATTGTTCAAATGCTGCCATCAGACTGATTAATAACTGGGTCATCTTGCCCTGCAGTTGGTGTAGACTGTCTTCGTTCTTCTACTGATTTCTCTAATCTGCTGACCTGGAGATGACCCAACAGAGGTGGAGCTGAGATTAGCATTTCATTCTTGTAGAACAACAAGAAAAAATTTAAAAGGGAGAGGGGGGAGAACACTAACCAAAAACTCAAAGAATGTTCCTGTCCCCAGAGCAACCCCCAAACCTATTCAGCCTGTGCAAGAGCAAAAGTCCCTGCGTTATGAATTGGTAGTTTTAGTATTCAAGACATTTATATTTTTAATAAAGATTTAAATCAGTTGTGTTCTTTTCTGCAGTGTCAGCTTAACCTATATGGAAAGATGCATAAAGTCTCTTCAGAACACACAAAGGAATGTAAAGACCTGTGTATTGAGGGGCAGGGGAATGAGCTGATATAACATAAAAATGCTTGCTTTGCCTTAATGTCTCTTAATGTTCACTAAATTCACTATTAAAAGACCAAATAGTAAACAGCATGCTTTGACAAGTGAAATACAGGCATATTATCTCAGATGACTGTTATTATGTGGAAAGAATGGCAATTCTCCTTCAAGATTTGTGTAATTTTCTCTCTTTTTTTGACCTAAACTCTTCTGAAAGCAATGGCATGGTGAGTTTACCTTTCTCCTTGTCATTTGTTGGCAAGGTGTGATGGCTCTCATCTGCTTCAGGAGCATGGAGCACAATATAATAGTCAACTTGTGAGCCAGAGGGATCCTTGTAACTAATTAGGATTCAATTTTCAGACTTTTTGGAACATTGCTTTGGCCAAAAGTTACATGAAAATATCCTTCAAATAGCTTGTGAAATTGGCTCATTTCTGGCACTCTTAAAATTACTGATCCTTCTATTACACAGATGAGCTTTGCAATTTAAGGCTTTTCTATTTAAATGCAAGATTTCTAACATTTGACGAGAATACTCTTTATTCCTTCCTTCTTCCTGGAGGACAAGGTCCCCTCCTTCCTTCTTTAACGTTACTTACAAAAGCAGCTGAGGTTTTCTACCCTAGGACTCCACAACAGGGCAGAATGCACTTACAGGGTTGTGCCAATCAGGTGTGTAGACCTGGAAGGGCAACCCTGTGATCATCTGCACGTGCGTGCCTACTGTGTGGAGTACCTGCAGCTCAGCTAAAGCATCGGGCCACTTCTGAATTAGTTGTTCTGTTGTTACACAGGACAGTCTTTCTTTTTTAGTGAGGCAAACGTTTCCAGATAGAAACAGTGAGAAGCCAAAGCCAATAATTATCAGTTCCAAGATCAGCTTCAAATCTCCACACTACAGTTCTGAATCGCGATTTGTGTTTTAAATGCACTTGGCCTTACAGCTCGTGAGATTGCTTTATGCTTACCGAATACGTAACTAGGTGCTAGAACAAAACCAAGACCCAGTGGAGAAACAAGGGGTTTGTAGAAAGAAAAAGCTAACAGGCTGCTCACTTTTAATACTTATCTGCAGGACCATAGTTCAAGACACTTCTTTACTGTGGAGTCACTTTTGAACAGTTATCTCTGCCTGCAGAATGTTTGTTTCTTAAAATGAGAAAGAAAACTTTGATGTAGGTCAACCTCAGATAATTAAGGGGTTTTTGAGCATGGAAGATTCCAAATAGAAACATGAAATTGGTTCCTCTTTGACCGAGGCTGCATGTCTGTAACATATTCATCACATCCTATGCAACTTACATTCAATGCTCTGAGGCCACCCCATGTCCACACACAGAGTCTTGGTAAACTGGCATTACTTTTCAAGTAGATTTGGAGAGGTTTAGCTTGGAAACACTAGATCTGATCATTAAAGACCAAATGTGTGCAAAATGTGAGGTGAAATTGCTGTCTTCTTTTGCAAAACAATGGGTCCCAAATAACTGTGTGTAAAGCAACAACCAGGAGGTTGTTTTGCTATTCTAAGAATATTAAACGTAGTCCTCCTGTGCAAGTGGCTGGCCCTGGAGTCCATGAATTAGCCTGTTATCAGGAGGCACATTTGAAAGGGTGTCTGGAGTTCTGCAGGCAGAGGCGAGCGGCTTTTGAGCCCCTTGAAGTAACTGCTGTGGATATTCTCCATTTAGCTAAAGCACACTGTTAAATCAATTCAGCTATATAGGGCTATGTTTGAGTTCCATTAAAGGTTGTCGTAAAAGCCGGGAAATTCAGGGTTAAGGCTGAAAATCCTGGCTGCAGCTCTGCCCTTACGCCAAAATAATAACAATTACGCAGAAAATGTGAGCACTAAGGCTGCGGTGGCACACTGGACTCCAGACTCCACCACGGCCTCTGTGCTTTACAGCTCCCTTCTCTTCAATCACTTCTTAAAAAACTTGGATTACATCAAACATTTCTCAAGCACCCTGCTTCAGATACCGGGGGTAACCGATAGCTTTTTGTAAGTAGAACTGGTGATGCCACAGTAATGAGATCCCTGTGAAAAGATGGATGGATTCCTGCTGGCAACGCCCACCAAAGGACCCTTAAGGTTTCTGTCTCAGAACTTACATTGACCATGTGGTGTGCCATTGCATCTGCTGTTTGGTCTTGTCTAGTTTTGCTCTTTCTGCTTTAGCCATAACTCAGAAGTGAGGAGAGCATCGAAGAGTTCCAGAAGGCAGCAGAGAAAAAAGAATGTTACAGGGAGAAAGCTGAGTTGCAGTTGGTGCAAAAGAGGAGACTCATCTGCTTTCAGTAGAGGGGCAGGGAATAGCAGTGGGAAGTCAGTGCTGGTTGAGCAGCAGAAGAGCCAAGATGTAGGTTGTAGTGGATTTGGAATAATCACAGAATCATCGAATCCCTAGGGATTGGAAAGGACCTCGAAAGATCATCTAGTCCAATCCCCCTGCCACAGCAGCTGGATGCATTTTAGATCTATAGCAGAATCTCCGCTGCCTTTGAGTGGGTCAAGATTTCAGCTTCACGTTTCCAGGTTCAAAACCAAAATTGGCCACAGGGCTTTCATGTACAAGCAATCTTGCAGTCCCTCTCTGCTTATTTTAACTCCCACTACTGTTAAGATGTAATTTTTTTTCCCCAAGGGAATATGGAAAACAAACTTAACAGATGATTCTATCCTCACATGTCTTCCACGATGGTTTCTTTGACCTGACACTTTCTATATAACACAGCAAGTACTAGTCACATGGTGGAGAGGGGAACAGTGTGTGGAACCTGAGCTGAACGTTGGAGACTCTTGTAGGAACTAGCTAAGTATTTGTTGCTGGTTTAATGAGGAAATTGATTTGGCATATTTAACGTTGTTTCTTTATTTTATAGGTAATGGACTATTCCCATAGCCCTGTTATAGAATAGTGTGCGTATATGTGTACATCTATCTTGCAGATTTACAGCTCTGCTGTTTCACTAGGGATACACTTAATGTGGTATAAGTCTCTGGATATGACAATTAAATTCACATGACCCACAGACTACCTCACAACCCAAAATTGCCCTTTGCATATTACAAAAGAATAGTGATTACCCTCTAATCACTTATTAAATCTGCTTTTCTAGTGAAATTTTCTCTTTCCAGGACCTAAAATAAAAACCACTAGGAAAAATCTGGTGTTTGTAAGAAAAACCAGTACAGTTGCAGGGCCCATCCTCTGTACTTCTGTTAAATATGCTCAAAAGGCCAGGATCATGTTTCTTCCCAAACTCAAACTTAACGAAACCAAGGGATCTTTTGTTCAGAAGAATCTTAGACACACAAGTGTCTGAGTAATTTTGTGCACGTGTGGTTTCGTGTGGTGAATTGTACTGCATTGTGCTGGCAATCAAAAAGCAATCTGTGTATGTTTGAACTGGTAATAAGGGTGTGGATGAGCAAATGTAATAGGGAAAATGTAAGTTCTGAATTTGCCTTCACTTTGTGGATCTGGAGAGCCCAAGTTCTGGAGAAATTCAGTCTTACCTGGTCACTGATTTGTTTCAAATTTTCTTCTGTCATTGCCATAAGCTGGAGATGCAAGAGCATGGCGTTTTCTGCATCATGCTTGAAATGCCCAGAGTACCTAAAATGAGAGATTGAGACTCGGCTGAGTCAAATCAACGTTTCATTTTGCTGAGGCAGATAAATGCACTTTCATTTAATTTACTGTGGGAAAGTCCTTAAAAGCTAGGTCCCATGGCACTTTTGGTGGTAGCAGATTTCTGCACCTGGGTTTTTGGCCAAGGTTACTGTGTACTAGCTGTCCCCTTGACTGCCATTCTTCATCCCAGAAGTGACTGCATTTCAATGATGGGTGATTTTTTTTGCTTTGAGTTAGGCTTTGTGTGCAAAGATCTCCTATAATAAATGTGCAATGCGATTAAACACACAGAGCAGAACTTTGTATATGGGGGAAGGGATAGACAACCAGTCCATTTTAACCTTGTTAAAAATAACAACATGGCTTAAGCCATATTTTATTTCTTCCGTTGTATGTGTAACTATTTTTCAAATTAAAATATTAATTTTCTAAGGCAGAAGTTATCTATCCCTGCCTCAGCAGATCTTAAAATTAAGAGGAAGATCTCTTCATCTCCCGGCATGCAGAAAGATGTGTTGTTGTCCTCTCTATCTCAGGGCTAACTGTAATGGACTCCAGTTTCCCCAAATGTGCGAAGACTAAATGAAGGGCATCAGGTCCCTTCCAATCCCTAATGTTCTGTGATTTTGTGATCCATGCCCAAAAGGCCGGACTAGCACCTCCTAAGAAGGTCTATGAGATGGAGCATTGAATCTTGTATCAGCCTGTAAACTTTTATGTATTTTACCTGCAGATTAGATCAGCTTCTGTGCCCATGGTTCTGCGAGTACTTCAGTGGGAAAGAATCCCACAATCTCAGAATTGCCAGAGGTGGAAGGAACCTCTAGAGATAATCTAGTTGAACCCTCTGCTAAAGCAGGCTTTTCTAGAACATTACACAGGGCTGCATCCAGATGAGTTTTGAGTACAGGCTGCCCAGGGGGGTTGTGGAGTCTCCCTCACTGGAGATATTCAAGACCCAACTGGATGTGTTCCTGTGTGACTTGGTTTAGCTGATCCTGCTGTTGCAGGCGGATTGGACTAGATGATCTTTCGAGGTCCCTTCCAATCCGTAATGATTCTATGATTCTATGATCTGCAGAGATGGAGACTCCACATCCTCTCTGGACAGCCTGTTTCAGTGCTACAAAGATTGCTTTCATACCAAACAGGCTTTGTGAAACTAGTGTGTTCTGTAGGCTTGTTTGGGACTGAACCAAGGCTGTGAAATCTGAACATGGTTTTTGACTCTTCTCATAATGACAGAGAAGCAATGGTCTGCTGAATAAGCATGAGACTCAGGATTGCTCCTGGCCCTCTTACCTGAGGTACCTTCCCTGTGGAAGAATGCCCCAGCTCCCTGTTTGGAAGAACGGGATGAGATAGCATCTTCTTCGTTTACAGAGGAGAGGAAAACCACTCCAAATTCACTGTGCCTTTAGAGTCTCAGGAGGAGGGACAAATGGAAGCCTGTACGTAGAATGTTAATTGTAATGTGACCAAGATTGACCTCAGATTTTGTCTGAAGTTTTCAGCTGAGATCAGCCTCAGCTGCAACACCTGGATCATGGTTACATTGGAGTTTGGGGATTAAGGGAGTCAGACTGCTTTGGCCTGACCCCCCCTGCTCTAGTGTGGACACTTTGTCACTAAGCTGACCCAAGGTCTTCCAGGCTGGCCTCTCTGTCGCTCTGATTTCCTGCTGTGACTGAAGTCATGGTGGTGCAAACCTGGACAACACAAGCAGATGTCAAAAGAAGGACTCAGAGCTCCCTAACCAAGCCACACGTCTGCCTGTGTGCTCACATTCACGGTGTATCAGGAACTCACAGCAGCCACTTTTTCAAAGCGGTGCTAAAAACATGTATTTTACGCTGGGACCATTATTATGAGCAGCAAATATGAGTGTGGAAAAAGGGAGGGGCACCGAGCACTCAAACCTGCTATTAACACCCCCACCTCAGATTTCTTTTTCTTGAGTTTGAATTCTACTTGAATCATTATTTTGAAGCCTTTTAAATTTAACTGCAAATCCACCCTCCCAATATCTTATTGTTGGTTCACAGTAAGAATTCAAACACAACCAGTCAGCCCTTCATCTGGGCCCATTCAGTGCAAAGCCCTTTTTCATCCATCAGAGCCTGCAGGGCAGTGTCAGAGCACAAGTCCCTTTGCCCTTGCTGTGTGATGTCCAGCACGTGTTTTATGTTTCTTTACTTCTGTGTATCTGCACTCTGCTGATGTTCGGGGGTGCCCATTCAGTGAGGACATTTTCTTTACCTGAATCTACTGAGGTTTCATTGTTGCTGGGAGCATCTGACTTCTCTTCTCTTATGAAGAAGGAAAGGACCTCCCTTAGTGGAGAACTCTGCGTTTTTCCTGACTAAAAATTGTCCTCTGTTATGAGTTTGGCCTGTTTAGGCTCCGCAAACAGCAGTGCTGCTAGTGCCCCATCCTGTTTCCTCCTCAGTGTTGCATCATGGACACTGCTGTGCTGACACATGGGAACTATTTAATAGACCCATAGATGTGGTGTTGAGACCTGGTGTAGTGGTGAGCTGGTAGTGCTGGGTTAATGGTTGAACTTCATGATCTTAGAGGTCTCTTCCAATCAAGATGATTCTGTGATTTGTATTTCTTTTTGTGACTCTGACAGCTCTCCTTCTTGAGAAAGTGAAGAGTGCAGGGTGTCAAGCATCAGGGGGTGACATTCTCCGTGGGTCACATAACTACATGCCCACCCTTATTCTCTAGTAAACTGGTCTGAGGTTGCCAACCTGCTCAACAGACCGGTTTTGGTCTGAAGTCATGTGGAACTTATATAGCTCAGACACTGAAGACGCAGCTCAGCATGAAGCCCCAAACCCAAGCATTGGTTTTAGCAGACAGGAGCTTGGCAACACATAGGTGAGTGGAGCAGAGGTGTAGGGACACCCACTCATCCCAGCACGCTGCTGTCAGGCTAGGGCTACCCATGGGAAAGAGGCTGGAAATACCTTGCCTGTATCGGAAGTACCGCATCTCAAGTATCTTGCAGCTGAGATGTACTGCTTTGCAATCCACAAAATCCTCCCCAGCCTTTTAAAACATCAGCGTTCAGATGAATCTCTTCTCCAGGGTAGCACAGGTCCTCGGTGCAGGACCCCTCTAATGTCAGGAAATACTCATATTTATCCCCCTCAGTTGTAGGGAAGTTGCAATAGGAAGGGTGCAGGGCCAAGAGTTGTGCTGGGGAGCTGTGAGAGTGCAGCTCATCCAATGTCAGCTGCACCCCAGCAGCTCACAGGAGGCTGATCTCAGCCTGGTTCTTGTCTGACTGGCTGGGGCATGTGGCCAGTGCACCCTTTCCATGGACTCTTCCAATCCCTAATGATTGTATGATTCTAAGTCTCTCCATCTCTAGCTTAGCACCCGTGCCCACGGCAGCAGCTGGCAGTGGGCATTGGTTGTGGGATCTGGACCTTGTGCTGTACCCAAACATGGCATAGGTTCATCTGTAAGAATCGAGCAGGAATATTTCAGTGCTGGCACCAGTCATGGACAGGCTTTCAGACAAGAGATTTTTCCCACCTGCATGTTATAAAACCATAGAAAATGGAAGCTGTAATCTCTCGACATTAAACAAATGGGGAAGCTGCATTCTGAAACTCGTAGTCACCACCAGCATTTACCAAATAATAACAATTGCATTGCTGACGGCCCTGCTGAATGACAGGGAGCAGTGTTTGCCAGTGAGACTATCTCATTTGCTCCAAGTACTGCGAGCATTCCTGCAAATCCACAGAGGCTTTTGATAATCTTTTGCAGGTGGTCAGAGTTTAAATATTGGAGAAAAGTGAGGTAACATATTAAAACAGGAAGATAAGCATTTCCTTTGTGTGTTTTCCATTCATTTGCTCAAGCAATGCATCTTATTTGTGTCACCTATTAGTTAGTTTCAGAAATCCTGATAGATTGATCAGGTTACTTTTGGTTTTTTCTAATTCTGGTTTGCAGCTCCTCCAAACTGTAGCTCTAGCACAGAGAACAGACTGGAGTAGCAAGATAACGACTTTCCCTCTAAGGCCTGATAGCTTCTAGAAACAGTGACAGTAAGATTTAATCTGAATAAGTAGCAAGATTTTAAAATGTGGGATAAAGTTTATAGAGATAACTACCATTTCCCCCTGCAGGTATGCACCGAGGGACAGGCTGCCTAGTGGTAATTACTAGAAGATTGCAATCCAGTTAATGTGGCCTCGTGGACCTCTGCTTGAGTCACATACCAAGGAAACAGGCAGGCACGGCACGTTCAGGGGGCCACGGTGAAATCTGGTTTAAAGAGCTGTGACCTGGGCACAAAGACGTACACAAGTACATCTGGGCAGTGACTGGTTGGAGAGCAGCCCTAAGGAGAGGGACTTGGGGGTGCTTGTGGACGAAAAGCTCAACATGAGCCAGCAGCGTGCACTTGCAGCCCGGAAGGCAAACTGGACCCTGGGCTGCATCAGGAGAAGTGTGGCCAGCAGGTCGAGGGAGGGGATTCTCCCCCTCTACTCCACCCTGGTGAGACCCCACCTGGAGTACTGCGTCCAGTTCTGGAGCCCTTATTACAGGAGGGATGTGGAGGTGCTGGAGCAAGTGCAAAGGAGGGCCACGAGGATGATCAGAGGGCTGGAGCACCTCTCCTCTGAGGATAGACTGGGGAGTTCAGTCTGGAGAAGAGGATGCTCTGAGGTGACCTTATTGTGGCCTTTCAGTATCTGCAGGGGGCTACAAAAAGGCTGGGGAGGGACTTTTTAGGATGTCAGGTAGTGACAGGACTGGGGGGAGTGAAGCAAAGCTGGAGAAGGGTAGATTTAGAGTGGATGGGAGGAGGAAGTTCTTCAGAGTGAGAGTGGTGAGAGCCTGGAATGGGTTGCCCAGGAAGGTGGTTGAGGCCCCGTCCCTGGAGGTGTTTAAGGCCAGGCTGGATGGGACTCTGGCCAGCCTGATCTAGGGTGGGGTGTCCCTGCCCATGGTGGGGTGGTTGGAACTGGATGATCCTGTGGTCCCTTCTAACCCAGACTGACTGTGTGACTTGGTCTAGATACTGCTGTGTTGGGGGGATTGGACGAGATGATCTTTTGAGGTCCCTTCCAATCCCTAATGATTCTATGATTCTAAGTCTCTCCATCTCTAGCTTAGCTCCGGAATAAACCCTCCAGCTAACAAATAATGCCAGGCCATACACAAGAAATATATGAATGGAAAACATGTGTGGCAATGATGGACTTTTCCCTTCTAAATGCTGAAAATATTACCCCCAAGTATATCCACTTCACCTCTGCGAAGTAGGTCCACTGGACAATCTTTAGGGTATCTGTTGAGGTTGTTTTTCATTCTGTTCAGCAATCAGCTGTAGTAACGAATGTCCTCTCTGATTATTTGCCAGCAAGATCTTTTCCATATCCAGGTAAACCAGTGGGAAGTTTACCCACCAGCTGGGGTGGGTGTTTTACCTGTGCTAGTGACAGGCACGTGTCTTTTCCATCACCACCTTGCTGTACTCTTAGACTTGATCAGCCATACTTAGTACACCCACCTGCCTAGTCTAATCTAACCTAATGTGATAAATCCAACAAAACTCATTAGCTAAAGTTTTTACCAGACGTGTGTTAAGAACAGAATTTTTGGGATAGTCAGGCTAGAAAAGGAATGTAGGCAAACTTTGCATTGATATTGGATCAAAAATTAAGTCCAGATTAAATCTATAGTAATATACATACCTTGAGACACGGATGGTAAAGGTTTTCCCCTCTACCTCATGACTGTGCAGAATAAAACCCCCTTTTCCTGGCAAATTAGTTATGAAAGAAAGGATAGCGGTGTTCATATCTTGCTCTACTGTTTTTTTCCAGAGATCTGAGTAATTTTTGAGAGCCTTTGAGACAGTTAGCTTCTTTGAGACGTACCTGGGCGTTTGCACGCTGATGCAAATCCTAAGTATTACACTGTTGGTTTTAAGCAGTGGCTTGAGAAGTGGTTTTCTGAAAACCATCAAGCACTTGGGGCCTTTTTTGAGATCTTGTTTCTTTCTGTTATCATTGTCCTCATTGGTGTTATATGGGATGCTCTGGAAAAGCAAACCTAGGGATGAAGGTCAGGCCCTCGCTGGTGGAGCAGAGTTGTTCCTGCTGGTTAGGTGTTGGAGGGGAATCAATATGCTTGCTAAAGTGTCTCTGCTTAAGGGATTGCTTAAGTGGCCTCTTTCTCTCACCTCTGATGGCAAGTAACCTTCAGTTCATTAATCCATAAACCATGAATATGTCTCTTTGTCCCTGTGATTGATCAGTGTGTGAGATTAAAATCCGTGTTTCCTGGCTTTCCTGGTCACATCAGATAAGGTAAATCCAGTTTGGAAATCCTTGCTGAGGAACTGGAAAAGAAAAGCAGGAGAGCTTTCTGATTTGTCTTTAGGTCTGGATTGTGCTTAGAAAGACTTCAGTGGAAAGACTGGAGAGTGACCTTTTCAACTTCGTTCCTTGTTCTGGAATGGAACAAGCTCTGCTTGTCAGGCAGCAATTGGAAAACCCCCGCTTGGAGAAGACAGCTCCCCACATTATGACCTGAAACACAGCTCAGAAAAGCCAGTAAGCCCATGAGTACCTCTGGAGGAGACATATGCAGTGTGGGGCAGGGAAGAGTGGGAAAGATAATGCAACACAATGAACATATGAAACACATATGTTTAATATGTACTGCATCTTCTCAGCAGACGTGAAAACTTTGCGGTCGGGAAAGAGGAGTAACCTGCTACTTTAATTGGTATCTTAGAATTGGTTAGAGACCAAATGTGGCCTTGAGTGAGATGAACACAGTATCTCCCAGTCCTGTGACTTTCTGACATGGGCCCTCACCTGGAAGGAGACTTCCCCATCCTGCAGAACAAAGGAGATAAAGCTGTTCTGGCCATTTTGTTTTGTCTCCTAATAAGGTCTCCTATAAATGTTATTGAGGTCAGTTTTAAAAATGGGCTTTTAAAATGCTTCTTTTCATCATGTCTCATAATTAAACTTCAGTGAATGAGTTGAGTGATAGCAGGGGAGTTCTGGCCTGTTTTATGAGGCAATACTCTAGTTCCTGAGTAGGTGAACCAGGAGACCTTTCTCCCTTATATGGGAATTGGGTAATGGCTGGGAAAAACAGAGCTGTGCTCCTCTTGTTAGTGTTCTGAAAGCTTTTTAGAATAAAGTAGCTGGGTGCACTCTAAATAATGACTTTCATGGAAACATTGGTTCTCCATGTTGTGACCTTTGGGCAGCTGGAATCAAAGTCTAGGTCCAGATCCAGCCTCCACAGCTGGCCAGCCTGCCTGTGGCTGGCCAAACCTCTGGATCCAAATGTTCAGGAGGTTAGAAGGTTAGAGACTTTTTTTCAGCTTGGGCTTGCTTCTAATTAGAAATGAAACACCAAAAATAGATTTTAGGGAAGGAAATGGAAGGCTAAAAGCAAATTAAATTAAAGGTCAGTCTTCAACTTAGCAGCCGGATGCAGAACGTGGATTCAATAACAAAAAAATCCTTTCTGGGAGAAAGGAAGAAAAAAGAACCGAAATGACTAGATAGGTAAAAGACAGACTGTCTCAACATGTAACAGCATCCTTTGAAATTTAAGGCAGGGGTCAAGTGCGAGCGAGTTCAGTAAGTTAAAAAAAGCCACTAAGAGTTGAGAAGTACTGGAAGAGAGACTGGCTGCACTTGGAGGCATCTAAGTGATGCAGCAATGGAAAATTAAATACAATATGGAATCAAATTTTGACAAATGAGGGTTTTTTAAAAGTACAAAGAAAGAAACCTGCTCTACAGATTTTAATTTGAATCATTCTTGCTTCCTTATAGCGTTTAAGCAAACCCAGTGCAATTTTGCACGCACAGCTCAAACTGATCAGAAGAGGGTTTATTAAGTTTTAAAATATTTCTAGGTTCTTTGACATGTTGGTAACACAGTTTTCCATACCTATACAGTTGTCAGCCCAGAGAGCTTTTAGATACCAAACCTTTAAGCAGGTTTTAAGTAAGTCTGAAACCAAAAGATTGTCACTATTTACCTTTATTTTCCTTTAAGGACACTTCAATCTTCCTCTCGTCGTTGGTGCAGCAGCACAAATAAATTCTGAATTCTCTGGATTTGAGAAGAAGCCATACTTGACGCCCAATATTTTGGGTAACAGGAATTTCACAGTTCTTATGCTAAGCCACAGGCTGCAGCCTCGTGAATGGTTTTGTCGTGGCCTGTTAAACTTCCCTCCCTGTTCCTAGGCAGGGCAGATTGCCAGCGAGAAGTGATGAGTGCTTTTCGTGGCGAGGAACAATACACGAGGACTTTCCAAACTAATTTAACATTCACAAGGAATGTTGTTGGCTGCATCAATTTAAGATATGCTGGCAAGCAGGAAATAATTTTCCATGTAGATGATGTTCCTATCCCTTCCCCCCTGCCCAGAACCCCTATGGTGAGAGGGAGGAAGAGGGGGTTTGTCTTTTAGTGGAATCTAATTGTGGTGCGTGGTCGGTCAGGGAGGGGAAGGGTCAGGGGAAGGCCAGCTGCACGAGCCACTGTGGCCAGCCTCAAGACGGCTCCCACAGTGAGCCAACCCCTGTGGCACCACTGACACCCTTGGTTTCACCTCCAGGACAAGGTGGCTTCGCTGGAGGAGATGGGAGCTGAGCTGGTGGAGGAATGTTGCTTTTCGCTGCACTCTCTGGCGAGAGGCTTTGGATCTCATCCTCTTCCCTAGGGTTAATCTCACTAAAAACTTCCTGGTATATGTGGGTTTGTTTTGTTTCTCTCTCCAAAGGGTCTTTCAGGCTTTGTTAATTAAATACATACCTCGCAGTGCTGCTCTGTTTTGCCACAGTCTGTGACTTTCACAGGCCACTGAAAAGCCAACGTGGATGAGGTTGCTGTCTGCACAAGAAGGCTGGAGTAGTCACCTGATGGCCAGGGTCTCTGGCAGGAGATGACAATAACTTAACCTAGAATCTAAATGAAAAGTCAGGTTAGATGGAGCTTTGCAAGGAAGAAAGAGGAGCAACTTGGAAGAAGAAGAGATGTTTGCAGAGAGTCCAAAATGTGGAAGCTGCAAAGATCAAGTGTGAAATATTCCAAGATTTCATGGGCTGTTTTATGAAGGATTTTCTCTCTGAACTCTATGGAGGTAATCTCATACTCCAGCATTAGGGATGACATAGAAGCCTCAATCAATTGGGTCGAAGAGTATTAAGAATTTTTCAGGCAATCTGATGTGCAAATAATTAGGAAAATAGTTAATAATCAGAAAACAGTTTACTGCTTACACCCGGCGTGTGCCTTCCTGCTGTGCTTTGTCAGCTAGACAATACGGATCTCTAGATGCCTGTATTATTTCTAGTCATCCAGTCCCTGAAAATACCTACAAGTGTTACACAATCAGCCAGAGAAGACCCAATTTCTAGACCTTTACCCTTATCTTGTTTCCTCCTTTCTTCTCACCATTCCTAAAATTCTTGTCCTTGTAACATGGTGATTGCAGAACAGCTTCAAATAAATTCTTCTCTCTCTAAAGAGCTTTGTATTTAGCTTTTGGAGTCCTGTGGCTCATGAAACTTTCTACAGTTGTCAGTGGGAGCATTTCAGTAGCAAGGAGAAAATACCTCAAAACTTCAGGGTTAATTTGCACGCGCAGTCTGGTGTGAACGTTTGCCTGATGGACTAAATTAGCCTTCAGTGAAACAACGAGGCAGAACTTTTGTTCTTACTGTGGTTACTCATAATTTTTAAGGTTAGTGGGAAAAACATCTGCTGAAGAGTAGCATGCTTCATGTCAAGGAGTTCAGCCCCTCCAAGTGGCTGCAGGTTAGGGCTCAGACCTGCAATTGAGTTACTGTAGTTTAACGGGTTACCAAGCATCAGCTAAGCTGCAGAAATGGTCCTCATGTGTCCTCCTCGCCTTTGACAAACGTAAGGTGATTTGACTTAGCTTAATCTATTTTCATTGCAGGCTGAATTGAATTACCTCCTATTTATGATGGGCTGTAAGGGCACTCAAAGAGAGTTATCTGGGTTCAAGTGATCTCTGGTAACTTGCTTAGCCATGGTGGCTTGACTGGGGGTATAAACCCTGAGCCACCTTGTGCTTACGGGAGAGAACTGACTTGAACTTTGGCGGATACAAGTTTAAAACTCCTGATGAAGTCGTTTGGGATGTGGTAAGTCGTAGACACAATGGCTGGAATTGGCTTTTAGAGGAATGGAGAAACTGGCAGGGCACTTTTAAAATGGGTTTCAGAGCCGGTATTGGTTTGAGCTCCAGCAGCACAAGAGCTTGCTTGCCTTCCCTTTCTTCCCCGGTGGTTGTTTTTTTCAGATAGGCATTTGGGATAGATCTGGAACGATAACGTTAGCTCCCCGTGGGTTTTCAGTGAGGGTGCTTTGGTGCAGAGTAAATTAGTTTTAAATTTGGTTGTTCTACCATAACCTAAGTATTCTTAACTGAATTGTAAATTTAAATGTTAAGTGTTGCACTGAATGTTTAAATAATCCTAAAAGCACTTGGAGCATGGGATAAGTGCTGTAAAAATCTAAATAAATGAGTAAATTAGTTAACAGCATATGTGGTAATGCAAACTACTACATGTGTGCAAAGAGGAAGAGCTGTGCTTGAAACGGTTGCCAGAGCTTAAATTTCCCTGCCACACACAAAACCTCTCTGCATTAGCAGAGTGCTTTTTTTCACTTTTAGCCTACTGTAGAACTGGGAGAAGAAGATGAAGTTGGCAGTTTAGACTGTCAAACAGAGGTTTCAGCTGAGCAGTGAGGTTCAAAGAGATTAATTTGAACTCCGCTGTTTACGTTACTGATCTCGTACCAGCTGGGTTTGTGGCATTAAGATGTCAATAGTACAACAGAATTTAACTAACAGTTTCATCACTGACATCATCTTTTGAAGGTACAGATGATTGCCTCCTTACGTACTGACACATATTTCTTTAGGACACGACTCTTTGTATGCTTTCATCCAGGAGGGAGAAGGAGGTGGTGAGGGAGCCTTGAAGTGAAGCTAATTAGAAAATGTTCTAGTACACAAGTGGTTTATTTAAGCAAGTTCCAGCAAAGGTGCCCAATCCCACATGGCACAACCCCCCCCCCCCCTTTTCCCTTTATTCCAAGACTCCCATTTTTCTTTTAACTGGCATCAAAACAGACTAGCTAAGGTAATAATAAATTGTCCTATGGGCAGTGGCATTATTATTTTTAATGGTTCAACCTTGAATGGAGTAACGAAGTCTCTTGGAAGGGCAGAAAGAGTTGATAATGGAGCTCCTTTCACACCCTCCTGCCCTGGCATTCCCAACTCCATAAATAATTATTAATCAAGGATGACTGGGATATCTTTTGCTGAGGCTTATTTGGTAGCTCACTTGGCTGAACGTATGAGGCTCAGACTTGGTTAAGACTGGCCCAGCAGGCTGATCACAAATGTTCTTAAAAGGGCAGGGAAAGAAAGGATGGGAATATTAAACAGGAAAATAAAAATGCATCTGGTGTAATGACTTGAGAAATTATTTCTGTGGGGGAGATGGTTTTATTAATAAAGCTTACAAGATCCAGTCACTTGTCGAATGGGCTTTGCTACCGACCGTTGGTGCTCAGGGGTGCAGTGGGGGGGTGCAGGTAAAGGTGGGGTTGATAACCTTTCAGGGACGATAACTAAAGCAACACCTAAATGAGAAATGGTTTTGCTTTACAAGATAATTTAGACTTAAGTGTTGTCCAAAAGTCTTTTCCCCGCTGTGCTGCAGCAGCTGCTGCAGCCCCTCGAAACCCGGCGCCTTTGAAGGAAATCACAATGTAATCCTTTGGTTCGGCACGTATTGTCCCCTAATGACAGGCATTACATTTGCACAGCACCATAAATCAAAGCTAGAGGCTGCTTTAAATAGGCTGCAGATGCATGTGGACGTTGGCTCTCTAAGTGGCACTTTGCAGGAGAGAGGAGGAGGGAACGACCCCAGCTCCGCGGCCCCAGGTAGAATAGAGCCAGCAGAGGGGGTTCCCATTTCCACGGTGTGTTCACTTCACCTGGGATTTAGCTCGACATGAAGACCCGTTTAGCAGAAGGAAAAGCTTTTTGACTACGACCTCTGAAGGGTTTAATTGGGATTTAACTGTTTCTATTTTTTTCCACTCCATGTGGGAGTCTGGAGCTCTGTTTACAAGGTGTGTCATATCCTCTCAACCCCAGAGTGCTTCTCCCCTCCTTTCTTTTTATGTCCTGGACAAATAGGCAGAAAGATACTTTCAAAGCGAATGTGCATAGAAAAACCCACAATTGCCGTCCCCGATTTCGCTGTGAAAACTTTACAACAGCTGTACTGAAAAATCTTCCCCTACCCCTCCTACTCCTTCTAAGAGAACGAAAAAATCCATCAAATTAACACATCAATGAGTTGATTGTAATCTCCAGGGTTCAGTGTAGCACTTTCTAGCCTCTCAGACAGGAGGCCAGCATGATTTATCAATGCAAACCTAATAGCATCAATATGAATCTAACTAAAAATCAATATTTCATTACCAAATTGTTAGTGAGAATGAAGAAAAATTGCCAGAGTCAGAGCATTCTCTAGGGTAGGAGCATCTGGAGTTCAATGTGACAAGATGAGTGATGCATGACTCGGGGCCTGGGGAAGGACACTGGGAGGACAGGCCACTACGTAAGGCCGAAGACTCACGAAGAAAGCACTTTTTTTTTTTTTTTAAAGCTTTCTCTAAGAAGAAAGAAAACGTCTGAGAAAGAAAAAAGGAAGGCATGCTGCTGTTTACTAAAACTGACGCAAAGTAGCTCAGCCAACTGACTCTGAACGGATTGGTGTCTGCTGTGGACACCTACACAGAACTGGTTTTCACAGGAGATGAATGGGGAAAATAAATCCAGTGGTCCAGATCCTGGATTCAGCTCCGAAGGACAGAAATTAATGATGGCTTGGACAGTGGAAATACTTTGCTTTCATATCCCATGTAGCCAAACTTAGTAGTCCTTACCCTGAGATTTCTGAAATCTCAGATTTGTGGTGCATTTCTGTAGGTGGCAACTGAAATGTAGACTGAAATCTGCTCTCAGGAAGGCAACAGTACTCAGAATAGTGTGCTAGCTTAAAATGCATCCTGGTAATTAATGTGCTGCTTTTGTTTCAGGAAACAGAGCAAAAATCACAGTAGGATGACCACGAGCCACCAATGTGTAGGAGGTTCCATATAAATATCAGAAGGAACCTCTTCCCAGTGAGGATAACGAAGCATGGGAATAGGCTGCCTGGGGAGATTGTGAAATCTCTTCTCTGGAGATGTTTAAAACCTGCCTGGACACGTTTCTGTGCGACTTGGTCTAGGTGATCCTGCTCTGGCAGGAGGATTGGACTAGAGGATCTTTTGAGGTCCCTTCCAATCCCTAACGTTCTGTGATTCTGGCATAGGTCTGTGCTGGCAGCATGGTGAGGACTTACCTACAGAACTGTGGAAAAATAAGGACAAAAGCACTGAAATGGAGCTCTGATTTGAGATTCTCAGACAGCCTTGTTTTATTCAGGTTCAACAGACTTTGGCAGATGATGGTTGGAGTTTGTGTAACCTCATGTCTTCCATTCGCTTGGGACAGCGGGAAGTTATTTGAATGCTCAGCAGCTGCTGTGCTGGTTAGCACCTGTGCCTGTTTGGGTTGGGAACAGCAGCGTCATGGGCCTAGTGGAGCCCTCAACGTTTGTTTGGTTGGGTTTTTTTTTCATCCCGTAGTCTTGTGAGGAAAGGGTAGAAGCCTTTCTGTGACTCAAATCTACACCTTGTGCAATCGGGTTGTGAGCAATCCTCTCAGCTTTTTGCTTTTGAAGAAAACATTTTCAACTCTTGCATTGGGACAAAATGGTCAAAAAGTACAAAGCAAAGGCTCAGAAACCAGGAGGAAAACGCAAGCACAGAGTACTAGCTATTCTGTCTTCCTTTTTTTTTTATTTGATGGAGACTTGGAATGAACAGTCCTGAGGTTTCTTGAGGTCTGTCTTGTCCTTTCTGTGTCTTCATGTGGCTGAGTCTGCTCCGTACAGCTCAAGTAAACTTGTTCCTGCTCCTTTTTGCATTTTTTTTTCCTTTTAAGAGAGGGAAAGAGAGAATTTCCAGGTTAGTTGAACTTATTGCTCAGAATAAAATTTCTCCTAGCCCCTGCGTTTCTAATTCTGGCAGCCTGTGATACATCACTAATCTCCAGCTCCCTTACTCCCTAGGAACTGTCATTATTTTATGTATTGACTAATACAGTTGTCTCAGGGTAAGTTTTCCCTGAAATCAAAGTTTACCTCTTGTATTAGAAGCGAAGCCTACTCCCTTTTATAAACGACAGACTCCTTTTATTACTTTGCATGTAATGGAAGCAAACTAGAATTGTGTGGGGCTTCTGGTTGTTTAGTTTTATGGGTTTGTTTTTAAAGAGTTTAATTGTTTTTAAACAGTTTTATTAACTGCACTTTGAACAATTGGAAGGCAAAATATTTATTTGATGATTTTTTTTTTTCTTCTGACAAAAAAAGTCTAATGAGCCCTGAAAGTATCAGCAAGTAGAAAAGTTCATGTCTCTGTCATCAGGAGTACATTAGTACGCTGAGGTCCTGCTTTGTAACCATTAAGACTTTGTGTAGGCTCAAGCACTGGATGGGCACAGTATGTTGTTTGTATTTAGAGAGATTAGAACAAGTACCTTGCAAAACAAACGGTGAACACATCATCCAAGCAGGCATGCCATCCTAACTGAAAATACCCTGACATAAACTTTAAGTGAAAGGGCACAAAGAACACCATGCCATCCACCTTCCCCGGGACCCCAACAAATTTTTGAGGGGGTAAATGAGTTCCTAATCTGTAGGTATTTGTCTGAGAGAGTGACCAAGTGTTGGAACAGGCTACGCAGGGAGGCGGTGCTGTAGCATTCCTTGGAGGCTTTCAAAAACTGTGTAGATATGGCACTAATAAACATGGTTTAGTGGTCATGGTGGCATTGGATTGATGGTTGGACTTGATGATCTTGGAGATCTATTCCAACCTTAATGATTCCATGATTCTATTATTTTTCTCATGGTTTCCATTTCATAGCTCTCTTCCTTTTTATAATATCTCTTCTGCGATAATTTCAGTAATTGTTAGTTTCAGTTGGATTTTAGAGTTTGAAATGGAGTCTCTTGTCTCCATTTCCACTAATGAATTATTGGTGGAAAAACTGAGACAGTAACTTCACTTTTGTGCAGAGAGTTAACGGGGCAAACATTAAGACAAATAAATTGGGAACCTTTTTTTTTTACTAATTAGTAGGATGAAATTCTTAATGTGTCCCACTTTCTATTGGTACCGTTCTCTTTCACACATGTTGAAGTTTTTCTGGTAGTTGAAGCAAGTCTGGAACTGAGTGACACCTTTGCTTCTAGTGAACAGCTTGAAAATGGAAGATTAGATCCAATCAGACATACTAATTAGGGTACCAAGTGAGGATAGAGCCTTGAATGTTCACGGCACAATTTTTGGAAAGCCAGTATTGTGCAAATCCTTGCACTCAGGCTGATTGATACCATCTGGCAGCCAATCATCCTTAGTGATCAGTGGGAAATAACTAAAAAGATTCAAAAACTAACAGCCGTAGCAGTTTCAAGAAATTCTTAAGTGAAGAAACCAACACCCTTAAGTAAACAGTCCTACATTAGCCTCTGAGAAATGCCTTGATTGAAACGTTGACTCTGATAGCAGTACCTTGCATAATCTCTTGCTTCAGTTTTGCAAGGGGAAAATTCATCCAGAGATTGGATCATAGAGCAATAATGGCAAATAGTCAAGGAAGAGCCAGGAGAATGGATAAAAAGCACTCGGGGCAAAAAGAAATCTCTTCCTGGTGTTTTAGTCACGAAACTTCAGCTTGCTTTTACTTGTTTAGATGCGGTTTGTGCTCAGCAGGTGCACCGAGTTCCCAGACGCACTGCACACCATGCAGCCCCGTCGCAGCGCCCCAGTCAGATGTTGGTGGGCGGTCAGAGGAGCAGCTTATGCCTGTGCCTCTGTGCTCTGCTCTCTTAAAATGCACAGTCTGCAGGGGCAGAAGAACACGTGCTAGTTCTGAGTTCAAGCACTAGTACCAAATGTATGCGATGACAGAACAACCGATTGAAGTGCAGGCGTTTTGTTTCTCATGGCGTAAGTAGTGCACCTTCTGCCCACCTTGAACCCCTTGTTCTTTTTTGACACCACTGCATAGGCCAAGCAACTATGGAAGAATGATTTCCTCTGATTGGCTTCAAAGCAGTCCAGTTACAGCTGCAGTCACCCTTTTCAGAGACATTTGAACACCTGATGTTCTTGCTCTTCTGGATGTGCATTGAAAATAAATACTGGGCCTGTAGCAGGAATGAACTGAAAGGTGGTTTGATTCTTCCCCTTACAGCGTTTTGAAATTTGGGCAGATGAAGGCTTCAACTGAGATTTTCTCCTTCGGTTGATGGAGCAGAGCTAATAGCTGAAAATGTATGGAAGCACCTACTTAGCACTCACGGCTAGTTGTGATACTGAAGGCTGTACTGTGACTTTCAGATATGCCATAATAACTAATAATAAACAAATGATAGTAAATTAATAACACTAATGCTTCAGTGTTATATTTTCAGCTGATTGAACCTTCATTTGTAGATCTTTTGCTTTTGACAATCTTTTTCTTAACATCCTATTCTCCCCCCACATCATCCTATTGCCTCTCCATCATCCTCTTTCTGTATTCCATGTGCCTTCTAACCTGCTCAGTTTAGATGTTTGTGTTAGAGCTTCTAGTTCACTCAAGGTTTTGTCCTTGATGTGTTCTTTGTATTTTATATCAGTACCTAGATTCTGACCAGCAATACCTGCGGTTCCCTAACCCGCTTTCGGCGTTGCTTGTGCAGCGTGAAAGCAAAAGGGCAGCTGGGGAACTCATTCTATATAATCAATGCACTTCACACCATACTTCATAGAGACCTTGATAAGAGTTTTTTGCAGTAGGAGTAGCTGAGTGGTAGCCTAAACATTGTGTTGTCTGAAGAGTAAATGCTTTGGTTCACTGCCAAGTTCCCGTTTGATTATAAAGAAATTGGAAAGGGACATCCGTCCAGGCCTAATAAAGCAATTGTTCATTTCATTTAGGAAAACAAAATGAGGAGAAAAGTGTTGTTAGAATAGCTGGTACTTTTGGCATTTTCTGTATTTATTTGCATCTCTGCAAGTCTTGTGGGTACAATAGACACCTGCTAAATGTATGATGTGACTGATGGTAAAAATGGATTCCTTTCACAGGTTTGCTCTTTAAAACAAAGCAGCCTTAAGAATTTTGCCATTTACGTAACACGGCGTAAATTGTTTCGCAGTAGATCTGCTTAGCAACTTTATTTATGGAAGAAGGACATGTACGTTTTCTATGACGCTTAATACTTTGGATCTTTATTTTGACAACATTGTTGTTTTACTCCTTTCTCCCCCAATTATTTATAGTTAAGATCTGGCTAGGCACTTTGTCTGAAAGACAAGTTTCAATAGGATCCTGCTGTAGTGTAAGAATTGTTTTTGAAGCACTAATTTGTGGCACTTCTATGCAACGCTTTTTATTTAGTGTCTTTGCCTGGGCTTTCAGATGCAAAATCACATGAGATTTGGCCTTTTAGAAGGGTTTAATTGCTGGAATAGTTAATCTGTCACGAAAAATCAAGGGTGTTTTTATTATTTTCACAGAATCACAGAACATTAGGGATTGGAAAGGACCTCGAAAGATCATCTAGTCCAATCCCCCTGCCACAGCAGGATCATCTAGATCAAGTCGCACAGGAACATGTCCATACAGGCTTTAAACATCTCCAGAAGAGACTCCACAACCTTCCTCAGCAGCCTGTTCCACTGCTTTGTCACCCTCGCAGTGAAGAAGCTCCTTCTCATAGTTTTGTGGAACCTCCTATGTTCCAGCTTACATCCATTGCCCCTTGTCCTATCATTGGATGACACTGAGCAGGCCCTGGCTCCGTCCTCCTGACATATTTATAAACATTAATGAGGTCACTCCTCAGTCTCCTTTTTTCCAAACTAAATACACTCTTCTCCGTCAGCCTTTCCTCGTCAGGGAGATGTACCACTCCATCATCTTTTGGCTCTGCGCTGGACTCTGTCCAGCAGCTCTGTGTCCTTCTGGAGCTGAGGGGCCCACAACTGGACACAATATTCCAGATGTGCTCTCACCAGGGCAGAGTAGAGGAGGGAGGAGAACCCCTCTCAATCTGCTAACCACCCCTCTTCTAATCCACCCCAGGATGCCATTTTGGATCCACACACTGGTTTTGTCCAGAGTTACATATCTCACATGCTTCCACTGGTGCCTAACGGGTTCATTATTTGTATTGCAGCAAGATGCAGGCTTCATCTCTAGGGTCTAGCTGGGGTAAGCGAGGAAAACAAGCAGTACACATACATTATATCCTGATCTCTCTGACCTTTGGAAAAAAGTATTTTTAATGTGCTCAGATCTTCAGATGAAAGTTGTGGTGGAAATGCTGGTGGTTGAGAAAAGCCTCTGACCACTCTAGCATGGACTAGAAGGGTTTTCCTTTTCTCCTTGTACTGTATGAAAAACTTTCAGATCTATTTTACATCTGGGGGTTTATTTCTTTAAAATGTTTACTCACAATAAAAAGTAAAATAAAGCAAGGGATTCTGTTGTGTGCTTCCTTCTCCTTGAAAGGGTGAATTAACCAGTGCTAAGCTCAGCACTGCTCTCTCTGTTGCCTCCTGCAGCCATATTATAAACTTAAAGGCCAAAGTGGTCTATTGGTCCTTCCAACCTGCAGTCAGAGGTAGGACTGCTAGTTTTAGGCAGGTATGATTGTGTAGTTGCATGGATTGTTTGCTGTGTCACTGCACTTTCTGGGTAGTTTAGATTGTTGTGATGTCTTTGTTGCAGCATGGAGTTTAGCGCGGAGCAACAAACAGGACTCTGCCGTCTATGGGTAAAGCTGCTCCGAGCGACGGAGGTGTGAGGGCGGATGCGGCAAAGAGAAGGCTTGTTTCTGACTTCTGTGGTTCAGGTAAATGATTTCTCCTGCTGACTTACCAGTGACATTGTGTAGGGAAGCTGAAAATTTCCATAACAGAACAATATTTAATATTCTAGTCTTTTTTGTCTTAGCAAAGTGGCATTTAAGTGTACAGGCTAAAGAGGAATATGCACTTTAATTCTACAGATAAAAAAGTGTTCTAAGGGCAAAGTATGTTTACCAGACTCATTAAGTGAGAAGAGGATTGGATGGCTTGTTGCTCTGGAAATAAGACATTAGACTAAATTTCAGAGGTACTCAGTGCAATTTTTTACCCTTATTTTCTCTGTGAATTTAGGCAGGTCTCTTACCATAGCATCAGCCACCTCAAAGGCTGTTTTCTCTGTGGCAGTGCTGCGTAGCCTGGAGCTGCTTTCTTTGTCACCATTACTATTTGTTCACCTTGCAGAAAGCAGTTGACAGAAAAGGCAAATATCTCTCCTTTTGCCCTAATCTACTGGCTTCTACAGACATTTGACTGGGAGTCCAGGGGTAGAACAGCAGAAAGTCATATGCAATCCCAGGAACACATTTTCTGTAGAAGGAGAATACCTATTGAACACCAAATGAGAGAGACTATGCAAGCAATATGAGTCATACCGCTGTAGAAGGTGATTTTGTGGGGTAAGCACCATGTCTGAAATGTTTACTGCCCTTTTGGACACAAGTTAAAGTTTAGGCAGAACTGGCTTAGACCTCTGCTCCCAAGTTGCAATAAACTGCACATATGTGTTCTTTGATGACCTAAATTTTAAAGCATTTTTGGACATGGAATGGTCCTTGTATTTAAAATTCAAAATGTTCAATAGATTATAGAGGATACAGACTTTGCACCAGATATTTTCCTTTCCTGCAAGCATGGACTGTGCAAAGCGAGGTGAAGTGTAAGTCACTATTCAGGTACAGAAATATGGAAGCATTACATGGGTAGGGGAAAAAAAATAAAAGCAGAAACCCCAAATGTGCTCTAGTGTCTATCTTCTCAGCTCCAAATTCAAAATGAAGGAGAGGGCAGAAAACCTTTCCTATTCATCTTAATAAGATGACCATAATTTGGCAAATCTTTATTTTTATTACTCTGTCTACTCCTGCATCCTCAGATAGGAGTCACATTGTTGGCACAGAAACATCCACTTCTCTTGGTCTTGTTCCACTCTGCTTCCAGTATTAGCTTGAGCATTCTACACAGGATTAATCTAAAGGGAGAAAAAAAGCATTAAACAAAGCAGTAAAGATAATTAATCTAAGTGTGAGATTTTTCCCTTTCTTCTGCCATTCCCTTGCTACAAATGTGCAAACACTTTTCCCTACAAGACAGAGGCTGAGAGGTGCTATTTGCTTTGCCCTGATCTGGCTCCCTCCACCATCACCTCCTCTCCACTCTGTTTGCCCCAGCCTTAAGGGCTGTCATCGAGGACTGCCTTATACATTCCTGGAGCTGACCTTGGATATCAGCTAAAACCATCAGACTGACCATGTGCAGCTTTGGAGCGAGTCTGGGAGGACTCCACTCCAAGTTCTTCAGCCTTTTTAATTCTGATCTTTTGGTCTTGCTTCATGCATGGCATATTTGTGATCACTGGGATTGAGATGAGAAGTCTTTAGGTACACACGTGCAAAAATCAGTGCTATCCTCTATTTTATTTTCTTTTAATGATATTTCACTCCAACAAGCTCTTTCTATCTAGCCAGGGTTCTGCTTAATTAGATATTTAAATGATTGGAGCAATGCTGTTTCTTTAACTCCTAGCTGCGACAAACACATACGAAACATACTGTTGGCGGCATTTAATCAACAGCAGTCAATTTATCATTTTCACAGTTTTAGTGAGTGGTTATGAATCACTAAAATCACAGGTATTGTAGATGCAGTGTTGTGGCACTATCATTAACAAATATACAGTGCACAGAGGGATGACTTGGTAATTGAGTGGGACTAATAAGAATACATCATTTAGCTGTGTGTGACAAACTGTGCCTCAAAACACCACCATGGAAAATTCACGTTTTGCTTAATAAATAAATTACACAGCCAATGTATTATACATAATTTGTGTCCTCATGGATTTGAATGATATATAATGCATGGTCCAACTCATTTATTTATTCAGACTAACTATATATATTGTAGGTGGGGAATTTTAAACTCTGGAGTAAGACCTGCATAGGTAACTGTTACGACTAGTGAGTTTGATTGGGCAGCAAATGAGGCTGTGCAGTTGGGGACCTTCAAACACAGGCGAGTGTTTCTAATGTTACAAGCTCCAGTGTATTTATAAACTTCACTTTCCTCCATTAATTTGAGAGATAAGAGCAGGAAAGCTGAAGCTTCTCTGTAGAGGCTGGTTCTGTGCTAGCTATTCAGTGAAGGAAAACAAAGAATTTCCTCAACAAAAAGGAAATTTGGGGCAAGGAACAACATTGGGATAATAGCCAACAGTTCCCCTGTAATGTTTTGGAAGACATAGCTTTATTCTTGTGGGTGTCTAGGCCAGTTGGCCAATTCAAAGAAGGCAGCAAATAAAAAACCCCTTTATTCTCCTGAGAATCTTGGAGAAATCATAGAAGAATATTTCACTTACTGATGTTTTCAAAATAATGTTCAGTAGGTGCCCTAAAGTATTCAGCTAACATGCTCTGCAGTTGCCCCATGGCATTTTGTTTCGGGACTTTGACTACTGTCCAACTGATCTACTGTTTTCTCCAGGTTCCTTTGCTTTTTCCTTTTGTCTGGTGTCTAGCAACTCTCATTTCATTTCAAGGGTATCTGTTGTTTTCTTTTTCCTGGCTGACTGTACAGTGTCTTGTAGGACCCATTTCTAGAGCATCTAAATTTAAATACATTCTGAAAAACTAACCTGTTAAGATGAAAGTGTTATTATTTTAAAATGTCACTGCAGCTGTGAATCTACAATTTAAAGTGGGGTTGGGGGAAAGGCCCTAAATAAATAGCACTTATTACCTGGCATTGAACAGCATTGAACAACCATTATTTCAGGTTCACATTGAACAGTATATATAGAGTCAACAGCTTCCACCTTGAGTTTCCCCTGAAACCTATAGACTGTGTAAATCAGCGTGTAAACAGGTTTTTACAGGAAGACTATGATGGTCCTTCTTCTGACATTGGTGGAAAAGGTCCACTTACTAAAAGGAACATGTGCTCACAGACGTGCTTTCCATCATTTATAAGCAGTCCCTGATTACCAGGGAGGTCCCACTTGACTGCAGATTAGCAAATGTGATGTCCAGGTACCAGAAGGGCTGGAAGAAGGATCCAGGGAAGTATAAGCATGTCAGTCTGCCCTTAGTGCCAGGGAAGGTTATGGAGCGGATCACCTTGAGTGCCACCTCACAGTACATGCAGGGCAACTAAGCAGTCAGGTCCAATCAGCACAGGTTTAGGAAAGGCAAGTCCCGTATGATTAACCTGATTTCCTTGTATGACAAGCTAACCTGCTTAGCTGATGGGAAAGGCTGTGTATTTTGTTTTCCTGCACTTCAGTGAAGCCTTTGACACTGTTTCCCCCTGGCATCCTCCTGGATAAACAGTCTGCTCACAGCTCTGATATGTGTGTGCTTCACTGGATGAAAAACTGGCTGGATGGCCAAGACCAAAGGGTGGTGGTAGATGGAGCCACTTGGTGTCTGATCACAAGTGGTGTTTCCCAGGGCTTTGTGTTGAGGCTAGTTCTGTTTAAGGTCTTTCTCAATGGTCTGTGTACACCCTAAGTAAGTTTGCAGACAACTTCAAGTTGAGTAGAACTGTTGATCTGCCTGAGGGTAGGAGGCTTTACAGAGGGATTGAACTGGATGAATCAATAGGATCCAGGCCAATTACATGAGCTTCAAAAAGGCCAAGTGCCAGGTCCTGCACTTGGATCATAACAGGCTTGCAGGAGAGCATCTGAAAAGCTGCCCAGGGTAAAGAACCTGGGTGTGCCGGTTGATAGCCAGTTGAATATGAGCCAGCAGTGTGCCCAGGGGACCAAGAAGGCCAAGAGCATCCTGGCTTGTATCAGAAATAATGTGGCCAGCAGTAGTAGGGAAGTGATTGTCTCCATGTTCTCTGCACTAGTGAGGTTGCACCTTGAGTGTTGTGTTCAGTTCTGGGCTCTTCATTAGAAGAAGGACATTGAAGTGCTGGATTGTGTCCAAAGAAAGGCAGTGAAAGTGGTTAAGGTTTTAGAGCACAAGTTTTATGTTGAGTAACTGAAAGTGCTGGGGCTGCTTAGCCTGGAGAGGAGGAGTTTTAAAGGAAGATCTTATTGCTCTCTACAACTACGTGAAAGAAGGTTGGAGTGAGGAGGGGGACAGCCTCTTCTTTGTAGTAGCCAGTTATAGGATAAGAGGAAACAGTCTCAAGTTGTTCCAGGGGAGTTTTAGATTAGATAGAAGAAAACAAATTCTTCACTGAAAGGGTTATCAAACATTGGAATAGGCTGCTCAGGGTGGAGTCACCATCCCTGGAGGTATTTAAAAGGTGCATGGATGTGGTGCTCAGTGGTATGATTTAGCGGTGAATTGGCAGGGCAGGGTTAACGGTTGGACTTTATGATCTTGAAGGTCTCTTCCAACCAAAATGATTCTGCAGTTCTATGCTGTATTAAACCACTGTGTCTAGCCCAGGCTGATCTGCACGAGGAGGAAATACTAGCTTTGGGACTGCTGTCAAGACTGATTTCTCAACAGTTAATTATAATAAAGTCCAACAAAACAATCATCCTTTTTTCCTACTCTAGAACCAGATCAGTGATTGTTGCTTTTTGTGCATGAGATATTTGTAAGCAATTCTGAAACCTTGCCACGACTTAAAGTTGCAGAAGCTTTATCCAGATCCGAATTTCTTTGGCACTGGAGAGGTGTCTGAGATTTCTGTTCTCCTTTTGGAAAAAAACCCGCCCGTATTTAACTCGTTTCATCAGATTTTGGCGTAAACTTGAAACAAACTCCCGGAGGGGAACCTTCTGTGAATTTGCTTCAAGCAAGCCAAGGCAGAGGCTCACTCAACACATAACCTTGAGCTAGTGCAGATTTGCACACAGCAAACAGGCAGAATTTGATTGTTTCACGTAAATTCTTTCAGATTTGGGATATTCTTACGCTTATAATTTAAGTGGACTGAAATCAGGAGAGTCGGATGGAGAAAAAGCAAAACACTGGAGACCCAACTTGCCTGACTGGGTCTTGTTCCATTCTCTCAAACTGCAAAACTTATGTACTGAGTTTTGAGTCCTACCCGACATGTTTTACATCGCCCTGGATGGTGCTGCTGAGGGCCAGACTGGGTGTCTAGTGCTTCCCATAAGGAGGCCTGCTAGCTATCGCTCTCCATTACTCACCTCATCCGTAAATATCACCTTAGGAAGATATTCAGTGCAGGTAATTTCTTCTTTCCTCAGAATTTGTCTTTTGGTCACTAAACTGTGATTACCTCAGCTGAGGTTTTCACAGCTGAAGGGACAGCAGAGATGTGGTAACGTCCTACCATCTGCTTGTTCAAAGAGCACCACACAAGGGGGAACTACCTTAATATCTAGGAGAATATCAGCTTCACATCACAAGTGAAACCAATGGAAAGCTTAAAACCTATTGATCCATTGTGGAGTGTGACTGAATGGATAACATGAGTTTCCTAACTTCCCAGAAAATAAGAGCACGTGGCCTTTGGGAATTTCCCAGCCTGGCTGAATGTCACATCAGCCTGTGCACGTCACTGACTGGTTTTCTTCAACAGCGTTGTACCTCTATCTGAGAGCCGGCTTTTCATCTTTTCAGCCTGGGATGATCTATCAGTTGATTTTGTAGCTGATTTATATTAAAATTGAAGCATGATTCCGTTTGTCAATAAGGCAGCACAGACCCTAGCCACTACCTCTTCCCTGATTTACCTCATCAGTTCTTTGGTGTCCTTCTGTAGGTCCTGCTGCACTCTCTTCTTTTTCATTTTGCTAGAAAGCCACCAGAGCTGAAACCTGTGGAGGAAGGCAGTTAACTAGCAGTTATCTTAAAATCTTCCACTTGGAGAGGAAGAGCCAAAACACGTCAGTGGGAATACTGCACGTGCCGACCCCCTAGTGAAGCCAGCCTGGTGTTCCAGGCAGTGGGGCTGGCTTACAAAAACCCTGCTCGCCTTGGCGCTAAATATGGCCTCTGGGTAGATGACTCCAGTGGTCCCAACTGTCCGTGAAAGACATTAGCAAAAGCGTAGCGTGCCAGCAAACTTATTTCACCTTCTTTCCTGGTAATTGTTGGACTGCTTTCAGCAGCAGGGTAGGCTGCATCTGTTTGCTACCTCCCAGTTCAAAGAAAATGGTGAGGCTCAGGGTAAGACACGGAATTAATTGCAATGCATCGTCCCCTCTCTTAATGCTTGTAACAAGCCAATGAGCACTGAAAGGACCCTTGGTATAATAACGTGAAAAAAAAAAATACTGATTAAGGCAGCTGGGTAATAAAATGTCCTTGGTATAATTTGAGTCATTTCTCTTTGTGGTTCTGTTATTAACCCTACAAGAGCCAACACCTGCATGTTGGTACGCTGCCTTGTTAGTCCAGGCTGTCTGGTTCCCTGGAATTAAGCTTATGCTAACAGGACTGCAAGATAAAAATGCAGGCACAGGGATGGTTAGGCCCCTGCGGTCACTGAGATAAATTAAATAATTTAAATTGACCTAAGGGCCTGTGTGTAGAATAATCCTCCACTTAGATGACCCAGTGATTCTTAACTCATTTCTAAGTCTGCATCCAGTCAATGTGAAAGTGTTAATGTTCCTGTATCACAGTACACTGATTACACTTATCTTTTTCATACCCAATAACCAGAGACAATGATTATATTATTCATAAGATATTTTTACCTGAAGTAATAAAGCATGCAGCTTTAGTTATTATTTCCTAATCTTTTTTTTAACTGTACCTTTTTCTCCAGCCCCGGGGATAACCCTACAATTTATATTAAAAAACATTCTTTCCTTGCACACCTTTCTCTCTTTATCGCTGTCTGTGCTAGGCTGGTATGATTGTGTCAGCAGTGTTGTGTTTATGCGAGCAGTCTTGTACCTTTCGGGGAACACTCTCCCTGCAGGGCTGCCCAAAACATTCTTCCTTTTTAAATTGAAAAATAAAATTGGAGAGGGTTAATGTAGGAGAGAGAGGCTTATATCAGCACGTCTTCTCTTGCCTTAATCAGGTAATACACAAGGCAAAAATAGTCTGACGTGTCCGCAAACCGTTACTGTGCTGCCCTGCCATATGCTGCCCTAGTGTTCCAGATGGACAGAGAATCTGTGAAAGTCATGTTTCATGAGCATTGCCTTCAGGCTCCCGGGAACCTCCAGGACACAGCTGGAGTGATGTATGCGCACACCAGTGTGGGGGTGCCTGTGCGTACGTGTGGGAGAGAGAAATTCTGAGCGTGGATGTGTGATTGGCGGCGGTGCCAGCTCAAAATGCTTCTTAAGGTGACTAAATAGCATGGAGAAGTGAAGCAGAAATCTTGTGTTGGACTTCGCGTGGCGTGCCAAAAGAATTTCTGAGTGGGATTTCTAAAACTAGCTTGCTCTCAAATTCACCAATTTGTGAGGCTTTATTTAATTTGTAGGGATTACTCCCTGTGCTGTGCCACGGGAAGGCAGTACAAATACACAGGCAGGCAATGAATGGGTCTAATCCCTGCCTTAAAAAAACAGACAGGAAAACAGGTTTTTTTCCTCATCTTTGTTCTCTGGTGTTCCTTGTAATCGAAGTACTTCTGACCCAAAAGCTGAAGGCAAATGGCAAACTCCCAGTCTTACTGCAAGGCCATCAGTAAAATTTGCCTTTAGGTCAAAAAGCAACATCCCAGGGGGTTTTTTTCTCTCCTGGAACTTTCATTTGTATTTTAATGTCCTAATTAATGTTCTTGAATCAGGAGGAATTTTATCTGGCCACAGATACTTGAATGGACTAGATGATCTTTCGAGGTCCCTTCCAATCCCTTATGATTCTATGATTTAATATGACTGCTGAGCTGTTTGTTCTGCTAAAATCTACACGTGTCTGAGTCAGAGTTAGCTGAAACATGGCCAGAAATGTGACTGCGAATCTGTGTGTCCCTGGGAGCAAGTGGCAAAGAGCTTGAGCCGGCCCTTACTACGCCTCCATTTCTTGAGATGCAGTAGCAGTCCCCCTGTGCCCACCCTGCAGGTGGCCAAGAAGGTCTACTCTTTACCCAGCAGGACCTTCTCCTTTTGCTGGTTTCTTCCAACTTGCTGTGCGCGAGCGCTTGGACTCACCTTTGCCTTCCAGCAGTGAGGCAAGCAAAACTTCAGGGGAGATGTCCCCACACATAACCAGGGGAGTGCTGCTCTACGTAGCGATATTTCTGAGTGTTCTGGATAACCATGGTGGGTTTAAGGTTACAGGCTATCTGTAGGAAGCTGTAGATCTAGCAGGAAGACATCCACCTTTTTCACTGTAGTTAAGCTTGTAGTTATTTCCTGTGATGTCCTCCTGTGTCATATAATTTTCTGGAAAACAGTGAACTACATTGATGGCCATGGCATTAAATTATATTTGAGCTAAATGAAAATTTTATTGCCAAAGATGTCTTTTTTTTTTTTCATTACCAGCCAACTGTGTTCTTAACCAGTACCATAACGTAGGAAAACATGCAGTTGTTGGGCGAGTTGGTGCCAGCCTTTACTGCTCTGTGCAGTCTGGCTTTTCCCATGATGATGTTTTTACAGCTGATGTTAACCCAAAGGCAAAACACAGCATAAGTTCTCTGTATTAAGCAGATAACCGGTGATGTTTGGGAGATTATGTTCAACATGGGTGGTCTGTTTGACCACCACAAGTTTCTGTATAAACCACAGGAAATAAAAAGGTGAAATCCTGCCCTGGAAGATAGTTGTTGCCTTTCCAAATTAAAAAAAAAAAATAAAAAGAAGAATAAATCTATTTAAATGCATCACTTAAAGCAACCACCTGCAGTTTCTATCATGCAGAGGTACTCACAAGGCTCTTATTCGTGGGTGGGAGTAGTAGACGTGCTGGCCGTTATAGGTTAAAGTGCTTCTGTGTGCAGAGAATTTACATGTGTTTACTTGACAGTGAGCCCATGCACCCAAAACTGCACTAGAAGGAACCAAGGTTTACTGGTGGTGTAGACATCCCTGTGAGAGCCTTGTGCATCCTGCCACCTCTGCTTTGCTGTGAGGAGAGTGCTGGTGGTCATGGCGTTTTCTGGATGGCTTGTCACTCTCCATGGGGAAGGAGCCCAAGGAAGAAGAACAAAACACCCCAGAAAAGCTCTGGTTAAGAGCTAGAGTGATTGGGGGAGAAGAGAAAAGCTGTCCCAGTGCCCCTGGCTCTTGGCTGCGGGGAGAGAGGGACCCTGACATCGGTGCACTTGCCTAAAGTAATTCATATCAAATTCTATATAAAATCAACACATGTTCTCACACAGATGTTGCCAGCTGACATCAGAATGGAAAGGTAATGTCCTGGCCATTTGCTTCTGTAACTTGATCATATAAACAGGGATATTATTCTACACCAAAAAAACCCCAACCCCCCACCCCAAACTGCAAAAAGGAAAAAATCCATGCGGCTTTCCATTCCTTCTCATGGGGGGGAAAAGGCGTTGGCCTCATCACCAGCAAGCTTTGCCCCCTGTGAGGCACTGCAGCCTCTGCTTTCCTTCTCTCCTTCCAGAGGCATAAATTAATATCTCATCATTGACCATCATGTGCCCTGTAACTGTGTTTATTATGGCTGCATATTTTAGACAGGTGGTAAGTATTGGCACTTTTTATGATGCTGATAAACAATGTCGGGCTGCTGGGTGGATGTGGTGTTGGGGTGATTTCTCACCTCCATGCAGCAGCCTCCTGTGGGTGAAGGAGCTCCGGCCACCTTCTGCAGTACCCTGCTCCCCTCTCTGGGTTGCTGCCCCTTTCCAATCCCTGCATTTGAGGGAGGTAAAGGCACATCAGAGCATCATTCTTCAAAAACTGAGCACAAATACAGGAGCATTCTCTTGCCTCTGGTCCTTACTGCCCTTGCAAGTGCTGCTGCTCTTTCAGATCCTTCTCTTTGGCAGCGGCGTTGGCAGTGCTGGTCTCTGTCATAGAATGAATTATAGGGATTGGAAGGGACCTCGACAGGTCCTCACGAACTGCTGCTGTTCCCAAGGCCTGGAGTGTGGCAGTGTGGTGTGGGGTGACCAGGAGGTGTGGTGGATAGACTTGGCTATTTCTTGAAAAATCCTTAGGCATAACCCCCCACCCTCCGCTTGTTCATACACGGTGCCGCCTCACAGGTATCAGGTTCACACGTAGCGCTCACACAGAGGCGACACTGCCTCGCAGGGATCAGAGCCTTCCTTGCTCATCTTTCACTCTCTCCTCGTGGAACACTGCATCTGTTTACCAGCGTGGCCCCTCGGACACCTCGCAGCACGCCGTGGAAGGGGATGTGCGTGCGCGTCTCTGTGTTTGCCTACGTGGAGCTGCAGGGAGATACCTGAGCAAGGTTCACATACCTGGGAGCAAATTCACCTTGATGGTGAGTGGCAGCACAAGAGCTGTGTTGTGGCTTCCAGTAGAAAAATAACCTTGGCCGTGTTTCCAAGCCGCGCGTTGCACGTGCAAGTGTGCACTGTCCTGTCTGGCAAGGCAGCTGTTTTTCCACTGCAAACCTCTCATCCAGCTAAGAGGTGAATGTAGAAAATTTGTATGTAACTTACTTTTAGATACCTTTTCTTTTCCACACCTGCAAATCTTAGGCATTAAGTGGAAAAACATTGAAAGAATATTGATTTACAACTTTATTTAAGTAGTGAAAGTTAGCAAAGGCCAGACTGGTTGGTGACATTTTGGGTATAAAACCCTCTTGACACTCTTGACTCAAGCGAGACAAGATTTCTCCTGCCTTTAAAGGGTGAATCTGAATTCTCTGATCAAAAAAGGCTGTGGTAGGGATGTAGTGAAAGACTAAAAATCTTGGGAAGGAAATGTATGATAACTGACTTTGTTTAGACTTAGCAAGACTGGGTTTGGTTTTCAGAGTGAGGGTCATCCTGTGTTTTCATTCTTTTCTTGGTGTCAGTTGAAAAATGATCAAGTAATGGAATTAAAATCTGTTGTACGTGCTGATTTCATCTGCATGGTGTATTTTCAGGTGTGCCATCTAATGTCAGTGTTCAGAGCATAGCAACAGGTTTGGAGCACTATGTGTGTATTTTGTAGTCTTTTCTCTGGAGATCTGCTGGGTCTGCAAGCCTCTGTTCAGCAGGGAATCTGCGTACTCTTGTCCTGGGACAACAAAGTGCAGTAATAATCAAAACTCATCACCAAAGATGGTGAGACCCTTATGTCAGGCAATGCGCTAAATAAAGACATAGAAATAAATTCCAGTCCTAACTCTTAAACCTTTTTATTGTTGCGGGAGTTCTGATTTGTGCTCCATCTGGCCGTGCTGCCTGCTGGCTCGTGCTGCCATTACGTCACCTCAGAGCGCTTGTCCGTTTGGTGTGATGGAGACACTTTGGTGAGGGATGCAGTACCCTGAGTGTGAAATTCCCTGATAACTGGGTGGCTATAAGCTAGATCTGGATTTTGATGCCAGCGGCCATCTCTATTTAAAATGCAAGATAAATTAATCTCCTCCCCTAACATTATCAGAATCCCGCAGATGGTGTTATTATAAATAAGTTCTGTTTATCTAAAAGTATTAGCATTTAACTCTAGGAGGAATGGTTGTTGGCATGTGTGGTTCAGATCTTTGTAGATGCTAGGGGTTTCTTTTGCCTCCAGCAGCATGAATATAAGAAAAAGGAAAGGATATATACTTGTTTTACTGGAATATACAATTACTTCTAGTCTCTTATTTGTGAATATCTATCTGAGCGACTTCTAAGTTATGGAAGAAAACAATGTCATTCTCAAATGTGCAAATAACACGAGTCATTTAGACTAAACCTACCATAACCATGCTCGTTATCATAGGTTGATAATTGAAACTGGTGATGGAAAATGTAAAAGATAAGGGTTAAGAAATCATTTTAAGGATGAAGAGTTGGGTTAGGTAGTTTGGGTGAAGGTGGGGGTGTGTAATGAAAAACCTCCTGAAGAAACCAAGCTACAATCAATTTTTAGACACTTCTGTAAAGAAAATGAGGTAATCCAATCACGGAATGTAAACGGAGCCATTTGGTTAGGTGACCAATTACACTGGGGCAACAGTGACTCATTAATATTTGTGCCATATGTTTATGAAGATGCCAATGGCCGCATTAAGCAAACTTGAAGCAACTGTGAGTTAACAGGTAACTCATGGAGAGAAAAAAAGGCCTAGAGAAATGATTAGCCTTATTCAGTTGGAGTGCTGTGCCTCTCTTTCTGAACAAAGTCATACTCGATGTCCTTGCCATGCCGTGTTAATGATGGACTTTGTCGTAGTGTCTGTTGCTTTGGATAACTGAGGATGATGAGCTTCTGTATTTCTTGAAACATAGTCTGTGTTCCATAAATGAAAGGAAATGTAAAGCTCTTTACATTTACGCCGTCATTAATTAACCTGAAACAACTTAGTGGCACCAGGGGACTGAGTGTGTTAAAGTAGACATCAAAGTCAATGACAACTTTGACTAACTTTTCAGGGTTTTTGTCACTAAAGCACTTAACTTTGTTTAATTGAACTGGCTACCTGAAATCAGAATGATGGAGTATCATATATTAACACCGTCAAGGTTTTTACTGGTCACATGCTTGTTGTTCTCTTAGTCCACTTCATATTCAATGCATACAGTATGCGCTGTAACATACTTCTGCTCCAGGTCTCAAACCAATTCTAAGGACTCATGTGGTTTAGAAAACTCTTCTGCTGATCGGTGAAACGGGGATGGATGGTCTGGTTTCTTTGTAACTGGTAGTTTGCTTCCCCGTGGAGCTGAAAGTGTGGAGCTGGAGAAACTCAGATTCAAGCCATGTCCAAAGCCTTGATGTTTGCCATGACAGGTAGTTCGGTGTTCAGAGGGACAGAGGCTCATGGGTGACTCATGGTGGTAGAGAGCTTTTTAGCAAAAGAGAGTTTCCAGTACAGATAATCCAATGTAAAATATTGAAGCTGAAAGTACAAGCCAGGAAAGTAATTCCATTTCAGGGATTTACACTTTAATTTGCTACCATTCTAACTTGATGAAAGGGAGAAGCTGTGAGACTAAATATGTTTAGATACCCATGTCAGACATGTTAAACCTCAGAGTTCTTGTTTGATGCTAGAGACATCCTCAGATTAGTTATGTAGATTCTTGGCTGTTATTTCTGTACTGTATGAAAAAACCATACATATGAAAATGTGAAGGAATTTTGAGTTTATCCTGTACTCAAGCCCTAGTAGGACGTACACTTTGTGTCTGCAGCTAGGATTTAGTATGGTAGGCATGCTCTGAAGGTATGGTACTGCTCAGAAAATACACTGTGGAGGAAATGTTTCTTATACCTGAAATTAATTAGGCAGCCAATTAGGATGTTGGAGAGTCAAACTCTACTCTGGTGAAGCAAGAAATCAAACCTCACTCATTTTTTGGACACCCAAACAGCTCCATGGCTTTCCCAATGGGAAAGAAATGCTGAGATTCAGCCTAGAAACAAGCCCTTGAATTTATCTGAAGAGTGGGTCTTACGTAACTAGTTTTGATTAGAAGAACATTTACCTGAGCTTTTTTGTGGACCATGTCATCTTGTCTGAATTCCTGCTGTAGCTGACTGCTGGCACCTGACCCCCAGCTGGCATTTCCATTAGGTGCCAAGGCTAACAGCAAAGCTAAAACTGACAGTGTTGAGTCTAACCTCTTTTGTGAATCCAGTCCAGCTTTCCCTTTGCCTGGAGTTAATAAGTGCATGGCTTCATGGGTTTTTTGAGTACTTTTTTTGTCTTCTATTACTGACTTTCTCTGTTCTAAAACAATTTCACAGTCTAACAGACTAGCTAACTTTTTTCCTACCCTGAGGAATAATGCCTTAGCGTTGACACACTTCAATCTACCACATGTCAGCTGTTAGAACCTTCTGCAAAGTGAGATCATGCTCTTCCAAGCCTGTGTGTGAGTCAGCTGAAAGGACTCCGCAGTGCTGGTGGGAAGTAAAGGGCCTTATATTAATTCCATGACAAAGTTGCTGTCTTCTAAATAAAGACAGTGGAAAATTTTGCTTTATCTTCATTGTTGTAAAGTAGAGGACTGGAAAAGAGAAAGTAGTTTAGAACCTCCTATGTGCAATGTCTTGGCCCTAACTAGTCTGCCAAAAAGAAGCAAAAGGCAGTTTTTTTTCTTTTAAATGTGTCTTAATTTCCTTCATGTTCCCATAAAGCAGTGGAAGCTGAAGTAAAAAAGATGAGCCACCAACAAAATAGTAGGATTTTATCATTGTCCATAAAGAACAATATATTGATTGAATATTTCTGGTTTATATAAAGGCAGTCGACTGAAACTTCAGGCACAACAGCAATCATTAAAAGTACAGAGATTTTAATAGCTCAGCATCTGAAAAAGTACTCCAGTTCCACAGTGCCTCAGTCTGCCTCTGTAGCCTCCCTGGGAAAAGCCAAGAACAACAGCAAGGTTCTGTGGCATGGCTTGAAGGTCAATAAATCTTGGCTCTGTTAGACCAAGGAGGGAAGTAAAAAAGCTGGAACCAAGAACCCCTCATGTGAAGTGTCCTGTGGCCAGGCTTGCTCCCAGGTAATTCCAATCCCTAACGTGCTGTGATTCGGTGTAATTCAGGCATCTGTCAGTCAAGTCGGTTCCACTGAGCAGATCCCAGTGAAGAGGTGTTTGCTGAATATGACAGATCCAAACAGTATAGGGACTCAGAGCTCAAAGTCCCTACTTAAAACAGTGCCACTCGTGCCCTGAAAGGCACAGCAAGGCAAGCAGGAGGCAAGCAGGACTGTGGCTGAATGAGGAGGCAGAACGAGGACATTGTACTGTACAGTGGCAGCACTGGTCCCCAGCACAGAGCTGTGCTGGGTTAGGTGCTGGTTGGGATCAGCATAGTGGGTCTGGAACAGGAACGTTTTGGTGAGCAAAGCTATGGCTCTCCAATGGTTTATGAGCGGCGAGTTGGAAGTGCTGTTCAGAAGGCCTCTCAGGCTGCAGAAGACTCTGACAATAGCTGGTTAAAGCTAAAGCACGCTGCTGTGCTCGGGCAGGCTGTGTGCTCCTGGCATCACCTGTACGTACAGCCCAAGTAATTCTTCTTGGACAGGGTTCCCATCTACACAGCATGTAAAAGTGGAGATGACAGAAAGCTTTGTAGCATGGGGCAATACGGAATTCCTCTGGGTAAAAGGCTAGTGATTTACTGGCACCGTTGGAGCAGGGGTAGACAAAATTCTATCTGCTTCCCTAGAGGAGTGGAGAACTGTCCACTTCAGAGTCCCAGGCTGGTGGCAAGGTCTGGTGTGCTGTGTTCACAACAAACTTCTTTGTGATCACAGTATTTCCCCCAAAATTAACTCATTTTCTCATCAGTTTTTGTCTGAACCGTTAGGGAAGAGCAGCTGCAAACGAACTAAACACTAGCAGAAAATGATGAGATGACAGTCTAAACTACCTTTAGAACAAACAAGATGGTAAGGTAGAGTGCTTGGGGTTTTTGCTGAATCAATAGCTCTGTGCAGGTTGACTTCAAGGTGTTGCTTACTTCATTGGCATGAATCACGTAATTAATTTTTCTGCACTTGGAGATCCAATTTCTGCAGCAGGCTTCCCACTGAGGCTTTACCTAGGTTTTAGTTTAATTTAGCTAGAGGGTTGGTGTTTTCGGTGTGTATTTGCTTCCCCTCCCTATGCTTCTAAATCTGACTAACTCCTCATTGGGAAAACAAGGAAGCACTGCGGTTAGGAGCCTAATGGAGGAGCTGGCTCTGCTATGCAGTATTCTCACCCCCCGAGAAATCTTGGAAGTGCTGCATGTCTACAGTAACTAATGCAGCCTCTGCAATGATAAATCTATTCCTTCATTTGCGAGCAAAATTGAGGCAACTTGCTGGGTCTTCATGACCTTGCTTTTTCCTTTTTTTCCCCCCCATCAGTTTTTCTCCCTGTTTGGGAAAACTTGGGGCTTTTCAGCACTGAAAGATTCAGGCAGTCAGATTTTCTCTTTGATGCAAACAAACAAGAGAACTGTTATACGCTGCTCTGTATGGGAGTGGTTTGAGCTGCTCAGCAGTCTTGCCTCAAACTCTTTCCTTAAAAAGGTAACTACTGCTCCACTCACTCTCAAATTTCCAGCTTAGAAAGGCTGGACTGAAAAGTCGAGGCATCGGAAAACAAGGCGGGCAATACATTGAGCTGGAAAAACTTTGTTAGCGGTCATGCCCCATGCTGCTGTATATTATTATTATTAGTGGCAAAATAGCATAGCTGGAATGTTACTGTGGCACATTAAAGAACTTACAATTACGGAATAAAGAGAAGTACTTACAACTTACCTACCAAACATTTACTTAGCACACACCGGTTCCCATTTTTTCATCTAAAAAACTACCCTAGGAACAGGCCACTTTCTTTTGCAGTTTCCTGGTACCTTGTAATTTCAAGGTGCCAGTGAAGAATGAAAAATCTCCACATCTTGAAGTCCACTTTTAATTAAAATGCATTACGCTATTATGAGTAAGAATACTAAAAACGAGCAAAGGGTCAAAATATTTTTCAGCTTAATTGGAGACTTGGTGATTGAGGCACTGAAAGGAGCATTTTAAAGAGCATTTAGGACACTCTTGAAGGAGTATGGGGAGGGAGTTCCTCAGGTCAACAGACCTACCTTCTTTCTGTTGTAGGTAATTACACCAATAATAAATTCAACCAGTCTCATATGAGAGCTGGGTTTGAGTTTTGCCTCCACTGTTCCTACTGTGGGTTTTTCAAGCACGTATTCTCTTCCTTTTTAACAGCAAGAGGGCAATTAATAGTAGTTCTGCAAATTGAATAACTTCCATCTTTGGCACAGAGAATATTGCATGCGGAGTGTGAGTTATTAATGATAATATGTGGCTGTTACCTAAGACATCTTTACCAGTAGATCTTCAAGTTCTTTAAAAATGAAGTAACTGTCAGGGTCTCGATTTTCATATTGGGAATAAAAGCTTTGCAGAGAGAGATGATGTACTCAAGGTCAGCTCAGTCAACTAATGGCAGAGCTGGGATTAGAGGCAAATCTGTGCAGTTCCAGGCCACTGTGTTATCCAGTAGATCATGCTGACTTCCCTCAGGTTAGAAAGGGATCCCTTGATTGGTGATAAAACTGTGATAACTACTGAGGCCATGATTTTTGAAAGAACCTTGGGGCTTAAAATACACATCTCCCATACACAGCAGCACAAGGGTGTCACAAGCTGACACTGAAAATCCTGAAATATCCTACTGAGTGTATTTTTTCTCTGAATGATGCAAGCTGTAACAGCTTTGTCTCCCAGTTCTGTTTTTATTAAATGTATATGCATAGGAGATGATGCTTTGCCCTCTTTCTGAGGCCATTCAATTAAGCTTATAATTAGAGATTTGCTGTTGCAGCAGAGAAAGAGATAGTTATGACACTGTCTCAGCTGAGCTCCACTGAGCTCAGAGCAACACAGACACAGCCAGAGAAGATTCTTGTTGGCAACTGTTTGCTGCCTGAATGGAGGAGTCCAACGTTAGCAGTGAGGCACAGAACACTGACACAACTTGAGTCATCTGTAATGGATTTGGAACAGACCCGAGACCAGTTTCTGCTCCATCACTCCTCTGCAAGCCTTCTTCAAGGAGGATGTTTCTGTGTGGTTTTATGTTTGCAGCTTCAGAAGCAATTAAGGCCAGATGTTTAAAACCTCTTTTGTGCTCGTGGTTTGCAGATACAAGCAATCCTAGGCTTGATTTTTCTTCCTGAAGTCCCCCTGTGTGTAGGTTGGGGCACTGGGATCTCCTAAGTTCTTATTTAGTACTTCAGATTGGGTGCCAATAGTGTTCTGGCAACAACTTTGCGCCATAGGCAGGGCTCTTGCCCACCACTGGGCAGTTCCTTCTTAGACAGCCAGGCCCTTTCAAGGGAGAGGAGCAGGTGGGAGAGATTGGCAACCACAAGGGGAGATGGGAGCTGCCCAGCTATTGCTGCGAGGTGTCTGGGTCCTGTTCAGTGTCTGAGCCCAGTGGGGCTTCCAACTACAACCACACTAGTGTCAGTCCCTCCCTGTTTGTAAGAGATCAGCTGGGACAGAAAGCAACCACAAAAATGGAGCCACCTCTTGAGCTGATAAAGCCATCCCGCCCCCACCCAAGGTCTCCTGGGTTCAGTGCTGCTCTGCTTTGGCCTTTTTCCTTTGGGAATCTTCCTCTGGAAAAGCAGCTTGCAGGATGGACAGCACAGACAGCGTAGAGATGTAACTGCATGCTTTTGCCTGGCTTTGGTCTCATGCCTTGGGTTGCTTAGGGGGTTTTTTGTGTGTGTCATTCATATTTTTGTAACTGCAGTGCTTACACCTGAGGAAGGTGGAAGGCTGTGTTTGATGGTAACTATGCTAGATAGTTTAAAACTAGGAAGGAGCCACAGTTCCTCAGTATGAGAGTTTCACTGACCCCAGTATCATGGCTTCCAGCAGACAAGTTATAAGACACTTGTCCACCTTTTTTTCCACCTATTGTGTGTCACAGTAGTAGCCATTGACCTGCAGGTAAGTCATGTACCTTGGATACCCATCTGAACACAGAAAGACAGACATGCTTCTACACACACAAACATGCACATACATGCATTCCTTACATCTTCAAGGGCTGGAAAGTATTCTGTCGAAAAAAGATTCACAATTGCAAAAAAATCACTTGTCCATGGCTTTGAAACCTCTGTGCAAGCAGCTGCACCTGCTCTGAACTTATTTCTTAAAATATTGTCAGAGCACAAAAGGAAAGATGTTGTGAAGGTACTATTGTTCAGCACTAGAGTTTTAAAAGACGCATTGTATTGGGAAAAAAAGTTTTTGAACTTTTATTTAAACCTTACTTTCTAAATGTTTGCGCCCAAACATTCTCTTTCAATGTCTTTTGATTCTGGAGTTCCAAAATCCTGAGACCAGACTGAAATCTTCCGTCACGTTCTCTTCGTAATTAAAATATCGCCTTGCATATGGTGTGATAGTTATAACTCTGGTCTGCCTCCAAATTTTAATTGCCTTGTAGATTACCAAATCTCAGTCTTTCTATGTAGTTCAATGTATAGCATTCAGTAAATGATAAGATATGGGCCCCTCAGTTCAACAGGGATGTGGAGCTGCTGGAGGGAGTCCAGTGTAGAGCAACAAGGATGATGAAGGAAGTGGAACACTTCACTTATGAGGAAAGGCTGAGGGACCTGGGTCTCTCTAGCTTGGAGGACACTGAGGGGTGACCTCATTAATGCCTATAAATATGTGAAGGGTGGGTGTCAGGAGGATGGAAGGCTCTATCTAGTGATAGGACAAGGGGCAATGGTTGTAAGCTGGAACATAAGAGGTTCCATATAAATATCAGAAGGAACTGCTTCACAGTGAGGGTGCCAGAGCACTGGAACAGGATGCCCAGGGGGGCTGTGGAGTCTCCTTCACTGGAGACGTCTAAAACCTGCCTGGATGTGTTCCTGTGCAACTTGGTCTAGGTGATCCTGCTGTGGCAGGGGATTGGACTTTCGAGGTCCCTTCCAATCCCTAATGATCCTATGATTCTATGATTCTGTGGTTACAACTAAGAAGAAACCTACTCTGAATTACAGTAAAGCCATTTTTTTTTCTATTCAAAAATATCCATGACCCGCCAGTGATACGCTCAAATTTACTGATTATTTTAAATTTACTGATTATTTTAGGGAGCTCTACCACCATGTGTACAGAACTTTGAAGTTTGGTGACCATTGTCATCTTTACCAGCAGAATTCATCCAGTTGTGCAGAAAGCTAAAAGGAAGGGACAACTAAAGGGACTGGAGCCAAATATCTTCAAAGGCAAAGTCATATATTTGGTTATCTCAATATTCAGCTAGCTGTATGTTTTAGCAATATGTTCATCAATAATCTAGTGAGTGACAGAAATGCTATAATTAATATGCAATTTCTAAAATTAAAAAGAAATTTGGCTTATCTGTGTGACAGTGAATAACTCCTAATGTCATTCTCCAAGAAATATACGAAAGGAGAATTTATTGTAGAAAGTCCACCCTGTTTTGTAAGGAAAACAGATGTTCATTAATAAACAGGCTGACCACAGAGCACTGGATCTACCATCTGGATGAGATGTTGTACAAGGTTTTTCTCCCCCTTTTAAGCATTTAGTCAGTGAAATTCTGATAGAGATCAGGTGATTTATTTTGTTTTTTAGCATGTTTGGAGATATGTTAATCTTATTTTCTTTCCTTCACATAATTCCTTCCTTCATGCTTTTAAACAACTTAGTAAGAGAAGCAAGCCATAGAACATTCCAGAAAGTTCTGGGGGATAAAAAAGGCTGTTAGCTATAGCTGCATGTCTTATTTCTCCTTTCAAAGCTACCAGTTGTGTGGGGTGTCTTCTTCACTCTTGTGCCTCTGCCATTGTCCAGGGAGAACGCTCTGCTTGTGCTGGTGCTCTTGGTTGGGTTGCAGCAGCACCTAGATCTGCCAGGCAAAAATCAGCCCCACTCTGTGCTCTGTTCTGCACCAGCAGTTAAGGAAAGGGTGTCCTTACTCCTGAAGTACTTTCCTCCTGACACTGCACTCCTGTAGTGACATGTGAGCACCTTTTAGGCTGGTGACATGTTAATAGTCATCATGGGGGACCTATACAAATATAGTGAAAAGTAGTGTCATCCTTTTTTTACATATGGAAATCTGAGGCTTCAGACAAAGCCAAGAATTAACACCCAGATGTCCTTATTCCTCTATGAGAGCCAAAGTGAATTCTGTTGCTTTTCTTTTTCATCTCAGCATGAAAAAGACCTTCCAGAGTCCCTGTTTCTCCTTGCCCACTGCTAAAACAGGGGTGGAAAGGCTTATTTACGTGCTGGGATGCTGTGAGCCTTTGCTCTTGCTGTGTGGATCTCGGAGATACCGGGATAAGAGAATGAGTATTTCATTAGGCAGCACCAACATTTGTCAGGGGGATTGGACTAGATGATCTTTCGAGGTCCCTTCTTATCCCTAATGATTCTATGATTCTATGATGTTTCTTGTGGCTAGTGCAAGGGAGTTACACTACATCTGTCAGATCAAGCAAGGTGCTCCAGTTGTCAGATAATTACAAGCACTTACTAAGTAATTAATGCTTTTGGACTGCACTTAACATTTGTGTACCTCAGGATAGTCTGGTTTACTATATACTATCAAGACTCCTAAATACTTTCTTAGCAACCAAAACAAGAAATGAGTTGATATTAAGTGTGTTACCTGTTCTGTAGTCACTGCTGGCTGACAACAGTTCATCAGCACTCTGCTTATTAATTTTCTGCAATGTACTGTTTATTGATATTGCTTTTATTGTGGTACCTGACCTCAGCCACGAAGGGAGGACATGCACCTTCATCTCGAGGTAATGGCGTTGCTGCCGGTGCTGCAGGGAGGCTGGAGAGCAATGTGACTAATAAAACACAACCAATAAAAATGTGAAGGAAAAAATGTCCCTACTAGTAAGAAATGCATATTCCAAGTGCTTGCACAACGCCTGGGGCGGTTAATCATCACTCCGTGGGCACCCCTAAACAACTCTAAACAACAGTTAGAAAAGGATCAGATGGCTGTTTAGGGGGCTCTGTAGAGTGGTATTTGTTTGACTGGCAGGTAGCCATGCTTGTAAGGTGTGCTGTGAATAACAGCAGTGCCTGCAACTTGAAGGGTTTCACTCATGTGCTGTCTTTAGGACTTTTTTCCACCTGGTGTGAAGAGATGAGGGAGGAGCTGGGCTTACAGGGCACTGCAGACAGTGGTGGGGCTTGCTGAGCAGCCCTCAGCAAAGGGCAGGCTGGAAACAGCCGCTCTGAGCAATTTACCTGCTCTGGCTTCTCCTGAGGGGAAAAAATAGATCTGTTTGTACCACTGATTAATAGTTCTTTCCTCCCTGCTTCTCACCTGCATTTGTCATGGAGGAAGCCTGTGAACATCCTTTCCTTCTCTCCAAGTGTATATGTAAACTTTCCCCTCATCTCCAATTCATTAATCATAAGCACTTTCGTTAGATGGGTTTCTCCTCCACCCCTTCTGAATTTGTCCCTCTGCCATTCCTTTCCCCTGGCCACTCCTGCCAAGGGACCATGTTGCCCATGGTGGTGGCCCAGGAACTGCTGTGTGCCAGGTGCCCTGTGTATGTCTGGGGCACTCACCTTCTGAAGCTGGACACTCCACCTGCCAAGGCAGCAGAGGTCTGCTGTCAAGCTGCCTTTCCAGCCTGGCTCTGTGGTGCTCTGGTGCTGTGGGGCTGAGCTGGCCAGTATCTATCATTTTGCAAGGAAGTAAAAAATTACACGTAATCACCATCAGTCATTCATTATCAGTCCCTCTCAGCCTGCTGCTGGGCAGAGCCTTCTCTGCTTGCTTCGCTCGTGCTGATTGCTGCAGCTCATTTGTTTATTTATTTATTTATTTATTTTTGCCAGAACTTTGCCACACTTGGAAAGAAAAACTGGCCGGTGATAGCAGAGCGTGTTTTGCCAAGACCCAGTTTGCCTGGCCTTTCATAAAAAAGCTGGCTTACTGCTGCTGATCCAATTTTTTTAGTTACTTGGACAGGAAACTGTAGAATTTACTGACTTTTAGCAAGAGCCATGAGCACACACTGGTGTAGTTTCAGTAGAGCTTAGTGAACTCGGCACGTATGTGAGATCCTTAGTGGGATCCCACAGCCTGATCTGAAGGCCATAACAAGAGGTCGTCCAGCCAGGAGACTATCTGTGCCATAAAGCTTCTTTGATTGTATCTGAGCTCAAATGAGCAGCAAGAAGAGAGAGTTCCAAATGCTTCTGGGGGAGGACTGAATTTTTAAAAAGAACAGTGATTCCAACTCACGTAAGCATCCACAGGCTTGGGGACACAGCCAAAATTTAGTGCCTTACAAACACCGAGGGATTAGGCTTTCCTGAGACTGTTTTCCTAATACTTCCTGGTTTAAGGAGATCTTTTTGGCAGCTATTTTCTCCCTGTTGCTTCACGGGTCCCAAACTATTGGGAGCTCTCCTATCGGAAGGCGAAGTAACTTCTAAATACTATTTACTTAGTCTGTTCCAAGGGGGAGTAAATAATGTAGTGTTTAAAGTGACAACAGGAAAGATTACTGCCTTTGCATTAGCCTGGGCTTAGCCTCTCAGAAGTCTCTCGGTGCCCATGTTTCCCCGATGAAGCCTCGCCGTCCTCCTCAGGGCTGCAGCAATTTGGACTATTGGAAGCAATAGCTTCCCAGTCATCTGTGTTTCTGACACACGCTCCCTGCCCGGAAGAACCTAAGTTTCTGCTGATGTGCCTTCATAAGTCTGTCTGCTACCTGTTCATAAAGCCATCTGGCTGGAGTCTCCAAGAAGTTTCTTTTTGTCTAACATGCCGTGAGAGTGACAGAGAAGAAATATCCCAGAAGTGCTTAGAGAAGATCAAATAGTCCACTTGTGAGTTCGTGTGCACGTGCAGAGAGCATTCATGTGGCTAGGAGGTGGGAAATGCAGGCAAAAAGTGTTTGCTCTTCTCTGTTCCCTCAGCCCCATCTCTACCTACAAAGTGCCTTTTCCCCCTACACTTGGCATCAGGTAGCGTGAGTCCTTGCACCCTCACTTGACAAATAATCATGTAATAGTTAGGAAATGAGAGGCACGAGGGCAGTGGATGTCAGTAACAGGCTGCAGAGTATACAGGGAAGGGTTAGCTTTGGTACACCTGTCCAGGAGGGGAGAACCTACCTATGTGTATAGTGAGAAACAAAGGAGCTTCTTCCTGGGGTGTTTTTTAAGAATGCTGGGAGGTGATGGTTCAGCTGCACCTTCTGCATGGGTCAGGAACCTGAAACGTGATAGCCCTGTCATGAATCTTGCTGAATGTGCCTAATGTGCATGCACCTCCTGGAGACAGAAGTCCTTAAGAGAGGGATTTTCAAAATTGGCTCTGTCCTTATGCTCCTACGTGTCTGAAAATTTTGATATTGGCGTAACTGTTCTTTCCTGACTTGTTCTTGAAAGAGCTTCCTGTGTTACAGAATTACTACAGAGAAAAAAGAGGTTACTCAATTTTACCCTCGCTGCGGAATTTACCTGAATGTGTCCGTTCAAATCTGGGATTTGTGTTTTCTGTTTAAATATTCTCGGGCAAACACAAGCCTTACAGCCTCAATAGTTTGACTGGCTTCTGGTTTTACATGGTATGGGATTTATCTGTTTTAGCATTCAGTGCTACAAGAGAAAATAAAAGTGAAATAATCCAGAAGCCTGAGATGAAGGATGCTTTGAGAAAGAGTACTCTCCAAATTGTTTACTTTCTATGAGCTTTCAGTCTTTGGATTCCCTCACAAATTTCCAGCCAGTACATGGGCTACGTGTGTATCTGTGAGCACATGTGCCATGGGTGCAGGGTAAAATGTGTCTGGCTGTAGATGTTTGTTACAAATGGGGGAGCCAGCCCGTTGTTCCGAAGCTGCAAATGTAAATCCATTGATGGCTTTGTAATTTTGGGATTTTGCATGCTATTAACATGGGATCGGCTTGCAGTGTGCAGCTCACGAGTCCTTAAACCTCAAAGCAAAACCCAGAGATTTATGAACCCAGGTGAATCAAAGCTTCAGAAAAAGCTCTCACAGAACAGAGATTTGCACAACTCTTATCTTCTGCCGAATTATTCAAGCAGAGAGCAGAGAAAATCTTTTATATAATATTTGGGAAGTGAGGAAAAAGGGGAATAGGAATATAAGCACGACACTTGGTAATACGGCTCTTAACCTTCCTGTAAGAATTTTGATTGACAGAATCCTCTGCAGTCTCCTCCACTGGGCTAATTTGGAGAGTCACCTGCATGTTGCGTGTAGAACTTGCTCAGCTTTTCAAACACTCCCTTGAGAAAGAGGTGCTCTGTGCCACAGTTTATTAAGCCCAGTGCAACGTGTCTCGGTGCCAGATGCATACCTGAAAAAGAAATCTGAGCACATTGGATGGTGGGGAACCTTGAGATGTAAAAAACTGATATTGGTTTCTTTCTTTGTCTTCTCTCTCCACACCTCCCCTTAAACTAGTTAGTCTTTATAGATTATAAAGCCAGAAGGGACCATTGTGATCATCAGATCTGACCTCCTGCTTAGCACAGGCCATAGGCTCCACTGAATTAATTCCTATCTGAACTAGAGCATATCTTTTCGAAAGTCAACTTCTCACTTCCCAGCATATGAAAAGGTCTCCCATGACACCCATAGACCTTTCGTAATGGACAGGTTCTTCCCGTGATACAGACAAATTGAGTTTTTCCTGGGAGGTACTGCCCCACTCTGAGCTGATAAAGGAAGAGCCAGGAACTATAGGTATGCTGTGATTACTTCTTTCACGCTCTGTGATGTTCCAGGAGCTTGCGCATCTTCTGCTTTATGAGATATACTTGGCCTAGGGGAGCTGAGTGGAAGGATGAGGCAGAAGAGGAGGTGCATAATGGTATGGCCTCCAGCACTATTATTTATGACAGTATCCTTCCAGCAATCTGTGCCTACATAGGGTGAAGGCATGGTTTCAATTCTGCCCTTGAAACATGGATTAAGCAATGTTGCTAATACATATTTGTCCCTGTGGCTGTCAAACATTTCACTGATACTAGACTCTGTAGACAGCTTAATAGCTAGGTCTTCTGTCAATGTTACTGCAGCGGTGTCTCCTTTGCTTTAAGATGCTGTTCAGATTTATTCAAGCAATAGGTGTAGCATGGTGCTTGGTAAACAGCAACACCTGACTGTGTGCTTGTATCATCCCTGCTTGCTGACATCCCAAGTGACCGGATGAAATGGATAGACTGTGGAAACCAAATGCCGAGGAGAATCCGGTGAGTGAAAGTTGGAAAGATCACCTGTCTCGTTGCTGCTTTATGCCTCCTAACAGAGTTACATGCACAACGCATTATTGTTCTAGAAGTCTCAGAATAACAGTGACCATCTGCAGGGGCTGAAAACGTGCGTACCCAACAATATTGAACAAGTGATGTTATTACTGCCGTCAGCATGATGCTTTACTGGCGTTGAAGTGAACACCAGTAAGTGTTGCTGGTTCTCTTATCACATTAGTATTTTAAGTATGACCTCATCTGGTTTTTCTGTGTGCTAGAGAGTGAAGTAACCTGGGCAAAGATAAGCACCAGAAGCGTTACGGCACGTGCCCACACATGACAGCAATATTTTGCTGCCTACCAAAAAGCAAAGCACAATGGAATGATGACGCTTTTCCAAGCTGCAAGGGCACAGGTCACCTGTGTGGTGGGTGGTGATGAGTGTTTGGCGTCTTCACGCTGTTGCCACTAACCGATGGAGCAAAACAATTAGTAGTAACTCTGCTTCACGCTTGCTTCAATTCTCAGCTTCGGCTTTTCAAGCTTTTTCATGATAATTTTCTGCTGGAGCTGATTTTTTTCTCTTCATCTCTGATGATTGGAAAATTGCCATGAATACCTCCAAAACTTATCCCATCCGATAAAAATATTTCTATGGCTTAATTTTACTCTTCCACACATATTTCCTCTCCCTAACATTTAAAAATAAATAACTTTCCACGACTGGCAGCATTACACATCTTCAAAGGGTGTGAGGCCAGGGCAGATGCTGAGTTAGAGGTCTGCAGTGTGCATGGTGGCACTTCCTACCCTGAGAAGGTTTGGGCCGCAGTTGTGTTTGAGGCAGCGCAGCCAGCTGTTGAAGCCTGGGAAGAATGCAGGCACATCCTGTCTCAAAACCTTCCCCCTGTCTGGAGTGAAGCAAACGTCCAGATCTTTTGGAGTTTCTTTTTTCTCGCAGTAAGGATTGCAGGACTGAAAGAAAAGAACCTCTGGACCTTGTTTAATACTGTTTTCTATGCAGAGCTGGACACGCCAGAGTGTTTCAGAACTTCACTTAGGATACCAGCTACAGAAATTACCGTTATTACTGTGCTGCAATTTCTTTGGGGTGTCTTCAGCACCAACGGTCACGTGCGCAATCACACCTTGAAAAACACGTCCTCTGTGTGACTTCACCATAGTTTCAGACTTTCGTCGCTAGCCTCCAGGGACATGAAGACCTTAGCTCTGACCTACATTTCTGCTAATTCTCCTACCGAGTCCCCCTTTTGCTTATTCTGCTTTGCCAATAACACCTTTATGTCCTTTTCCTGCCGTTCTACCTACCTCTATGATCTATCGGTAACTGTTCAGTCCTCTCTAAAATTTCTGCTTTGCCTTGAGGCAAATGGAAGAAAAATGGACTGTGATTAAACTTACGTGTAGTATGGAGAAATAACATTTTTATTTTCTCTCTCAATCCTAGGAACACTATTTGGGGAGTGGGAGGGCATATGGCATGCTTGGTGTTTCTGTTTTCTAGAGTATGGAGTCTGCAGCAGAGGAGAGTGTCAACACATCTTATAGGTCAAAAAGTATTTTAGACTTTCTGTTGTTGCTGAGAAACGTTGAAAAATGTTCACATTCTTCCACAAACCTTTCTGCTTTCCTGCCTGGTTGTTGTGAACTGATGGCTGAAATAAACAATCTGAGAAGGGCATAGTTTTGTTATGTGTCAGGCAGTGAAAAATGCAAAAGTTAAGATGTTGATGAAATCAAATGGGTTTGTTTATTATGGGGGACCTGGCAATTTTGGCCAGATCAAACCTGAATTTCCTCTTGGTCTGGGCTGTGCTCCTAAATTAAGGATAGGGAGAATAAACTTGCTTGCAGCTCCTCACTGGGGACAGCTCTTCATTTTCTTGTACCACTAATGTCCAAGCTGACAGTGTTTTTTAGCTGACCTTCATATCTTTGCCAGTCCCCTTGGGCGTTACACCTACTGTGTCCTGGTTTATTATCCAGTGAACCTACCATTTTCTCCTCTGCTTGCAGTTTGGTAGGATTAGTTAAACGTTCAGGGCAGAAAACCAAGCCATATGATCAGCCTGACCAATCTCAAAGGCTGACTACTGAATTACAAGTAGCAAATACTGGGAGTACCACTCACAGGGAGCAGTTTACGAGCAATTTGTAGGCTGAAATTGGTTTGCACAAAACATTTATTGGACAGCTTCAAATAGAAAACGAACTTGTAAAAACTGCAGTTTGTTCATGAACTGCATTCATGAGTATGATAAATTATGCGGTACAAACTCTTTGCCCGCTGTTAACTTCTCCAAGGGAGACATAAGATGCTGCTGACACCACTGGAGAGAGCTCAGGACCCATCACCCCTACTGTACAAGAATATTGTTTAAATGAAAGAACTCATGTGAAACGAAGCAAATGATGGAATAAACATTGCAGATGCAATTGAAGATGCATGACAACTTATATGAATTAGAAATGAATGTTAATGTTCCTTAGATCAAGAAATTACCAGCTTATACCCAATCCCCTTTAGGTTCTTAATGCTAAATATACAATCTTTAACTTATCGAAAGTGGAAACTGCAGCTGTACTGTGGAATTCAAAACATCTAACCCTTCTTTCTTCCCCTCATTCATCCCCCATCCCTGGACCACTCCCCCCACAAGCCTAACGAAGAAGGAAGCACAGCCCAATTGATGTGACATCTTTGTGACAGTCATGGTCTGTAGCTCTTTCATTTATGCAAATCTGCTTGCTCAAGGCAGGTATTCTGATGTGTCAGCTGTATGTAACGGGCGCCCTTTGTAGCTCCGATGACATTCTTACTTTGCTCTGGTAATCGTCCTGCACCCTCTAATGTCTGGGATGCTGGTGCATCATGGGCTGTGGTTCCAGGTGTCCTGGGTGAAGAGGATGAATGCTGAATGCCATATTTTTAGCCAAGGGTTGTTAATGCTGAGCCATTATGTAGCTGTTGGGTTGAATGTCCTAATTATGAATTAAGATAAGAAAGAATTTTGATCAACTCCTTAAAAAACGTTGTTTAACTGTTTTCTAAACCAGACCTGCATCTCTCAGTAATTTGAAAAGGAGTTCCTTTCTGTCTATAAGAACAACACAGATTGTAACTTAAACTTATCTTTATCTGAAAAGCCATGTTGCAAAGCCTGGTAAGAGATGTATTGTGATGTATTGAACCATCTGTTCCCAAGGTCTCTGCTTCGCATTCCTGCACTAGCCAATGCTTGTGGTGCTGCATTTTTGATTCCCAAAGCTCCTCTGCCATTCAAACTTGTTTGGAGGTAACACAGAGTTTTCAATGACTTGAAAAGCAGATGTCATGTTCAAGTCTTGAATGGACTACAGGGGAGCCCAGCTGCAGGGATACCCGTAACTTTTTCCACTGAAATTTTCCTTTCCTGTCCAGACTCCTGATAACCAGCAGCATCAAGAATAGATAAAATATAAAGCAGCAGCTTTTCCAAAATGCAGCAATGACTGAAGAAAAGACTTTGACAGGGGGATGTATGTGATATTCACACCCTTGGAGATAGCTACCTATGAGGTAGAACATATTTTAGTTTATTTCAATAGAACTTGTGGGGGGGGAATGGTGCAGGTCTATCAGGGATCGAAGATTAAATGGTCTCAATTCTTTTTCCATTCACAGAGGAAATAGTAGGTGTGAGGAGCTTTTCCTTCTCTCTAAGCATTGCATTCAAATGCAGAGAGCTTTCAGGGGTTTCTTAGTAATGGCACTGTTTTGTTGTGATTGGAAGGAAATAAAACTTGGAGACATAGTAGTTTGTTAGCCAAAACAGGCAGGCTTGGCTCTGCCTAACCTATTCACAGAATTTGCATGTTGCATTTGTTAGTGTGAATGGTGACTTCTCCAAAATTACTGCAAAAATTGTTTGTGTTGTTTGCTCTGGGGTTATTTTTTCCTCTTTGAAGTCAATGCTTCTATTTTTGTTTTGATTTTCTTCAGAGCTAGGGTGAGCACTAGACATTTGTTTAATACATGGTTTTGCCTGAAAGCTTTTCTTTTCATTGCTTTTGTATATTGCCTAGCCCAACATGGATTTTATGCGCTGTCATGGCTGGCAAGCGGATGTCCACGTATTGACTTGCACACTTGGTGGGGATGTGCAGTAAAAGAAAAAAGAAAAAGGCAGCAACCACCTCCAAACATCCTCCCCAAACCCTGCTACTTAGAAGTAGTATGAGCTGCATGATTATGCAGGTCACAGAGTTCCTTTTCCTCATCAACCTTTTTGTCTTTCAGTGCCCAGCCAATCCCAAACTTCAGGCACCTACACTAAATAATTAGGTTCCCTTGATGTAAATAAAGCAATCATTCTTCAAGGCTAATTTCTTGGGCTGACAAGAGACCATATCACATTAAAGTGAGAACTGCAAGAGTTTTTCCTTTACTCTTGATCTCTATCTGATTTCACAAGAATCATAGAATCATAGAATCATTAGGGATCGGAAGGGACCTTGAAAGATCATCTAGTCCAATCCCCCTGCAACAGCAGCATCACCTAAACCAAGTCACACAGGAACTTATCCAGGCAGGTCTTGAATATCTCCAGTGAGGGAGACTCCACAACCCCCCTGGGCAGCCTGTTCCAGTGCTCCGTCACCCTCACCGTGAAGAAGTTTCTTCTCAGGTTGATGTGGAACCTCCTATGTTCCAGCTCACAACCACTGCCCCTTGTCCTATCACTACATGACACCGAGAACAGCCCAGTGCCATCCTCCTGATACCCACCCTTCACATATTTATAGACATTAATAAGGTCACCTCTCAGTCTCCTCTTCTCCAAGCTAAAGAGACCCAGCTCCCTCAGCCTCTCCTNGTCATCAGCAAACTTGCTGACAGTGCATGCCAATCCCTCATCCAGGTCATCAATGAATAGATTGAACAGGACCGGTCCCAGCACCGATCCCTGGGGCACTCCACTAGACACAGGCCTCCAACTAGACTCTGGCCCATTGGACTCGTGTCCAAGAAGGACAAATTAACCTGGGCTGTCCAAAGTAAAAGATGGGTAAGAGATCCAAGGAGCATCTCCAAGAATTCCTGCAGTAATTCCTGGGTAATGCATGTGTAGCTGAATCATTTCTGCTTGTGTTACTTAGGAGTTAATGTCTTCTGATACCGTTTTGTGGTTTTACTATCGCCATACTCAAAAAGCAGGAAGCCTGCAGTACTAGCATATGCTTTGGCTACTACCATGACTACCAGTAGAAGATATTAGGGAAAATAGATTGTTTACCTTAATCCCTAGCTGCACGCAAAACAGGTGCTATACAGGCAGCTTTATAGAATTATTGGAAAATGGACTTCAAGCGTACAACCAAAGCAAAGTCAGAGCTATTAATAATAAAACATTTCATGCAACTTGAGCTTTCTGAGGGGTTTTTCATTTGCGCTTGAGTGCTGCTTTGCTAATTTGCTAGAAAGTTGGAATTAGTTAAGTGCCCATCTATGTGCTTAGTAAAATCAGGCGTGATGTTTTTCATTAGTGCAAGTTAAGAATTCTACCTGCAGTAGGAATGGAGACAACAGTGAATCAGGGTTGTGTTATACCAGTCTTAAGGTTAATTTTGCCATGTAAAATATTTCATTTGCATGCTTTGGTTTAGAAGGTAACGTTTCTGTGTGATGGAAACCTGTACTGTACAGTAGCCTCGGTGTAATAGCTGGGATATTGTACTTTGGGGAATGACCAGAAGCCCTCAGTTGCTAACACAACGATGGAACGGGTGATTTTATATTTAGAGTACAGTATCTAATTTCTAACAGAATGTATCCCACAAAATATTCAACCAGGGGACTGATATCTTCATTTCATGAAGGGAAGTGTTTGGAGCAGAGCTGCCGATTTAACTTTCTGCTTCAGCTGGATTCTCCCTGTGATTTTTGCTTTAGGTTGCCTACCTAGAAAATTCTTTTCACTTGCTGGTTTTAAAATTCATGTAATTTCTACTGCATTTAATTGTTATTATTCAAAACGTACGATATTGTCATTCTGGAGACAGATGATAGAAGAGCTACACTGGTAATTCCTTTTTACTGTTTTGATAGGAATTCACAACTGTGCTTGCAGCTTACTCTGCTGTCTTTTTTCCTAAACACTGGGTTTGTAAGTACTGCTCCTGTATGCTCTCACCTTCCCAATATAGAGCCCTCTCCAGGAGAAATTCTGGTGCCCGGGGAAATTCCAGCTTGCAGATGGTAAATCTCTCCTGTGGTGCAGAGGTGGAGGGAGACAAAAAAAGTTATCAGAGTTGTAAATGTATAAAAATAAAGATAAGCTAAAGAGAGAAGACAGAATCACAGCGAGTAGCAGGGTGATGTCCTTCTTGCTAAATGAAGCCATTCAGAAAACGTTTATGATTGCTTTTAGGAACCAAGGATTTGTCAAGTGTTATGAAGCAGCAAGCAGCCAGCATTAGACAGAAAATGTCCTTAGACAAAAGTACTGATGCTAGCCAAAAAGCTGTGCGGGAGTTATTCCTAATGTTATTTCTTTTTCCTAGAGATCTGGATGTGGGCTTGCAAGTTTCTTCTTATGCACTGGAGGAAATGAAGCTTTTGAATTTGTACCCAGAATGTTCCTTCACTCAAGTATATAAATGTTTTTCTATTTGCAACAATACCAAAGTCTTTTGAGAGACTCTCTTTGTCATTGGCAGTGCTACTGGGTGAATGAGTTTATTATGAACCTGGTGGAGGTGTTGTACCTGTGCAGGACCTTTCCCAGAATGTGCCATGGGCTGTGAGTGGAGTCCTGGGAAGTAACCTCTAATGAGGTTTCCATACACCAAAATCCACATGCACCTCTGGCCTTTTGCTGGCCACCATAAAGGCCACTTCAAGTTGTTTTACAGAAGATTTTGGTGATGAAGCTCACAGACAAAGGAAGATCACCATGTGCCATTGCAGCGGCACGTATTGAACCTGAATTTTGTTGTTCTGCTGCCTACCTGAAGTGACACAGGTGAAGGAAAAAAATGCAACAGACACTTTAAATTTCTTTGCATTGAAAAAATTCAGATCCCATCTTCTACTCACACCAAAATCTTGCTGGTCAACCAAAGTATGTCGCTTCAGACAAATCTCATCCTTTTGTTACAGTGTCCCCTTTGGCTTCTTTTGTATTGAAAAGCACAAGCTTGCCACACACATAAAATATCTGCAATTATTCATTTGGAAGATATCCAAGCAGCATATTTTTATTCATCGCTGGAACTTTTGTCTTCGTCTTATTCTAAACAAAAATTTGGCAAAACCTCATTGAACTTTCCAAAGCTCCTAACTTTGGACACTTCTGAATTTTCCTTTGAAAAAACTTTTGCAGTCGGAAGTATTTCTAGCCGGTTGTAACAGCCATGCTCTGCGCGTTTTTGAGCGGTAGGTGCTCACAGTTTTAAAAAAGGAATTGTGTTAGTAACGATAATAATGACGACTGGAATAACAGCATAGAGTAACAAAAGGTACTAAGAGGGATGTACAGAATTTGCTGTTGTGATGACATAATGGCATGTGCAGTCTTTTAATTATTCAGCTGCAAAATACAGAATACAAGTTTCGAGTGCTTGTCTCTCCTAAGCTCTACAACCCATGTCAAGGCTCCACAGCCTTAGTCCAAGTTCGTTCACACCTATGTTCTCTGAAATGTCTGCATTTCAGTGATGGCAAAACTTTCCAGGTCTTCTTTGATGATGACAGTAACAAGTAATGGCTAAGAGGGAGACCATTATGTAGCTGTCTGGGGACATTGGGTAGATGCAAGACCTTGGGTAGACGCAACATTTCTCATTTGGGCAATTTGATGTGTTGGCAAAAATAACAAAAATAATCTGTAGTCTGTACATGATGCTTATCCAAACTGGAAAGGTGCAAGGTTATTTTTGAAGAAGCCTAAGTGGAATTGTGAAATTGAAGTAGATTGACAAGTACTTCTGGTTAAAAGTAAAAACCTTCAGTCTTCACATTTATTTAGAAAACACTATTTATTTAGAAAATACTGGAAAGGAAATGACATTAGCATTTTGAAATAAACAGGACCTGACTGACTTACAAACTGTAGCATGAAACACAAAATGAAATTATGGAATATGTATATATAATATGTATATACACATTCCATAATCCCATATATATATTTGTATATATATGAAATTATATATATATATTTAATATATATACATAAAATAGATTTCAGCGTACGTTCACAAGGAATACCCTGAAATCTGCCTTTTAACTTTCCCAGTATAGAGCATTAGTCAGTTTTGGAATGTTTTTTCTTTTCATTTGTCTTGACTATTCTATTCTTAGAATGGAGCAAGAAAGGTGTAAGCTGCATATTTGAGTTGACAATGATAAAGCAATTATTTCTTACCTTTCATAACACTACATAATAGACAAGTGAAAGATGGATGTTATGTTATACAAAGTTTCATTTCTTCTGAAAAATGAAATAATATAAAATATTATTGTAAAAGATAATGCAGTTCTGAATTAACATTTGTGGTTTCTGGATTTTTCTTAAGAAGCATGTAAACCTTTCTGTATGATTCTTAGTTCAACCTCCATTACTTTTTCTACAAATACTTATTCTTGTGACTATTTAAAGCTGAAAAGGCATATTGATAATAGTATAGTTAAAATATTTTCACCAGGTATTTTTATGGTTTTTTTTCCAGATTTCTTTAAGGGAGATGTAAAACATACATATTTGCTTTAAAGACAAAACGGAGTTTATATATAGTTTTGGCTGAAGAACAAAGTATTTTGATTTGGAAATAAGCCTTTATGAGAGTTGTGGGGCTATTGTTTCTTGCCTCCATTCCCTTTCAGGGAAAAGGCTTCCGGGATACTCAGTATTTCATACCCTGTGTTATGCTTTCCAGGGCATTGCCTTTGCTTTGTCCTAGAGGAAAAGTCGTAATGACTTTCTGGGGGTGAAAGCTGTCTGCAAAGTGGATCAACAGGAGAGAATGAGAGCAGACTATGTCTGAATTACACACTCTCTCTCTCTCTCTCTCTCTCTATCTATCTATCTATCTATCTATGCCAGTGTATGAATATTTCCCCTCGAGTTTATTTTGAATTTTGGTATTTTGGGGTATTTTTTGAAATTTAGTCTTTTTATGGAGACAAAAGGGCAACAAATTTTCCTGGAAAATGCTGATTGGAGAAGCACCTTTTAATGAGCTCTCTTCAGGGCTTAAGCCAGCGGGCTGATTGTTCCCTTCAGAAAGGTCCTTAAATAATGTTCTGCTTTACTGAATGTTTCAGCTCTCCAGGTCCGTCTACAGCTCAGTTTCTGAATGTCCTGAGGTTCCAGCTGCAGTGCCTGAACATAACATACCTACCTTCCCTATTTAGTTTGACAACTGGGTTTAATACATGTAATGAAACCCACAGGAGTCTGGAAAAGCCTTCAGCATGGTTGTCATCTCCACACTGACTATTTTTCCCCAATTTGTTGTATGCCCTTCAGAGAGCCTCTCATCCGGAAGCAGAAATATCATGGTCCTTTGTCCTGAAGAGCATTGCAGTCCCTTGGTGACTGATGAAAACACGCTTGATGAAAACAAAATTTGTCTGTCCCAGATTCCTGGTTTTCCTTTCTCATTGCTTGTAACCGATGTCTAATTTTAAAACAACTACGTGCAGATCTAATTACTGCTTTCCATTACTGTGGTGTGTTGAAGGAATGGCTAGGTTCATGCTAACTTATGGGAGATCTGTTAATTTGTGTCTTCTTGGATTCTGAGGAAGGAGAGAAATGAAAAAAAGTCTGTAGGATTTCCAGGGAGAGTTGGGTTCAAAGAAGTCTGGTTAGAATCAGTGACTCAGGTGTGACAGAGCTGTGGCACAACCTATGGCTGCCTGAGCCATCCTCAGAAAGATGATTGCATGAGCCACATGACTTTTATTTTTATAATATTGAGCCCTCTTTACAGCATCTTGAAAATTGTGAGTCACATCTGATGAATAACCTTGAGTGAGCCGCCATTTGAGACAAATCCAAAAAACAGAGCCTCAAGGTTTTAATGTCAACCAGTTCTCAAAGCACTGTGCAATGCAGGTAATGAAATGGATCACAAAGAAATGACTGCGTAGTGAGGAAGAATTTTTACCCCTATTTGTCCTGTAGCTTATTTCAGAACCGAGTTTTAGTCAGTCATTAAACTGATTAGTGTGTTATACTTTTTTCTCTCCCAGCTGCGGGATATTAGCTGTTTGGTCTACTTCACTTACATCGTGCTCTTCTCTAATCACAACTTTGATTGATATATGTTCGTTGAAGGTTTGTAATGGTCACATACTCCCTTATCCTGAAGAGAAATGTTCAAAAAATCATTTAAAGATTCCATTCTGGTGTGTGGATCATGGAAGTGCTTCTTCCTTACTAAGTAGAAATACTTCAATCTGAATCGTCTGTATATCCTTCTGGAGACTCCTTCCTTTTCTGTGCAGATAGAAGTTGTGCTGTGCTTGATTCTCCCATTTGTTTTCTGGTCTGAGATTGCCTTCATGCACAAGTGTCATGGCCAGAATTTTTTCTGACTAAGCAGCTGAATTTACAAAACTCATCCTCTTCTTGGTTCCATCTGCTTTAAGTGCCCAATTGCAGTGATCATGTGCCTGATTTCCTAGCACAGCTAAGCTCCTGAAACTTGCTTTTCAAATTCTGGGTCCTTGAGACAAAGGTCAGATGGCAGATCTCAGCCTAGTTTCATGACTGTCTCTGGAATTTTGGCTTAGTTTGCATAGCACCACTTCATACTTCCCAGATTTCGGATGGAAATATCACAAACAACCTTGTTTTAGCATCCTTAATCTAGTCCCTATGAGGCTCCTCCGTAAAGGATCTTGGATGTCTTACTTGTCCAGCAAGTTCGATAATTCTAGGCAAAGTGGACCTTGAAGCTTTACCATGCCACTGGTTCTTGTGTAGCTTAAGAGTAGGATGGATACTTTTAGTAGTGAGTGTGATGATTATCCATGTTGTATCTCTGCTTTTATCAACCAAATGTAAAGGGATCCATGTGAAGGATCGGATCCTTAAACATTTAATTGGAGAGTGTGATCTCAAAAACTAGGACTAGAAGACAAGTTAATTCCGTTATTTGTTTATAAACACCTCAAAAAGATCCCTTTGATCCTGCAGAATTGGGTTCTAATATAAGGCAAATGCAAATGAGTGCATTTTGAATTCTGAATACAAATTCTGAATTAGATTTTGCATTGATTCTGTGCTTTATTAAAGTGACTTTCAAAGGAAAAAATAAGTATCAGATCACATTTACCCTAGAAAGCACCGAGAAATACGATGATCTAGGAAAGCATTGCTGTTCTTCATCTGAATCCCTCATGCTGTAGCTTGTGCCATCACACACATTCTCTGGAGATGTAGAGCTGGGATGCTTTTTTGCCATTGTGCCCTTTTCCGATACCGTCTGTGGTACCGTTTCCTGCGATTCCTCTGCGCAGCCAAAGAGTGAACGTGGCACCGCTGGCCTTCCCCAAGTACACGTCTGTAAGCGTGCGTTTGTAACCAATCGCACAGCGTGACGCCTGGAATTAAGAGATCCTCTTTTGCATAACCAATTCTAAAAGTCTTTCTGTGGGCATCTACTTGGCGAGAAAAAATAATGTGAAGAAAACCTCATTCTGTGCAAAATTGGCCCCTCCTGGTGGTTCATTTCACCCTTCCTATGTGAAATTGCCCTTGGAATGAAAACAGAAAAATACAGTAGAGAAAATGATGTAGCTCTGAACCCTGATGTAATTTACATCAGCACTTACAAGAGGCAGAGTGAGACCATTAAGAATGGAGCCATTTACTGTATTTTGTTTAGACATTCCTCTGAAGAAACATTTTTTAAATGAGAATTTTATTCCCACTGATGCTTATTTTCAATTATTTTAAAACAATACATTTAAAAGCTTTGTAATTGAGAAAATACTAACTTGACTGAATTTTCACAGTTGATTACTGACCATTGCTGAGAAGCCAAGTTTCCTCCATTTGCAGTAAGTAGATGAAAGCATGACACCCGGGACTTTGGCTCTTTGTCCCAACAAATAACTCATATTCATTCTGAGATAAAATGTTCCCTTTAGTCCTCATCTAATTACTAAATAGATTCAGCAGCCTAAAATCCTCAATCAAATCCTAACCTTAAGACTTCATATAATTTTTCCTTCAGTTAATATCCTGTGCAAACAAGAGCTGTTTGTTAGAAAGATCTCTTTGGTTTAACCAGTTCTATTAACGTTAGTAGATGTCGGGTACAGACTCTGCATTGTGCAAACTGAACATCTACCGTTCTCCTAGTGATTGTCCCATGGTTGCTTGTCAATATTTGTGAAGAGCATTATCAGAACCTTGGTTGCCACTGCATCTGCAGCCCCAGCAGTTACATGCAGTGTTTTGGCATAGCAGAAATGTATTGCAGTCCATCACCCATTTCCATTTAATTAGAGGCTCTGAATGTAGTTCATCAATATATGAAAACCAGCTTAGGGGTTTCCATGATTTTGCCAAGCTCTCTCATGCTCTCTGGGCAGGATAGCTTATCTCAGGTTTGTACATTTACTTGCCCCTTAGTGTGTAGTTCTGATGCATGTGGTGTGGACAGTTAATTCCTGATGTATGTTGAGATGTAGTGTGAGTTTTGGATAATTTCCACGATCCTGTGCAGTTACTACTGTGTATGTCACCACTGTGGCAAGCAGTGCGTCACCATTTCTCTCTGTTCACAGAAACTGTGACATACAAAGAAACTGCTGTCCTGCTTTCCTTCCCTTTCTGTATTCCTGGGAAATACTCTGTACGTAAGAACACCAGACAGACTGTGTACTGAACCAAGAACCTTGTGCTTAAGGAAGGATTGTGAAAATAGGGAGAAGCCCAACAAGAAGATTGTATTTTAATCCAACAATCCATAAAGAAATTAAATCCCTTGGGAGAAAGAACTGTTCAGTGTTAAAGATAAAATTCTAACAAAAGATATGAAGTTTGAAATAATAGATTTTTATATTAGAGCTAGGTTGACAAATGATCGAAAGCTAGGGTGCTTAAAACTTCTTAGATCTCTCTCTGCCATCTATCTTCAGCTCAACATATTTCTGAAACATTAATACTTGAGCTATCGAAACTATTATGTCTAAACGAAAATAGTGGAAAAACCCTCTGCTCTTCACAATCAGGTATCAACCTGAACACAGTGTGGAGACAGATCTGTGAGCCTGGTGAGTGAACTTATGGTCACTGAACAAGGGAAGTTACCGTTCCTTGATGCATTAACAGCCTTCGACATCACCAGTCTCTCGGGTGCAGCTGATTCACTTACAGGACCTGACAGGGTTTGTGCCTCTCTGAGCTGGTTCTGCCTGTTGTTTTTGGACAGATAACAGAAGAGCTGTTCTTGTAGGATATGTAGTTTTCAATCCCCTACTCTATCTTTTTCAACATCTTTGCCATCTCCCCCTCTACTCTGCCCTGGTGAGACTACATCTGGAGTATTGTGTCCAGTTCTGGGCCCCTCAGTTCAAGAAGGACACAGAACTGCTGCAAGGAGTCCACTATAGAGCAATGAGGATGATGAAGGAAGTGGACCACTTCACTTATGAGGAAAGGCTGAGGGAGCTGGGTCTTGCTAGCTTGGAGAAGAGGAGATTGAGGGGTGACCTCATTAATGTCTATAAATATTTGAGGGGTGGGTGTCAGGAGGATGGAGCCAGGTTCTTCTCAATGTCATCTAGTGATAGGATGAGGGGCAATGGGTGTAAGCTGGAACATAGGAGGTTCCACATCAACCTGAGAAGGAACTTCTTCACGGTGAGGGTGACAGAGCACTGGAATGGGCTGCCCAGGGGGGTTGTGGATTCTCTAGACATTTAAAACCCACCTGGATATGTTCCTGTGTGACTTGGTCAAGTTGATCCTGCTGTGTTGGGGGAATGGACCAGATGATCTTTCAAGGTCCCTTCCAATCCCTAATGATGCTGTGATTCTGTGCGACTCTGTGATCACTAATCATAGAATCATAGAATCATTACGGATCGAGAGCCCACATGCACAGCTGCCTGTCTGCTTTTGCAGAGGCAGTCAGTGTTAGTGCCCACATGTGCCAGTGTCTGTGAGAAATAAACACGTGGTTGAAAAGATGCGGGATCCTGCTTTTTGTGGATAACACAAGGGGAAGTTGACAGGGAAAGGCAGGACTTGAAAGAACTGACCTTTTGTTGAGGGCTTTTCCCCACTGATCGTGCCATCAGTTATAGGTACACAGGCAGTAGTACGAAGGAAGGTCTTCCTTTTGGGCTAGCAAGAAGTGTATGGTCATTTGCCTTGGATGATGGGCTATATCAGTCTGTTAGCCTGTTACCTGTCTGCAGCTTACAGCACTTCAGTTCATTTTGTCTTGAGCCAACTGTGAACAGCACATGGGAAGTGGGGCAGACTCACTCAACTGCAATGTCTCTTGAGGATAAGGAGGCCGAAGTGCAAGTGTCATTCAAGTGACACACGTGTTTTTGACTTCTCTTTTGATACTTCATTCTTTTATCTTTCTTTTGCAGCACTTGATAGTCCTGTGCACACTGCAGTGAGGATGCTGCAGGTGACAAACCTTCAAAGTGTGTTTGGTGGATGTGAGTTCTTCTGCCAAGGACCAAGCACATCTTCTCTTGTTACTGTCTCACAAACTTTAAGTAAGATGCTCCTGTGAGTTTTCCCACTGCAGAAGTGGCAGAAAAAATTCATTTTACAATTATCAGAAGCAAGAAACTGCACGAACAAATCAAACACTTCGTGAAAAAGGGAAAGGAGTGCTTTTCTTCTGACCAAAATACTAATTTGAAACTTGATTCTGTGATGGTAATAACACGGTATAAAATCCAAGATGGGAATCATTAAAAAACACAATTAACAATGGTGCAGACCTCAAAAAAAGGAGAGATACAACAATAGTAATTTTGAATAATAGTTTTAAAATGACAAAAATCAATGAATACTAATAGGTGGAGTAAAAAAAAAACCTCAACCAAATTAGCTGCCAGAAAGTGAACAAACGGCAGCGTGCCATGGCTGCGGAGAAGCTTTCGCGTAGAGTGCACCAGTGAGAATACAAATGAGAAACCGCTGGCACGTGTTCAGTGTAAAGAATAAGACGAAGTACCCCAAACTGCGTCAATTATTAAAACTAAAGGCTCAAACTTTGACATGTGATCTAGAAATCATAAATAACACTTTCAAAGAGCAGTGTCAGACACTCTAATCTTCCAAGTTGCTTTAAACAGGAGATAAAATTTGTAAACAAAAGCACTTTATTGAAACTTTCACCAGATCAAAGTGTAAGCCTAGACTCAATAAGAAAGAATAAATGCTGTTTAAGTCTGGCAGTGGGGAAAGTGACGTGCTTAGATGAGCTGCCAGTAAACACTCAGCGAGAAATCATATGACCAAAGCCAAACTGTTATTGGAAGTGTTTAAATGAAGTTTTGAATCAAAAATTCTGTTAATACACAGCTTGACAATCCCAGTGACTGGTTTTGCTATCTCTCTGCAGCACTGGATACTCCTCTTAAACATCAGACTACATTTATTTACCAGTGCTGAAATGCACTGCTGAGTGTAAATCCCACGTACGGGCGCTCCAGAAAGCCTTAAGTGAATATTTAAAGGAGAGCAGAGGCTTGCTGAGACTTTTTGGCTCATCACAAGTGATTTCTACATACATCAGTCTGGATTATTTCCGTTGCACTTCACTAAAGATGATCTGGAGTTTCATGTTTGTTCACCAAGAGAGTTTGATAATATAGGTTTGTCTATTCAACTGACTGGAAAACTCTTCGGACTCATTGAAATGGAAATACTTGTTGACAGTTCTTTAAAAAACCCCCAAAACCCTCACGCTCTTCACTTTAGAAAGACCTTCATAAAAATTGGATTAAAAATACTGTGCAATATCCTGACCAGGTCTGTACATACTAGCAATTTAAACTCGCCCTTTTTGAAATGACACCAGGGAGCCAGACAGGGCTGCCCATTATCCTCTTTTCTTTTTGCAATTGTAATCGAACCTTTAACCTTATTTTTCAGCACCTAAGCATGGCTTCAAGGAATGAAAACTGGAAAGTCCATAAATTGGGAGTTCATTGTATGCAGATGACACGTTGAATGGTTCCTGTAATCCTGGCCATAATCTGCCTATAATCCTACAAACAATGGATTGGTTTTACGTTACCCCTATTTTATTTGTGGTGATTAAGCAATAAAATCTGCTTTTTGTAAATGAACAGGCAGTGGTAGAGCATATGTGACCCCGAGGTATGATCAGATGAGACTGGGCTCTGCCAGAAGCCTAGAGACAGTCATGTGTGAAGTCAGCATCCACATATAACTGAAAAAACCACTTCTGTAGGTACAGCATGAATTGCTTTATGAAGGTACTTACTTCAAACTTTTTTGAACGTTTAAAGCCGATGAATGCAATAAACCCCATCTCTGTTTCCTTTCTTTTTGTTTCTGTACTTCAGGATGTTTCTCTCTTAGCACTGTATTTTTTTTCTGGATGATTTTAATCTTTTCCCTCACTCTGCACAAATGAAGTATTTTAGGTCTGTTTCTGAAGCTTTTGTAATCACTGTTAGAGAAAGGTGGGTCAACTTCAAAACACTTAGGATGATTTCCTAATACAATTTTCATTCATTATACTTCAAATTGCTGCAGATTCAGAACAGGGATACCATTGCTGCAGTACCTGTTACAGAGAGGAAGAAATTATAATAACAAAACCTGTAGGCTGAAATGACTGGTAGGTCTCTGAGACAAAAGCCTGGAGCTGACTGGAAAAATATAATGCAAATTTCTTTATTTACTCCTTGAGCAATTCTCAGAGTAAATTCTTAGATCTCTGTCTAATCACTTGAAAGAGCTTGAAAGACTGGAACAGATACCTAAAATTTGGTGATGCTTTTCAAAGTCCAAATATCAAGGTGTTCAGCAATTAGACCAGAGTGGCCCATTGTTTTGCTGTCAAACACACCAAATGGGAAATTTTCAGCTGAACGTCATGCTAGCAGATTACATAATGTTGCATTAGAAAGTGATTGTTGCACAGATGTATTGACAAAGTATTCCTTTTCTACTAATTAACTCCCAAATTAGATTATTTTAGCAAAAACTGAGTTAAAAAGGGAGCTTTAATTTTTAGAATAGGTTTGCTCTGTTTGGAATGAGATTCCACAATGACTCATTCCAAATATATATTGATTTTCTTTAATACGTTACGCAGGTTATAATTAACTCTTCAAAGAATAGCTTCATTTCAGACAAATTTGTCATTTAGCTGTCATAAAATATACATACCTCAAAACACCACTGCGTGACAAAGTGTCCTAAATTAGCTGCTTGAAAAAGAGAGTGACAAAATGGAAGATTGACAAAAATGGCTTCTGCTCCCTAGTTTTTAACTTACTGCTGTCTGGACTAGCTACTTGCTTCTATTAATTGTCCTCATGCATGAAAGTTGAGCTACTTTTTTCTGAATCTATCACATGGAAAATGAGCAAAAAAAAGTTTTCAATCAGAGAAGTTAAGCCGGCACCACGTTAAAAAAGCTGGGAAGCTGTTTGTTTTTGGCTCTCATGATTGCCATAACAGAGATGAGTGTTTCCAGACACAGGGAAGTATTTCAGGCCTCTGTGCTTTATTCTATTTGTCTGGTAGTGTAAATCTAGTGAAGACTAGACTGTAGGTAACAGGAATGTAAAATTAACCAAAGTCAAGGTCAGGTAGTACGTATCCAACGGGGTACTGAAGATATGTACAGTCAGAGTGGTGCTGTTTTGATTGCTTAAGCATTGGTGTATTAATGTGCATTCCCAACAGACAGACAGAAAGACTATTCAAACGGCATTTGACTTGAAAAACAGCGCGATCAGAACAGAAGCCTTGGAGTACCGGTAGTGTAAACCATGATGTGTTAGTAACAATGAGCAGCAGAGCCATGAGAACTATGGAAAATAGAATTAGTTCCTTTCACAGTTTTAGGGAATGACATACTTTTAGATCGCATTTGTTCTAAAGAAAATCTGAGCTGAATCTAAATTTTCTGCTCTTGTTCTTTTAATGAGCTCGAGGATGGCTGAGACCCAATTCTTGTGGCCAGTCAAGACATGCAGACTGAAACAGCACTGATCATCCTGAGCTTTTTCAGTCTTCTAGGGACATGGGAGTAGTAGCAACTGAGCTGTCTGCTCTGCTCCATGAAATGGGTTTCCTCAGTACTCTGGTCAAACAGAAATACAGTTTGAGCCCTTTTTCACTGGAAGAGGCAATGAATGAAGATAGACCTGCTGGCATTTGTGCCCTGTCTGCGTATCTCCAGCGTATAGTTACTACATTCCTTCCATGAACGTGTGTCTTAATACAAAGAGCCTTTACTAGTCTAAGTAGCTTATGTGCCAGGTAGTTATGTGCCAGGCTGTTTTTTCTTAGTAGAATTTGGTGTAAAACTCAGATCAAAAGTGCAGATAGGCTATTTATGATTGGCTTCTCTGTTTTCTGGGAGAAATCCATCAGCACGGATTCTGATGAGTTTATTGCTTTGTGTTGCTAACTGTTAGCGGCGGTTGTTATTTGAGTTGCTCTTTCTTTTCCTTCCTCAAGATGGAATTGCGGTTCTTTTCTTCTTTTCTCCTTGCAAGGGCTATGATTTCTAGCACCCAGAAAGTCACAGTAGTTGATTTGGGATATTACACATACGCGCTTTCTTTGCTAAGTTACAAGCCCCAGTGCTTTGAGTGCACCGACAGATGTAAATGAACATTTTTTACCACTGTGGAGGTTTAGGTGGCCAAACGCAATCCCACAGCCCTGCTTAATGCAAAATCACTATTAAAACCAATAACATCAGTATGGGGTTTCACCAAGTGTGACATCTCGTCTTCGTCCAAGTAGATGATGCAATCGTTAATCAGCCACTTGTGATTTATTATGTGTACAAGACGTATGGAGAACTCTCAGCAAAGCGCTCGTTGCTCAGTCTGTTTTGTTCATTACGTCTGCTCCTGCCTCGATGGGTCACATTAACTGGCTCTATAATCATGACCATGCTGTAGTCTGGAATTAAGTTCGAGTGAGCTCTTTTCAACAGTTGAAATAATTTCACAGGCTCCATTATCAAAATTTTCCTCTGCGAGGGTAGTGTTTTATGTGTCTCCTGAGCGTCCTACAAACTCCCAGTATTAATAGTGTGTTAGTGGTGATACTGATGCGTGATAGCAAGGATACTGCGCGTGCTGTTACAGAGCTTTGAGACTGTAAACCATTTTTAGCGGTGTTCTTTGCGAGGGTAAGACGTGATAGCGTAATATAGCACTGCTAATTGTATTGATCTAATTAATCTAATTAAATTGCAGCTAGATATGTTGTACATGTCATTTGTCTGTATTAACATTATGTAAACCTATTCTGCTTGTCTGTGCATTTTATATACAATGCCTCTTTAGCATTTGATGAGGAAAGTGACTGTGTGCCTCCTGCGTCTCATACTGGTGAGAAAGAGGCGTGGTGAGCAGGTGCTTTATGCAGTGAGGGAAGCCTGGCTGGTTTTGTTTGAAGAAGCAAAGGATTTGCTCTTCCTGCAGCTTAGAAAATGTCTTCTCTACTTCCTTATTTGTTTATGCTGTCTTTGGCAGCAACACGGCTTCGTTTTCTAGAATTTCTGTGCAACACTTTGAAGATAAAAGTAACAGACAACAAGTTCCATAGTCGGTTTTGGTGGAACAAAGGAAACATATCTGCACTGCTTCGGTGTTTTTCTCTTATGTTAAAAGGAATGTGTACGGGGAGAACTTGCTCTTGAAGGAGCAGGTAGGTTCCTCCTGCTGCTCCCCACTGCTGTTAGCTCTGCTTCAGTCTCTCCAGAGAAGATGCTTTAGAGGAGAGGCCAGCAGTTGATGGGACAGCAAATCTTTGACTTTGTTGTCCATGGCATCTTCTTGTCTATGAAAGGCTCTTTTCATAGTTGTACTTATCTGTTGTGGTTCTAGCAATGAAGGGTAATGTAAGCAGATGGTATCTCTACCCTCCTCCTAACACAGGACACACACTTGAATGTCATCCAAACTCACCCTTCTCCTGGGTTTTCTTTTATCATCAATTAAATCAAAGCAAATATTCCTTCAGCATGAGCTGGCTTTCCAGCCTTTACATAGGTTTTGGTTCCTGTCTTTAATTCAGAGACATTCCATCATTTTCTGTGATCCCTACCTGGCATTAGGAAGACTGACTTTGGTTCAGTGGCTGTTCTGAGTTCACTGGATCGCTGCAGAGTCACGGCAGACTGCTCCACAATAAAGGAAGAATGTGACTATTTTCTTCCAAGTCAGCCCCCTGCAACAGTTAGCACTGGCCCTGGCTAATTTAGCCAAATTAGCTGAATGCTAAAGGTATATAGCACTGGACAGGTTGGGAGCTGTGTTCAGAGCTCTTGATATTAGGCTTTTTAAAAGAAGATCTAAATGGTTGAAATAAAGATACTTTATTTGTCTTTAATTAAGATGTAGGATCTTTAAAACACTGCTGTGGCTATTTTAGTCCAGGTTTTGCTGCTGCTTGCCTGGGGAAGTGAATGATCCTTCTTTCTGCAGCTGACCACTGTTTTGTTGTTGATGAAAATGTCCTCACATTTCTAATGTCAGGAAAATGAGGTGAGAGAGGGAAAGAGAAGAAGGAAGATAATTTTAAAATCTCATTTTGCTTTGTGCAGTGTAAGATGAGATGATTTCTTCAGCTTACTCTTGCTAATGTCGTTAAAATAAAACTTTTTAACCCAATTTTCAATTCTGATTAATATAGCTAGTTAGCTACCAGTATGATTATTTTTCTGGTGAAACAGTTTTCAGCTTCCCAATAAATGAATTCAGGAAATCCTCGTGTGCTTTCAAGACCAGTCTAACAGGCTTCTAGAAAGATGCCTCGATTGCGGTGCTTGGACAAGAAAGAGGTAGAATCAGTCGACCTTTTCTGCAATCCCCCTTTGGATGGCATAGAGAAAGACTCCACAGGTGAGACAATTTAAAATGTGAAGCTTTCTTAGGTGGCTTTCCCCTTCTTGGCTCTAAGGGCTTTCAGACCGTCGAGAATCCATACAAACAGCAAAGGCAGCAGCCACACTCCTACAGTTTATCTGGATGTGATGACTGTGTCTTGAATCTGTGATGGTTCTGCTTAAGTCTCCTGTTCTTGCTGAAACATGGCAGAGAAATCACAAAGAGTTTAAAAGAGGAAGACGTGAAAGATGAAGAGCTCTGTAGAAGACCTGATGAAGTCAATGGAAGTACCCTCAATGGTGTCCGTCAGGCCCTCTTAGAGAGTGGGATAGCAGTGATATTTTGAGAAAGTGAAATCCTGGGGGTCTGCAGAGGAGAAAAACAACAACAAGCCTGAAGGGACTTTGGAGAAGAGCCAGCAGAAGCTGCTGTCATCTCTATCCTGCTGTCCTTTCTTGAACTTGGCACAATCAGCTGATCTGCATGAATGTGATGTTTTTATGGCACTGGTTATAATTGGTAGTGATAGCAGCACAACCGAACGAGACAGCACGCTGTATGAAAACAGGTTGAAGGGAGGATGGGATTCAGTTATAAAATCTTAAAAGTCATTTAATCGGAGAATTTTTTTTTGCTAATCAGAATATTTTTTGTGAATCTTAGAAATTACAGACTCTGATCACAAACCAGAGAGTGTGAGAGGGTCTCATTCATAAGTGCTTTATCTTCTCAGGAACAAGTCGATAAGCCTTTATTGTTTAATTTTTCTTTCTTGGGAACTGGGCAGCTGACATTTTTTCAAAGTCCTTAATTTGTAGGGGACTTTGTGGGAGTCACAAAACCCCATTAACTGTATTTTTCATCTGGCTTTAGGAGGAATATATTTTAAAATGGTAAAAGAAAAAGACTTTGAACAGCTTCTGATAACTCACAGTTTAAGCATGGCTATAAAAAGAAAATGAAAAGGCAATTAAAAATGGAATATTTCTTTCTTCAGTCTCCCTCCCCCCAACTGTAATTTGTCACTATTCCTTGTAGGCAGGCAGAAGGATGAGACTAGAGAAGAACATTTAGCACTACAAAGCTGGCTGCTATTTGGCATTAGATGGGGGGAGGACTGATTTTTTACATCTGTATCACCCCCCCAAAAAAAGTCCTAAACATGATTTTTTTTCAAAACTGGGAAAGAAATCAAAAGAAATTCGTTAATGCCTTGGCAGCACTAGCTGAAGTCAGTGAAGGTAATAATAGGTCATGTTTGTTCAGATTCAGTTCTTGGCTATCAGCACCCACGAAAGCCCTCATGACATATGAGCAACCTACACAGATATATGTCCCAGAAGGTCAGGGAAAGTGGGCTTGAAGCACTCACTGTGTCCAAAGTAATGCATTCAAGCTGACACTGCTCTTCCACAGATTCGTCGGTGAATTGATGTCAGGAGTTTCTCTAGGCCCTGGTCTGCAGAGGACAGGGTTGCTCAGGTGGGTTTCACCGCTGTCTCCAGAGTCACATCTGCCAGGAGAGAAGAGCTTCGGTGCTGACCGGACCCATCCTTCCAGAAAGTGTAGCTCTGCTAGGACAGAGAGGGGTTATGGGACTGTGCTGCACCAAGCTGAAGGACAGAGACTGGTTTCCACACCAGAGCAGCGCAGCCAGAAGGCTCAAGGGTTTCTTGTCTGGCTTCTCCTGCAGTATTGTGAGGTCTGCGTGGACATTTTGGGTGAAATAAATGTTTGTATGCTTATAAGCAAACACCAGATAACATCATTATTTAAGTGTGCTCAAAGCTATTGGCACTCCCTCGTGTAAGCGTGCGTGTAAAGTTGTACTTATTTGTCACACGAGTTTAGAAAGCAACCCCCACTATTTCATCTGAGCTCAAGTTTTGTGAAAAGTTCACAGGTCCATATTTCACACGAGCCATATGCTGAGCTGAAGGCACATAATTTACAAACCTTTTAAGCGATTGTGTTACCAACAATTCACATTTCTGCTCTCAGGATAAAGCCCCAGCCCATTCCATCTGATCAGCATCTTATTCTTCAAGCAGGTGTCATGGTTTCTGAATTTTGTCCAGATGGCAGCTGATGTGGAATGAGAGACAACTGAATAAAATCAAATGCTGTGAGAAGAGCTGGGGAGCCTTTGCTCCTCATATTACTGCTAGCGACAATAGATTTAGAGCAGCCATTGTTCATGATCTGTGAGTTTATTAGAGCTAAATGGTTAGGATTATCTCATCAGACTATAACAATCACAGAAAGTGGTCGAAAATGGCTCCTTAAATATATTGCATTTGGTCCTAGTTCATCAGCTTTTTGCAGTTCATGTGTTTATACATATATATATATTTTATATACGTATCTATGTACACATAGTCCATATACCATGTGTAGACATGCTATATATAGTATACCTGTTCATGGCAAGAGCTGGTTCAACACTCTTTCTCCCCAATATACCTTTGATCTGCTGAAAAGCAACAGCAAAGCCTGTAGACATGACACCAGGTGCAACAGGAGTTCCAGTATATGTGTGTGCAGTGGTGTGGGCTGTCTCGTGGTGCATGGAACTACTAATTGGACCTGTGAGGGTCAGCAATTACCACTCAGCAATTAGCCCCCTTAACAAAGCCACCTTTATCCATGAGCCAACTCCTGGAGCTGCACACCATAGCCGAGCAGAAGTCTTACAAAGCCAGGGCAGAGGGAGTGGTATTGAGCCTTCCCCATCCACCTGTGCGTGGGAGAGGACCCTGCCCACTGCTGCCCAGCACCATCTGTTAAACAATTATGAAACCGTGCTGTGTGCACCTCCGTGCTGCTGGTTGGGTTTGATCTGTCCGTGGGTCAGACAGAGATCTTGGGAATAGATGCTGTACGTGGGACCTCACCTGGGGCTGGGCAGCCTGGAGAGGGAGTTGTCAAGGGTTCCTTTACTTTCTCCATCTCCTTTTGTATCACCTGGGTGTTTGCCTCCAGAAAAATCCATCTCCTTTGTGTTGCCTCTCAAAGAGGCTCTTATTGTGACACCGGTGGGCAGAGCCCTTCACGATTTGTAAAATAACCTGCTGCCATGTCAGATTAGGTTATGTGCCATCAAATTATTTAAATCTCCACAGCTACATTTGTTCTACAGATGTGTGCTCTTTCTCTTGAGACTGGAATTTCTGTGCTTTTACAAATACTTTCAGGTCCTTTGAGGTCTTTCAGGTCATTCTTTTTTTTTTTAAATTTATTTTTTCTTTCAATCTTTAGTGGTAAAATCAGTTCTCAGAACTCCTTCTAAGACCACAAAACAGAGAGGTGATGCTTTCTGTACATTTGATGGTTTTTCTGTCCAATGACTCTAATGTCAAAATCTCTCCAACCTTCCAAGAGAACTGCTAAATCACAATGTGGTAAAAAAGGCACCTCGACAGGTCTGCGAATGACAGCCCTATAATTTCAGCATTATTTGAATACAATGTAGAAGTGCCTTATATGTTTAAGCAGCTTCATTTTACATCTGCTTTTTAGAATAATTGATTCATACTTGTCTGCACAGGATTTCTATAGTTCTTCTTTTCTTTCTTAGTGTCTTTGTCTATCCTTTTCTTTTTTCTTCCTTTTTTCATGCCCTTGATTTTTTTTCCCTATAATATTTATTTGACTGGTGAGAAGATGAGAGGGTCAAGCTGCGCAGTGTTAGGCTGAGCGGCAGTGGAACGAGTCGGCTTTACCTCTGTGCTCATTACAGCCACGGAGCAGAATGACTTGGATTACCTGTGGAATTTTCCTGTCTGCTTTCACACATGTGCTAGCATGCTCCACTTTATTTGTGAGTCAAAATTTGCCATTGCTATTTCTGAGTATTTGATCTGGTTCTATACTTCTATACTGTTTTTGCCATTGTTGTTCAACTCTGCTTGGGTTGGTTGGAGTCCTTAAAAATCCTGCTGGTGGTTCCTGACATTTTTTCACCAGGAAATGGAAATTTCAAATCCTCTTGAAAAAAAAGTTTATAGTCCTAGGGTTTTTTTTGCCATGGTGTTGCTGCACTGTTGAACTGACAGCTGAGATCCGACCCTGTTTTCTCTGTGCCTGGTTGTCAGATGCAGCCAGTGAAAGGGTAAAGGCAGTGGAATGGACTGGAAAAAACTGTACTTTGCAGAGTGAACACCCTGGCTAAAGCTGTGTGTCATATGTCAAAAATCTGTGAGACCTGGCAGATCTCCATGGAGGCAGCTTTGCCTCTATGTGCCTTTTGAGCATGTGCCTTGCTGCTCTGACACCATGCCAGAGTTGTAGCCTCCATGGCCCATGCTGCACCACCAGCAGCACTCAGAAACAACTGAGGGCTATGTTCCGTGTCAGGGCTATGTGGGGACTTGGGGTGGGGTGGAATTTCCCAACACATTGCTGTTAAGAGGACCCTTCTTCCTTCACAGCCCAGAGCGGCTTCATTAGGCTGGGACCTTGTGAGGCAGGTGTTGTGCAAGCCACTCCAAATCAGGAGTGTCTCCGCAAAAGGCAGTGGCTTTAAAACACATGTGCTCATGAAAAATGAATTTCAGACTAGTCTCTTTTGGTTTTGTGACTGTGAAATTGTGCTGCTTTCCTCAGCAAGTGGATACTGAGCCAGATGTGAAGAAATGTGATTGAAAGGGAGAAAGAGCTGCAAATACACAAAGATCTTTCTGAAAAGCATTAGTAAATAGAGTTTAATAAGGTGTGAGCCTAAAAGCTCCTCTTTATGAAAAATATTGTAGTTATTTTGGAACACCACTTCTTATTGGAGGCACTATTATAAGCTAAAAGCCTGTTCTCAGCCTCAGTCCTTCTAATCAATAAAAATATTTACAATTAAATAGAATAAAATGTGCTTTAAAAACGATTCGTAAACGCTGAGCTAACATGGCCCTTCTCCTGGCACACACTTGCACGCTGGTAAGTCTTTTACATGTGGCTGTTTTGTACCCCATTACTGCTCCATGATGGGGAAAGCATGAGCTGTTGTGCACTGGAACAGCCAACCACTGGAGCCAAGTGGTCCCCTCCACCTCTGGAACTGGGCTCACTGGTCCTCAGGAGGGGGCAGGCTATGCCAGGCTCAGCATGACCACACAATCAGAAGTGAAGTCTCTGCTTCATTTAGTAAGACCCAGAATGGTCTTTGAATGGAAGTTTTTGGAGTATCCAAAAAGACCTCAAGCAGTGTCCTTCAACATTTAGCTTCCATGTCCAGACTCCCTTGTTCTGCTCTTCTTGTCCATAACTGTATGAGTTGTGTGATTTCTCTCTCTGCAGCTCTTCTGCCTGTATTTATGCACAGCTTTCAAGCTCTTAGCCTGAATTAATAGGATGTTTGAAACTCTGGTGATATCACAGTGTTTGCTGTCATGGGGGCACCACAAAAGCACTGGGAAAGCCTCCTGGGAGGTGGGCACATGCAAACATTTCGCATGTTCACAAGTGTGAAATTGTATGTGAGATTCCTGATCAGATTATCTGCAGCTATGAGAAGGTGAAGTCCATAGAATGGGCAGTGTCAAAGCTTTGAGATCAGCCCAAGTAGCGATTTCTGGGTTGGTGTGAAACAGTGAGCAGAAGTGAATTACTGAAATACACTCCTTAGGAAGTGTCATAGCGTGTGAGGCTGATAGAACTGAAGGGAATAGGTAATAACCATAAAACAGTATTATGAAAATATAAACCATAATTAGTGATAATGGGTTACTCACTTAATTAAATACATTAAAGTATGGATGCAGAGCTTTGATGCATGGATGCTTTTGTCCAAGAACATATGTGTGTTTATATACGGATCTAACACTGGTGTACAAATGGCGCATTAAATATGCATCAAAGGATGAATACTTTACCCTCATGTTAAATAGGTCTCTTTAGTGCTGTGCAGTTGTACAAATATCAGGAAGAATGTAGTCCCTGCCCCCAATTTCCCGTCTTAAGACCAAACTGTAGAGAGCTATGCTGTATGTTTAGGGCAGCTGGAGTCTGCTAGGCCAGTTACTTCACACCCATGGGTGGTCTGCATATTCTTCTAGAAGACCTGAATGCCAGAGGGGTAATTTCTGCTCCTTATTAATGCAGGGAATAGACCCTTGTGATTAAAACTCAGGTTCCCCATTCTGGTTTTGGTGTCAGCAGATTGCAGGGTATATGTGGAAGGAGAGCTCCTTGTCTTCCTGCTGTCTTGTGCAAGTGAAGCCCTGTTGCTCTGCTCTTTTCTAGCAATGGAAGAAACCTCATTTCCTGACCTTCTGAGTCTCAGATGTGCCGTTAAATAATGAGTCCTCTGAGTATTTTTATGTTTTCAGGGGATTGAAGTAACAAGTGAAAGGACAGAAGGAAATGGCCTCAATTTGTGCCGGGGAGATTTAGGTTAGATATCAGGGAAAACTTCATTGAAAGGGTCATCAGTCCTTGGAGCAGGCTGCCCTGGGGGTTGAATCACCATGCCTGGATGTGTTTAAAAGTTGCATAGATCTGGAACTCAGGGACAGGGTTTAGGGGTGGACTTGCAACAATTGGGTTGGTGGTTAGACTCAGTAATCTCAAAGGTCTTTTCCAGCCTCAACGATTCTGTGATTAGGTTATGATGAGTATCAGGGAAAGGAAAGTACTGAAACATATCTCTAAGTTTTGCACTTACCCTGGTGAGTGCCTGCCATCACCACCACCTTCCCCACTGGTGCTGGGGACTTGTTGTCGATGTACACCGCTAGCATAACGGTGCAGAGACGTAGCCATGGCGGCTCCGCGTTGTACTGGAGAGAGGATTTCATCAGTAGCCTGTAATAATTGGAGTTTATTTGCTCTGTCTCGTGCACTGTGTTATTCCTGTTGCTTTAGGGAAAATTCATACTGTCCAGTATTAATTTGCTTTCTTTGATTGAAAGGTTTGTCGAGCTCAGGAGCAAACTGACCTTTCCTTAGCTCTTGAGTCTTCTATTGGTTTGTGGGCTTTTTGTCTGAGGCAAACTTCACCCCAACAGCAGATGTACTGATTCCCCAAATTGTGTTTTCTGAATTCAGACTGAGGAAGTCATGTTACCTGCAGCTGCTGTTGCTTAGAAAGGGCCAGCCACAGCGGTTTCCCTTTATAATCTTCTCTCCCCAAACGCCTCTCCTACCTTAAACATTTGGGTTGATATTTTCTCTGCCTGGTTTCAGGGCTACAGCGATATTAAAAGAAAAAATTGGAGCAGAAGGTATTGTTCCTTATTGAGGTAGAGGACACAGGGAGAGAAAACATCTGCCTTCTCTTTGGAATGTAAGCATGAGCATACAGCCAGGCAAATTGGCAGGGTCCATAAATGTCAGAGAGACTTTGACTGGCAGAAAGAGTTAAACTTAGAGGCACAAACGTCCTGCTAGTGTCTGAACCCATGATTATTTTGGATACATGGGCAGTCTGACCACATCGGTAGGACCATGAACTGGCCTCTCCATGGCTTAATCTAATCTTTGAATTGGTGGGATGGACTCCATGTAAAGAGAACTGCGAGGTGTCTTTCTTGACATCAAGTCCAGTGGGTTCAGAAGTGGATCCTAACGCAAGATTACGGTTTTCATTAAGGACATTGTGTTGCATCATTGAACTCAGGGCTTTTTCCCATTGACTTCATTAGATGCAAAATTGGCCCCTTAAAGGATGTGTCTTGATAAGAAACTGTCTTCTGTGACTGTAGTAAAAAAGGCAAAAAATAAATCACAGCGTTCTTATTCTTGCTAATAAATCATAGTGCTCTTATTCTTGCTGATCCTTATTTCTGTGACATGTTGCCTCTGATATCTCTGCATTTTGGATCATAAGGACTCTGTTCTCACTGGGCTCTTGTCCCGTCTTAATCTGATATTCATACAGTTTTGCTAGAAAAGAGCCAGTGAATGATCTTTCCCTTCTAATTTATTCAAGACTAACATTCTGCCACTGGCAAACTTGCCTCCATGGTTCCCCTGTCTGTACAGTGCAACCAAATGTTCTGCGGTTTGGGTCCCTCTGCACATCATTGTACAGACACTGCAAGTAGCTCTTTCCTGAGGATTTCTCCAATGTCCTCACAATGGAATACGTGTGGAATGTGTGAAAGCAGGACATAAACCAACCAAAAGTCAAACGTAAGAACACAGAAGCACTTCTTAAAAAGCAGGAGAACGATTATATGGATTTTTGTGGAGCAGCTTCAACTGTCATCTGGGCAGTATGTGCGTAACGGGGCAGTTGCAGAGCCCTGTAAGTAGTGAGATATTCATTTAAACCGGCTACTGAATGAAGATGGCAAATTGTGGGAGTAATGTGGAGTTGGATCTGAGTCAGTAGTACTTGCACGGCACCTGCTAGTTACATACTTGAATGCCGTTCCGCACCGAGGGCGTGCTCCCAGCACCCGACAGGGATGGAAATGGCCTCTAAACAAGAACACTGAAGTATCAAACCTGTCGAGATTTAAAATGCATAACTTTGGATTTGATCTCAGTGCTTGGGTAGGCCATGCTTGAATGTTTAATGTCTTCTGAAGTTTTGAGGCTTTTGTTCTTGTCTAGTGTCTCAAGATGCATTTGCAGTAGAGGCAGAGTCCAGTGACGTCTCATCCCATTGCTGCAACTGGGACAGCCTTTCTTTCTGCAGAGTTTTTCAGTCTATTTCCGTTCAGACCGAACTGAAATGTGATTCATGGAAATGATAATCAGTGGTTTTGTCAGAGGGATTTTAGGGGACAAAGGAGTTCTCTGATTTCTCCCAAATAAATGAGGACCATAATGAGGGAAGAGGCAACTTGCTTGAATCAGTCAAGGGCAATAGGAGACTGAGTCATGCTCCTAAATAAATAAATGATAAAACGAATAAATGAATAAATGAATGAATAAATAAAAGTGAAAACCTAGGCCTTTGTGGATGCAGCATGAATTTTCCTCAGTTAGAGAGTTTCAGTTGGGGGCTCTGAATTAAATCTATCTCTGTAAAAATGAAGAACAGGAACTGATCATCAATTTCTATACAACCTCTGAGCATAGAATTAATGATTCTATTAAAATGAGACATCCCCAAGAAATTCTATAGTAATTGAACCAGTTCATAAATTAAGACAAGCAAGCGCAGTTGTATAAATAGCGGAATGGCTGGTTATTTGTAGTAAAGTTTTGTGCCTTGTAGCCTTCAATCCCAACTAGGTGATGACAGAAATTTCCAAATAGTCCAGAATATAATTTCTGAAGCATTTGGTGAATATTTTCAGGTGATGTTGTGACACAGAGGACTGCTCTGTTCTGTGCTGCTCTTGCTTGATTTGAATGGCCTGCATCAATCCTTACATTTAATGACAGAAAACTCAACTTAACCTTGCTGTAAAGTAAGTATTTATACATATCAATGAGAGAAATAAAACACCGTATTGATTTTACATCTGCTTTCACTGTGGTAATTAAAATGTACCTTTGCAGCTTGCAGAATAGAAGTATGTTTATATTAGATCAAAGAAAAGCTCTTCCACAGACCTTATTTTGTATTCCTGTTGTCCCTTGAAAGTTCTAAAATAAATGCAGAAGGATGAGTGCAGCCTTCACAGCCTGCCACCCTTTAGTGAAAAGGCACCTTCTGGTCTAAGCAGCTAATTTTGTGAAATGGGATGTTCTAATAATTTCTGTGTCAGATTCAGTGTTGACTACCCCGAGAGTCACCTCGGGGTAGTTCAGTCTGTTGCCTGGATGTACGCTTTGTCAGGAGGCTCCCAAGGAGTCGTTTTTGTAACTGTTGACAGGAGAGTCATCAGTACAGTACATCTCCTTGAAAGAGTAAAGCCCTTGAGCAGGGCACTGTAGACCTTCCAGTCCTACTGAATTTGGTGTTAAATCATCACTTCTAGCCAAATGCTGCTCCTTGGCTTCTTTGGAAGGACCTTCTGGATGTGTACATCCTATCTCATCTGGAGCCTGGTGCATTTGGAACTGTTTTTGTTGGCACAGCTGGACTGTGGCCCCAGACCTGACATTAATGTGAGGGCACCAGGGTAAGTACAGCTGCTCAACCAACTTGGTGGGGATCATTTTGGTGGAAAATGAGTTTGAAGTCTATCCTTGATAAATCAATATTGAAGAATCTTTGGGGGTTATGCTTTGCCAAAATTTCCACAGCAAAACTCTCTGCATTTAGTTTTGAAGGATGAGACAGTTTCTTAAGTAAAAAGTATTTTCAAAGGGTAGATTCACCTTGCACCCTCAGCTGTTAAATATTCGACCGCTGAGTATTTTCAGCAATATTGGAATAATCTTCATCAACAGTTTGGTTTTGCAAGTGTGTGCATGTATAAAGTCAAGCTTTCGGCAGCACAAATAATTTTGAAAAACACAGGTTTTCTATTATTTGTTTTAAAAAAATGTTTCTCAGTTTCTGTAGATGTGAATGGCCACACGGTGCATGCAACTTACCTGCCTTGGATTGCTATTGTTCTCTCATATGTGTCTCCTGGTCACTGGAGTCTTCCCACGTTCATGTACAGGCCAGGCACACCAGGCTTGGTCACACCAACAAAATCCCACGTGCTTCAACAGCTTCACAGATTTGACCTAGTTTTAACTGACTCCAAAGAAATGACGTAGCAGAACAATTTCAGTTTGATTATTGAGATCAAAAATCTTGGGAAATTTTAGATTTGTAGAAAGTGCTTTTACACTGGCACCCTTCCACTTCTTCCCTCTCCCAGTACAGGTTGATGGAGAGCTATTAGCCAATGTAACTGGTGATTAATTTAGCTCCCTCTGTACCTTTTATCCTTCTTATGTTTGATTAGTCCAAGGCTTGGTATTTGAAATAAAGCCAAGATTTTAAATCTGGAGCCCTCTTAATTACTTCCTCTCCATTTTTTTCTTTTTTCATGTGGTAAAAATTTGATTATAGATCTGTCTACATAGTAGATCACTGCAAAGATATTTAAGCTAAGTCTAAAAGAGTTAGTTTGGCAGCGGAAGCAGTCTAGCCGCAGCAACATGAGATAAATTCTATAAACACACACTTCCTACACAAAAGTGTGAACGATTCATAATATGCCATATCATTATATATATATATATACATAACACATATATGCATGTGTGTATATCTATCTATCTATAGATATGGAAGGACTGTGTGATGTGTGTATTTGTGTATAGACATCTAAAGACCTTTCTCACATAGTTTAGTAAGTAACATTTCAAAAGCAGAAAGAGAAAGGGAAAACAGAAACACAATTGTGATTAATCATGCTCATTATCAACTCAGACTTATGACCGGTGTCATTTTTTTTGAAGTGTGTGTGTGGTGGTGGGTGGGAGGAGGGGTGTGTGTGTGTGGGGAGTGAGGGATGAAAAATACACTCCTTTCTGTGCCAATAAAATGACCAGTTCCACCCCCTCAGTTTTTAACCTTCCCTCCAAAAGTTAAGTAGATGTCTAAAACTGGCTAGAGCCTTATTATTTAGTTAACTCTAGGTGGTTTCCATTAGCCTTACAGTACGTGCCACCGAGCAGACATACAGTAACTGAATTGTTTCAACTTATCCAAATAACATTGAAATAGACTTAATTGTTGAACTGCAGGAAAGACCATGTGTCTCCAGAGACTATTAGTGTCATTTAAAAGGCTAAATGTATCATAAAACCTGTCTTTAACAGAATAAAATTGTACAGACCAACACAATTTCAGCTAATGTTTTCCACATTTCTTGTAAAAAAAGTCGTTGGCTGTAGAGCAAAGTTCATCACGCTTTTAGGAGTTATTTCAGTGCAGCACTTGCACCAAGCTTGAAACTGCCGTCCTTTTTACTACTGAGTAGCAACTGTGCAGTGAGAGTAGTAACACTGAAGTCGACCGGAATGACTTACAGAGTATATTTCTATTTATTAGGAGCAATAAGGATGTTCAAGAAGGCTCTAATTTCACTCCCTCAACATTTAAGTCCGGCTTTGATGGGAGAGGAATGTGGTAGTTTTTGAGAGGAAAAGTGAAACAGGAGGACTCCTTGATGATACAGGTGGTCAGCGACGTTTCTTCAGCAATCATCATTTTGGTATTTTGAGATTCTTATTCTGGGATGTATTCCCTTGCTTTTAATTCTGATGCTATGCATGCTCTTTCATTGGTTATGTTAATACATTTATTAGGATACAGCAAATTATAAGCACAGCTGAAAACAGAAAAAAGAGGAGAGAAGAAGAGGAGGGGGGAAGTAGAATGAGAAGCTGAGGAAGAGTGAGTGAAAAGAGAGAACTGAATTACTCTTATGCTATCAGAGACAAACTAGTATTTCTTTTTCCCAAAAAATCCCAAAATATTAAGAGGAAAGAAATCAAGCGGAAAGGCAAATAGTGGAATAACCCTCAACAGAAGGAGCAAACCTTTCTATTTGTCTGTCTCATCTTTTCGCGGGAGTTTTATATCAACTAACAAGGAAGTTATTTTAATAACTTCTGCTAACATTATTGTGATTTTAAAAGTTTAGTTGCTTTGTTATTTCACAAGTTTTGTTGCTATGGAAATGAATGATGTGATCTACTCTTTCCATCATAATCTCTTTTAAAAAAGCCACCTCTTTTTAACTGGAAGAGGGTCTTTTTTCTTGTTAGTCCTCTCCAATCTATGGAGCAAAGACATGGTCTCATTTTCTTCTGGAAAATCTCAGAATCAGGATGTGATTACCCATGTAGGAACACTAGTGCCTTTCCTGAAAAAGTCCAGAATTTCTTGCAACTGCAGTAACTGTCAAGCTTTTCCCCTTAGAGCTATGTGTGAACGGCAACAGCCGTAATTTCTTCATTGCTCGCTATTAAAATGAACTTGAATCACGTAACTCTTTTGAAAAAGAGACATTATGATGACAAAAAATATTGGTTAAGTCTAGCCAGGGTTTGATTTATTTGGTTTCAGTCCTGTGAGAAGGAGAGGGTATGTGCTAATGAAGCAGTTCCCGTTTAGAGGGAAATTCATCCAGTAACAAGTCAATGCGCCACTAATTCTTTTTTCATTCCCATTTTGGGAATTTACGTAGTGTCTGGTCTCATGGTGCTGACCCTCCAAATGGCCCTGAATTCACCTGTAATGAAAGAAGCTGCTGGATGCAAAAACCTGGAGCATCTTTACCTTCAACTAAAAAGACCCTCACTCTTTCCACACTATTGAGGGTCTACTGCACAGACCAGCCTACATATGGATTCATACACTCTGCAGTCACATGTGATGCAGAGGTCTCCTGACACCTTCAGTGCAGCAAAAGTAATAGAATGTTATCACTCATTTGAAATTTTAATTTACAGATAATGACATTAGTATGGTTCTAGACACAAGCTAAAAGGTCTATTGTTTGTCCGCACAGTGCTTCTACTCCTGACCTGTAAGCTCGTTTGATCTCTGCTTTGTGTATTTGCCTCTCAGGTCTGTGTTTAATTGCAATTCATTGGAGAGGTTTATGGTTTGGTGTGACCAGCAGTTAGAGGCAGAGTCCAAGTTGCTGCTCTGTTATGCGTTCAGGAGACTGGAAGATCCTTGCTATCCCACTGTGCCTTGTTGGATGGCAGAGTTTAAGTCACTGGCAGCCTTGATAGACTTGGACCTGGAGAGAAGGATGGAAAGGTAGGGTGTGTCTGTGCCTTCCCTAACAACTAAGTAACTGGTACTTGATTGTAGTGAGATGAATTTGTTTGCAAAGCATTTAGAGATTGAAAATGAGGATTTCCAAAGCTGGAAATACCACTGTTTCCTCAAGTTACAGCAGCATTAAAAAGAAGATTCGAGGTGTGTGCAGAGCTGAGCAATATGTCTTTTTGCCCTCTTGAACCTTTGTTCTGAAGACTGCAAATCCTACAAGCATCAATTATAGCTACTCGATTAATGAGAGAGAAATAAATGGCTTCGTCCTGTATTTTATAGATCATTTGCACAAAAACATCCACTTTCCCATAAACACTATCCTAGGCCTTTTTAAACATTACCTTTTTTTTTCTTGTCCAGGTTCCAGTTATTTTGACAAGGATTTTCCTTCTTGTTTCTTGTTTTTAAACATGAGGGGGAAAAATTATAGATAATTATTCCTTGTCCTCTTTTATTGATATTTTGAGTAAATATTCTCATATTGATATTTTGAGTAAATATTCTTGTATTGATGGGAATGTTGACCAAACTAACAAAAAACCCCCAAAAAACAAAAACCAACCAGAACCCCAAACCAAACTTTAAAAAAACCCCATATTGTAGGAATATGATTTTTAAAAAATGCATATTGGTTTACAGGCAGTGAAAGCAAAGATGGGAGTCTCTCGGAAGCCAGTGGGACATGCAAATATAATGAAATGCTCACATAACAAATCATAGAATCACAGAATCATTAGGGACTGGAAGGGACCTCAAAGGATCATCTAGTCCAATCCCCCTGACGCAGCAGGATCACCTAGAGCACATGGCAGAAGACTGTTGGTACGTACATTTTGGGGGTAAATATAGGGGTCTATTGGGTACAGATAAGAGTCTGAATGCATTTAATTTCAGTGAGTGAAGCAGGGCTCACAGAGGACATTACACATAATTTTTGTCATTTAGCAGCTGTAAAAGACGTCTACACAATTTGCCTAAGCCCATGTGGGAAGGAGCAGCAAAGCAAAGAATAGAACCGTCTACTTAGACTCTCACTCTCACATTCGTCATAGATGACCTGAATTAGGACTTATTTTAGTATAGCCATGACAAATGTAATGTGCAAAACTAATGAAATTTAAATTAAAAAGGGACTGACTTATCTGTCCCCTGACCTTTCATGCCTAAAAGGAGTCTCGTTCTAATATAAAGTGATAATTGTCCATTGTGGTCTTACTGCTTCAGTTCTGATAGGATTGAAAAGATGCAACTAAACCTACTAATTTCTAAAGTCTGAAAAATTAAGGTAGATAAGGTACAGTTTTGACATGTACTAAGTAGCTAAAAGGATACTGTTATCAGACTGAAAAACCTCCTTCCCACTCTGCCCAGTATGCAGTCTTCACTTGTATGGGGGGTCCTTGATGAGACACTCAGAATAAGCTCCCAAAAGTTCCAAGACTGGGCCTTCCCAAGATTAAATGCTTTTGCATTCTCTATTGGACATACAAATTCTCCAAGAATTACTGCAAGAAAATATAATAACAGATTTCTACAGTTTCAGCCCATGTCTTGAGCTGATTAGCACTGAATCTAATTTGCTCTAATCAGCCCAAGGTGGATAGAATGTGAAACAGATGACCTTACTGTGTAAGAACAGGTAATTCTGTTTATTTGTGGTGAATAATGACATTTTCCTACTGATGGGTATTCACCCTGCCCCTTAAATTACATCAGGTCAGTCCTAGAGTAACTGGTGCAGCAAGTTTGATTTCTCCCACAGTACATAATAGGGAACTTTTGTGTCACTGCCAATTTGAACAAGACCTGCATATGAAAAACAAAACTTAAGGTCCCGGTAAACATAACAATTTATAATATCCCCAGCTGGAGAGAAAGTTTCCACTAGTGTGTAACAATAGGAAGTATGTGTGAGTGTAGAACTGCCTCTGAATTTCTGAAAGGAGAGAAAATTTCCCTTCCCTGGGCTTAGAGGTATTAAAAGTGCGTGCCCAGAAAACACCACCTGTGAGTAGTGAAGGTCTTAGCTGAACCACTGTAAGATAAAAATCAAATCACTTCAAGACTGTGTCTGAAATAAATGACTAGTAAGTGAGATCTGACTTGGGCAAGGTCTACTGCCTGTGTGGCTCATTCTTTAATTCTGCAGTGCCTTAAACCAGCAAAATACGGTACTTTCGGTATAAGGGTCACTAGCTAAGGTCAAACTTGTGTCAAGCACTTGTAATTCGGCCATCTGAGAATACTGCCTAGCACTCGAAACCAGACTCTTAGCCCTCCCTTAATGACCTACAAATATATAGAGTAACAGCCCTCAAGTACTCAGGACTATCTCCATTTTGTCCTTTTAACTCTGGAAGCTGGACGCCGAGCTAGGTGGAAGCCTACTATTGCGTTATCTCTACTGCCTCTGCCTCCCACACTCCACTGTCGTACATTTTTTAATGCCTCTATGTCTTAACCTCTGTTCCAGCATTTTTTTGGATTTCTTCTGGGTGTTCTTGGTCTGCTGAGCATTTTTGTTGGGGAGGAGGTGGGGATGTTGGGATAACAGGCATCAAAGCCAGAATTAGAGACAGCCCTGGGGAGGTCTTCAAAGGAAGAGAGCTACTCAATTGTAAAGGGCAGACATGAATCTGTGCGCCTTGATCCTAGGACCAGTGAGAGCTCAAGATCACTTTCTATGGGCACTGCTACACAGACACAGCCTTGAACTGGTAGAAACCAAGTAAAACTCCGCATTTTCTTGTCTGCAAGTCTTTCAAGTCTGCAAGTTTAGCTTTGCCTAACCAGAGCTGAATGATTGTAAGTGCAGGGAAGAGGTTTACTTTCTCCATGACGTACTAGCAAGAGCTAAAATGAAGCACTTTTTAGCTTTTCAGATCAATAGAGCCATGAATTCTTATTATCAAAAGTGATCTGCTCTTCTAACTCAAGGGAAAATGCCACGTTCTTTTTTTGTTAATAAGGGCAACCACTTTCTGGTACTTGGGGCTCAGCACTGCTGGCTGGTGCTTGCCCTCCTCAGAGGTTTTCCAGCAACGTTTTTGTAAAACTCTTTTCCCAAGATTGCTCAGCAATTAGCTTGGGCTTCAGTCACTCCTGTGGAGATGTCACTCCACATAACACCACGGGCTTCATGCTGCAACATGAGGATGCCACTTCAAATAGCACTGTGGTCTTGAAGTGGCCATGCAGGGATGTCATTTCTTTATTATGAACTGCCGCGGGAGAATCTGTCCTTCTGGATGGGGGTGGCCTCGTGCTTTGCTAGTTCGGTTTTGATGTCCCTCTCTGTGGGCTTGACTTGACTGGAACAGCATGGCAAGTAAAAACATGTCCTTGAGAAAGTCATGTTATCTAATGCAGTGACGACTGCGGCTACACAGTGTGTCTAGGCAGGGACGGAACGCCAAAGTGTTTTGTTCAGTCGTGAGAAAACCTTACTCTAGTGAGAACTGACTCACAGGCTGGACACAACTGATCTGTGCCCACAATGACCGCAAGCCCACGGTCATCACTGTGTCAGTTAACATGGCTTCTCAGGGTCAGGTTCCGTGCCGCGGTAAATTTGGAGGGAAGATGAAGGAGAATCAGGAATTTATTTTCTTTCTGGAGGCTCTTTGGCTCAGTTAACCTTTAACAATGGTCTCTCCTTAAGTGGCTAAAGCAATAAAGAGCAGAGCTGAGGGCATGAATCATGTTTTAGGCCAGCATAAGTCCCTGAGTCTGTGTTTCACTTCAAAGTTGTAACCAAAGCAGACATCTGTTGAGAAAAGTGCCCACACATCCTGCCAGATCAATTCTGAATTTGAGGTGTTCCAGCGTTTCCTGGGGGCAGATTAAGATTTCTAATGAAAACAGTTGTCCTTATTTTCCCAGTTAACTGCCACGTGCGATCCCCCAAATACAAATGGCGCTTGGCGGTGCCCCCTTTTGTAATTGCTTTAAATTAAAAAGCAATTAGAAGCCCACTAATTTCAGACTAGACCCATTGGGTCAGGACTGAGATCACCAGCAGAGCAGTCAGAAAGTATGCATTACGCATCCCTCCTTCTACCAAGGCCAAGTTTATATTGGAGGTGGGTCAGCAATTCCCACCCCTGTCAGCAGCAGCCTTTTAAGGCAGCCCGAGTACATTTGCGGTGGTCATCTATCGTTTGGCAGGTGCCAGTGCAGGGGATGAATTTGTCTTCTGTCATTTTGGGGACTATGAGTAATAGGAGTCTTGTATCTTCATGAGGTGGGAGGTCCCTGCAGCAGCAAGTTTTGGGGGAACTGAGATCTCAGAGACTCGCTGCCGTACATGAGGCAAACGAGAGGAATGTAGCTGCCCCTCAGTGCTTCTGCACATCCCTTTACCACCCCCACTTGACATCCCCCTCACCCTACCTGGCTTCCTGCTACTGATACACATCTTGTGTCAGTGTCGCTGATTGCAGAGGGTTTATTTAACCAGAGAAGAAACAAATGATAATGAGACTAGTGAGCTTTGCTGATTGCCTGCACTAGCTGAAGGGCACTCTGGATGACCCGGCCCGCTTGGTCCACAGGCTGGTCTGGCCTCAACCCCTCAGCACAGCTCCTGCTAAGGCTGTCCTCAGCAAGCGCCATCAGTAACCCCGGAGGTGAACTTTCTTCACAGAAAACCTCTTCTGGGCCTTTCCTAGAATCCAATTTTTCTTGGCATGGCTTCTTTTTATTTTATTTTTTTTTTTTTGCAAAGCTGTGAAAACTTTTCCTGAAATGATTCTCCTCTGCCTTCTGGCTGAAGAGGATGACTGATGCCTTCTCTTCCCCAGTGCAGTGGTACATCTGTGGAGTAGAGAGACTAGGTAACCAGCTGTCATGTCAGGTTTCCTCAACATGCTTGCATGTCATTTCTCACTTGTTGGTCTGTATCAAAGCAAAGCCTCTGCTGCTAGCTCCAGTGCACATTAGGGCTAGAAAATCATTTCATTAAGGTTGGAAAAAGTGGGTTAGTTAAGTCAAAATCAGTCTATCCCTGCATCAGTTATTTCTGCTTCTCCCTTAAACAGGCTGATGATAAAACTTATCCTTTCTTGCTTTCTTTTCTACATCAAAGATACAAACTACTGTGTTCTTTAATTTAACAGCTGCTGCAGCACAAGGGAGAGTAACTTCATTTTATGAATAGTGAATCCTTGTTTAATGCCATCTTCACATAATCTCTGTTTTGCTCCTCTGAAATAGATTTTATTTTGGTAAATGCACAGACCACCACGACAGCGACACTGTACCGTGCTGAAGAAGTGGTGTTACAAAAGTATAATGACATTGGTTTAAAACATGCTGCCGAGTGGGTTTACTAATTATTCCATCTTTTAGATGTCTAATGACACCTCTTTGATGATTTTTTTCCTGCCACAGAGAGTGGTTTTATCTGAGGTCACTGCTATGCCACCTGGTAACTACCGGCACTGAAGCCAAACCAGAAGCCATGATACCTATAAATTATTGTCATACTTAGGGTCAGGATGACACATTAAAATATAGTGATGGCTAGGACAGAATTTATATTTGCTTGCCTTATGCCCAGCCAGAAGCATACTGAAATAGCGTAGCAAGGAGCTCGTATATTTATATTGAACACTCACAGCCAAACACGACGTGTAAATATTTCATTTAAGTGTGCGAACAACTTGTCCACCAAAGAATAAACAAAACCTTGTGTAGCTGCAAGTAGCAACAGTGGGAAAACATACAAACAGCAACTCAAGTAACAGAATTTGCAAGATAGAGAACAAAGATAAGAGCAGGGAACAGTGAGATAAGAACAAGGAACAGTAAATAGACAGGATATCCCGCTGAATGCACAATGAGGATGACTGTCAAAGCCAAGAAGAAGATAAGCAGCACTGGGGAACAGATGGGATCCCTTTTTAGGAGAGGAGCAAGCTGCAAAAACGATCAGTCATCCAGAAGAACTTTACCTATAAAAGGGCTCTCAAGCCTGATCGCCTTGACTTCCTCAAGGATCAGCCACTGAGTACTGCAGTCCCTGGTGCATCAGCTGCAGGGTACTGCATATTCACAGCTGATTCAGCCAGTAGTGGGCTAATGGGTTTGTTTACGGAAAGCTGTGTGGTGACTTGGTCTGGGTGATCCTGCTGTGGCAGGGGGATTGGACTAGATGATCTTTCGAGGTCCCTTCCAATCCCGGATGATTCTATGATAATCTGTGAGACCTTACCATTGGCACAAACTGTCTTTAATGGATATCAGTCTGCTAAAGTTTCCTTTTGAAGCTGATTTATCAGTCTCCTAAATGCTGCCCTCACAGCAATTTCTAATTCCCTGACTGACACCTATAGATATATACTTGCACACACATACTCAGTTAATATAATTTTACCCCCCAAAAATTAATCGCAGTTTTCATGTTGAACAGCTTGGCCTGATTGTTCTTGGCATCTGAAGAGGGCAGAAAATGAGACCCTCTCTCCTTCCTTGCGACAGAGCTAGAAGTCGGTCACTGCTGGCATCTCAGTGCCTGAAGCAGGATGTGTAGCTGCCCTACGTTGCTGACCAACAAAACACCCTGAGTTGTGGAGTCACCTTGTTCCTACTGCTTTGAAACTCAAGGGAAATGCACCACAGTGCAGAGGTGAAGTGATGAAGCAGTTGGGTTCTGTCTATGTGAAGTTTTGATTCTTTTTAAGAGCTTCTTTTTTACTCTTCACTCGTATGTAGAGCTGTGTGTGAGATAACTACAGACTGTATGGTATCTAGAAGCCTCTGAAGTATTTGTTTAAACTTTAAATGCTGCATCTGCATGTGCACTGCTTTTTCAGATATTAAGCCCTGATGTGTGTTTTGAATCCCTACAAATCGTGCCATTTCTTTTTGTTTCCTGATGCTTTTCTTTCCTTACTATCAGCAAGTTTCTGTGTTGCATACCAGGAGTAATACTGATTTCATGAGCAAAATTGAGACGAATTCAGCATTATCTGCATTCAATAACAGAAGAGTAATATCAAGAGTTCATGTTACCTTGACTTTGATTTTGCTTTCTTCTCTTTCTTACTTTGTACAATCCTCTTAAACTGTTAGCCAAGATCCTTGCCTGAAATGAAGTGATGTCATCCCTTTCAGTAAGCCCAGGAGCCTTCCTTCTCCAGATCTCCATGGCCAGGTCTGGATTTGTAGCTAAAATGACTGTTGGTGCGTAACACGAAAACACATCAGATCCAAATGAAAACATTAAAACCCTCAGAAAACAGGTGCTTGTCCTGCATCCCTCATTTGAGAAGCATTGGTATATATACTGAAGTTTTAGTCACACTGTGCTGGTGTTAGCCCTATTGTATGAAGAGATATTCACAGACTGGACTAGATGATCTTTCGAGGCGCCTTCCAATCGCTAATGATTCTATGATTCTGTGATTCACAGAACGTTACAGGTCGGAAGGGATGTCAAAGATCATCTGACTCCAAACCCCCCCCCCCCGCTGGAGCAGGAGCAGGAGCACCTGGTGTACCCAGACTCTCTCCCACACTGCAATTTTCACGTCAAATTTTAAGTTATTCGTTGTTTTTTTTTTAAAAAAAATACATCCTCTTGATGGCGAATCCATGGTTTTGAAGTTGCTAGACACTGTGGGTGGGTAGGAATGGTTCCACAGGAGCTACAGTAACTCTGCAACCAGGTACAAAACACGTTAAACGCTGCACACTGTTCCAACGTCTGAGCTGCTTTGGTCCTGCTGTGTGATTGAACCTTTGGGCTGTCCTGAGTGTTTAGAAAGGCCAGAAATAACTGGAGCAAGAAAGTGTGAGAAAAGTGCCAATTGTCACAGCACTTTTTCTTTCAGCTCTCTGCAAAGAGGCTAACGTGCCTTTCCTCATGGGCACGCTTGCCCATGGCTGGGTGCACAAGTTATGAGCAGTTGGGCTTGTGTCCAAAACATCCAAAGCTGCTCGGGTTCACGTCAACGTTTGAATTATTTCTGACACAGCAGTGCTTCCTTGTCTGGAGCGCATAGGTTACGTCTGCTCTGGTGAATTGTACGCGATTCGGAAGACTCTTTGGAACGGAGGCCTCGGGGACTGCTGGTGAGCCGTCTGTGAGCCCCCAGAACTTCCTAGGTACCAGTATAGGCTGGGGACTGACCTGTTGGAGTGTAGTGTAGGGGAAAGGGACTTGGGGGTCCTGGTGGACAACAAGATGACTATGAGCCAGCAGTGTGCTCTTGTGGCCAAGAGGGCCAACAGCATCCTGGGGTGGATTAGAAGAGGGGTGGTTAGCAGATCAAGAGAGGTTCTTCTCCCCCTCTACTCTGCCCTGGGGAGACAACACCTGGAGTATTGTGTCCAGTTCTGGGCCCCTCAGTACAAGAGGGATGTGGAGCTGCTGGAGAGCAACAGCGTAGAGCAACAAAGATGATAAGNTATGATTCTATGATTCCTGCTTGTGACTTGTGTGGCACTTGGAGAGGCAACCGTGCCTGGAAAAGGCTTCTGCCTTCTAGGGACAGGCCACACTGGTACCAGGAAGCCTTCTAAGTTCAGCAGTGTAGAAGTACAAACCCTGAGAACAGCTGACTGCGCCTGAATTGACAGCTCCTGACTTGGGGACAAGATTTCTTCGGACGACAGAAACGTTGAAGTATTTCCATACTACATTCGCCTGTGACCTCAAAACCAGAGGCGCCCTTACCTGCAATGGCACTTTCCATGTCTCTGAATGGACATTTTCTGGTATTACCTGGATACGGCATGTCTTCCTGGGCGCTGGCTTTTCACACTGCCTGCTTGCTGCAGTTTTTAGAGAAGTTCTAAAGATTCCATTAAATGTCATCATGGACTCTCTGTGTAGTGTTCTACACGCTCAAACTCGCGAGGGGAAGAAATATCTTCAGATGGATGCTGTTTTTGGAAAATACGTTAAAAATGTGTCTTCTTTAATGAATGGTGCTGCGTGCTTAAGCAAAAGAAAGTGAAAGAAGGCAAATGTTATGAAACACAAATAATACAGTCTGTGGTTTGGCTCACATCCTTTAAAGCGTGCCACAGTTCTTGTCTGATCAGGAAGGCAGATCCCTGCATGCAAGATACCTATAATATATCTAGATACAATATCTGGCTATTGCACATCATCTGTACTGCAAAGGCTTTTGTATGCTGTGGTGGGGGGGTTGGACTGGATGACCTCTGGAGGTCCCTTCCAATGCCTAATGATTCGAATGATACTAATGGTCACAACATAACTCAGACTGAGCAGAGACTTTGCTTGTCCAAAGCATATCTCCAAATATTTCCCCAACCTGTAGATTACAAGTCAAATACTAAGGTGATAAATGATTTGTATTTATTTTCTTCCTAGCAGTATTGAGTCCCAAGAAGTGGAATTCCAGGAAAAATGTCTCAGATGTGTTTTATGTAACATGCCTTACTTTTCATTTGTCTGCTTCCTTTATGCCCGATATAAATTGCATTAGTGATGGGCTGAATGGAATGCAAATCCACTTTGAATTTGAATGGATACGTGTTAGCATTCCCAAAAACTGAAGAAAAACCTATACATCTATAAAAAAGATGTAACTGCTGTGGTAATATTTGAAGGACGGAATGATATGAAGCGAGGCAGTTTCTACACATATGACAGAGTGACAGCCTTTTTCCTGAAGGGTTACAGTCTGAGTATTAGACAAGACACAACCGTTTGCTACAAGAAATAGGACAAGTGTTTCATATTTATTGGTTTGATGTTGCAATTCTTATTCCAGAAAACTTTCACTGAAATTAAAAATTCAGAGGAAGTGTTGTCTGACGGTGTGTTAGATCAGGTGATTTTTTATATTTGGGTGTCATGAAAAAGCAAAGGCTTTATCTTGCTAGGAAGTAAGTTTCTGTTATCAGGAAACGTTTAGTTTTGATTCTTGACCAGCAGTATTGACATGTCTTTTGGATATGATGCGTTCAGTGCATCTGGACTCCTTGGCTTAGTCTGCGAAGAACTAGGGCTCTGCCTATAATTGTTACTGCTCTCCTAGCAAAAAGAATTTAACTTAAATTTTTAATTAAGGTATCGTTTCCTTTATAATCAATGAAGAGTGTTTTTTTTCCTTCCAGGCTCTTAAAGGGTGCTCTTTCTCTCGTGTATTTTTAAACTTTCAGAGAAAGGGACAGTTTTGATTCCCTGTGGACAGTCACTGATACATTCCACACTGCAATAGACCCATCACATCTACAAAATGTTGAATAATTTTTCATGTTGGTAACTCTCATTTCTTTGGTCAATACCATTTCATTCTGTGTACAAGGAGGTTGTACTGTGCTTGCAGTGAATTCCTGGATACTTGCAGGGTAGAACCCGTGTCATCTTAAATAAAATTCCAAAGGAAATCCTCATTTCCAGCTTCTCTGTTTACTGGGCTTTTGTTTTTATAAAAGAATGTTAGAAAAGGACGTAAACTTTGGTAGGTCACAATCTGCTGTAGACAGTAATAAAACATTGGCTATTTTTGGATTATTCTTTATTGCCCTGATGAAAGAGATTTTGGAAGTATAGGAATAGAGTGTCAACTCATCTTGCCAGTACATAAATGTCTATAAAACCACATACCCTTCCCTCTGTTAAAGGGCCATCACAGTTTGGCCTGAGAGGGACATTATTAAACAATTATCTTAATGTGGTTTCAGATTTTCCCATACTTTTGACATAATCACTCATTTTGGGATAAATGCTGTTTTTCTTATTTTAATCAAATAACCTGAAAACTTTGTTTTAATTTAAAAATGAGTTCCTTTTAAATGCTGTGATGGTGAAAAAGCTTGGTCATGTGAAATGTAAGATTTTCAACCCCACACAACAAGGGAAGTTATAAAATACCTATTGCTTTTAAAATCTTCTCATTTCAAGTCAGTGTGCTGTTGTATAAATATGTGTGTTTGTCAATACTAGATCCTTAGTCTGTCCTGGAGCAGTCCTGTTAGGGTTTTTTGGCTTTAAAATCAGATTTTCCCATTTGACACACGTTTTCCTTCTGCTCTGCTGTGTGAACGTCCTACACCTCGAAAGACGTGGTCAAAGGATTGAAGCTGGGTGCAAGACCATCAAAAATCGTGTAACATGCTGTATCAACAACTTTTGTCCTTGAATTTTTTAGTCACGACACATGTAAAGTTGTTTTATTTAAAATAATGTTATTAGGTAGGCAAGCTGGACAGGGATGTATCCTTCCCTTTTGAGGGCTGCACCTGCCAAGGATCCGCACACAAACATAGAAAATTATGTAGTTAGCAGGAAAACATCTCTAGATGCTGGAGATGGAAGGTTCCATTGCGCACACTAGGGCAAACCTAGTCCTTTGATAACAGGGAACGCTCCAGGAAGTATTTCAGGGAAGCTATGGGAAAGCTTGCCCTTGCTGGGTAGGTGTTGAGAAGCTTCATTCCCGTTGCAAAAGCTTGGATGTGACATCAAAAAGCAGGCTTGTGATTTAAGGGCACACAGGGCTGATTAGCTAGATAAGTTCTGAATTTGTACATGATTTATTTTGAAGGATCACAACCTACCTGTTGGAAGGATTCAGGTTTTTTCCAGTGTCATTTTAACCCACAAAAGGATGATAGCACTTAGCCCGTTGGATTTACCTGCTGCCTTCATGGATTAGCTGCCAGATGAGTGTCGTCCTGTCTTACAGAGCTGTTGCGTGTCTGTTTTGGTTCTGAGTTTTGTCAATACCGACGGTAGCTCCATGACAATCAGCCTAGATCAGCAATTTTCCTGTTCAATTCTTGTCCTGACAGATGTGGCTTTGGAGCCATTCTTTGAAATCTGATGGGTTGATTGCTGCAAGGATGAAAATGCCTCCTTGCTTACCTGGTGGATGTAGTCAATTTCTCTAAAGAGCTGAAACTCTCTTCTTTAAAGGGAAACCATGAGGTTACCATATGAGAACTTTGCCGCTGCAGCTGCCTCCACTAATTTACTAATCTAATTCCTACATTAGTAAAGGCTGAGTTAAACATGTAACAGCTTGGTGTTTTAGAGGCTGTCAGTCTTCCATGGCTCCCTGGGCAGGAAAGCAGGTGCTAGTTATAGTAGCAAATTTCAGGTGATGCTAGGTGCAAGACAACAGAAAGTGCTGCAGGATGTGTCTGCACAGGAACAAAAGACTGAGAGAGATAAAGATCCTGGATGCAAAATGACCCCGGAAATTCTTTTAACTCACCCATAACTTTTCTGTCTTGTGTAGTTCTGTTTTAAAATGCCTTCTGCTGATAGTCTGGAAGAACTTACTTTGGCACCTCATGTAGTGGTCTATCATCCTTCTTCTTAAATAAATATTGAAATCTTGCTGTTTTGAAGATAATGATAAAAGCTCTTGGCTCAGCCAGAAAGATTTCATTATGATTTCTCATCTCTGTCATATTTCCTCTTTTCTGACCACTGTTAGAATATCCTGCATAATGAACTGGTTGTCTTGCAGACCTCCGTTCTTGTCTCTTTGACTTACTCTGGATCTTTCCCCATTGATACGAATGTATTTGATTATTTGAATTGGAAGGAGGGTGGTTAATTGTGCAATTGTAAGAGGACTTAATGAATAAGGAGATTCAGACCCTGGCAGAAGGAATAAGGAGGCAGGAGAAAGGAGGTGGTGAGACAAGCATGCTTTTGCTTTTCTAGCAGACCCCATTATGTTTCTCTCACCAGGGCAATGCCACCCCCACCACACCATTGATTCAGCTCTCAGAAAGTTTGATTTTCTGCTGAATAAGATCCAGACACTTTGGACTGTATTGGTTAGATTTTTCATTTCTTTACTTGGACAAAGATATACAATGTTTAGGGATTATGTTTTTTCCTTTTTCAATTGCAGCCCATATACTTCATTGCCTAAGTGCTACTTTAGCATCAATTGCAGGAATATAAATAAAAAGCACCACTCTGTATTTGTTCATCTAAGACCTTGAAAAGCAGTAAATCAACATCCTTTCTTGGTCTACCTTCAGTTCTCATGACAGGACCAATACATTTGGACTGCTGCAACTTATTTAGATGATGTTTGTCAAGATGGTGGATTTAAAACACATAGGAGCTTTTTTACAGCAAGGCTGATTACTATTTTATGTGTCTAGCCCCTTGGCAAAGACAGCCTTAAACATTTCCCCTCTCCAAGCAAGTTTGCTCTTGAGCTCGTGGCAGGGACAGTCACACACAGTCAGCTCAGTTGTGCTTGCTTTTATTGCCCTTTAGAAGAAGAGAGATCTTGTCTCTACTAGTCATTCTCTAACACTATGAACTCTGGTTTCTACCTGTTCTTGAGGGGTCGGTGTCAGAGAGAGAGGTCAGAGCACGGCGAAGAACAGTATTTCATGTCTTAGCTAGAGAAGCGGCGGCACTTTTCCCTCGCAGAGGAAAATAATCTTATCAGCATCACAGATTGACAGGTACCCTGCCTAAAAGCTGGATTCTGCCTCTCTGTGCAGACTAAAAAGCATGGGATTGCTGCTGTCCCAGGTATGGCCCTGAAGAGTTTAGAAATGAGGCTTTTGGTACAGACATACATCTTTTGGTGGGGAGAGGCCAAGTGAAAAATGTAGAGCTTGGATTTTGAAAGAGATCGACTGCAAAGCCCGGAGTTTCCTTAGTGCACCAAGGAGAAGGCTCAGGCTACATTCCTGCACCTGAGAGGTGAATGGTGATTATTCTTTAATCCTTGAAAGTATTTAATTCCCATTCTGACTTTTCCAGCCAGTCCCCCCTTTTCGTAGGGCAAGTTGAATTTGAATGCAAGTTAAATCTTTGAAGCCACGTCAATGAACGTCAGCGCTCAGGCATGTAATTAATCTTCGTGTATCTCTGGTAGCAACGCAAACACACCTGTAGGATGCTTTCCATTGAGAACACAAGGGGAGAACCCGTAATAAATCTCAGAGTGATAGCTTTATTGTGACTGACAGAGCCGCTGGAGGCCTCTTCTTTATGAGTATAATTTGGGAGTATATAAAGAAGAGATTGATTTCCACAGACCACGCTGTGTTCCTTAGTATTTATTCATGGTCTGTGCAACCTACCCAAGTTTTTCTTTTACAAAAAGACCCAACATGTGTGGCTTGATTAAAACAATGATCCCCTACTGCATTTCTATGAGTCAGCACAGGCCAACGTGAGTGCAATTTAATTTTGTGCTTTGCAAGTCCCACGACCGTGTGGTGGGTATGATTTATCAGGGAGTTGCAGCACTCTCCCTTGTCGAGATTTGTTCTTCTGGATCCTTTGGAAACAACAGTTTAACCTTTTGAACTGAGCCAGTACCTACGAGCTGGAGAGGATGAAGTGCTTTGAGAAAGTGGCTACGGGAGTAATGAGATGTGACTGTGAGATGAGCCTTGCTTGACAACAGACAACAAACCTCACCTCTCATGCTCAGAAGTGGCTGTCATTTTGATCTGCATGAAGTTTAGTGCTCTGCGGATTTGAGCCACTGTGTGTGTCTTGAGTCAAACCTTTCTTTTACAGCAAAACAAAAGTCTGCTGGTGTCCACCGGGCCACCCAGCAAGTGCAAAGGCAGGAAACTGGCCCCCTGTCTACCCCGTGCAGCGTTTGTTTGGTACCTGATTAACAAGTTTTACTTACAGGGAAATGGAAAGCTACATTTTAAACAACTTACTTAAGGTGTCCTTGCTCTAAGCCGTATCCTTTGCACCATTCTGCCTCTAAATGCTTTCACTTTTTCACAAATCAGGTGTCCTTGAAATCAACAGTTATCTGCTTGCTTAAAAACCCCTCCGTTATAAAACGTGATGATGATTCTTTTTTATTTATTTATTCAGTGAGATAACGAAGCGGTAATTATTAATGGGACAGAGCAAATGAGTGTTAATGGGAATTAACCAAATATACCAAATGAAGAATTTATGGAAAAGAGAGGCCCCACAGAACAAAGAACATCTTTCTGCTTGCTTGTGCTGCTTCATTCTTGCCCAAATCCACAATGGGACCTTTTCTGTGCTGCTGCTTCTTCTATTTAGAATCAAAATGAGACGAGGAGAACACAGTCTGACCGCAGCAGAGATGCATGTCTTCATTTCAGTTCATCACATCTCAGTGCTGTGTCAAAAAATGTGTTAGAGACAGAAAGAGATTCAGTCCAGCTGAAGTAAAGATACAGTTCTGCCAATAATTGTTTTCTGTAATAGTTACTCCCATTGAAAGTATTAATGGAATAAGGAGTTTGCTGGGTTTTTTTTTTTAAATGTGATGTAATGCAGTGCCAGCTGGCTGACCAAGAGCTTGGACTAGGCTATATCTGTCACTCTCTGAATGGGCAGAACAGATCTTTTATTTTTCTTCGTTAAACCCTTGTGTGCTTGGCTGTACCAGACCAGGCAGATTGCTTGAAGTGACTGACTGCCAATGTAACTTGTGTTGGTAAATAAATATAAAATGTTGGGATCTTTCAAAGATGGGATGGGGAAGCAATGACTGATGCCAAGCAGAGTGTAGTCATTTCAGAGCAATAAAACGGCTCTATCATCTCACCTTCAGTTTAATTTGCACAAACTCAATTTGTTGGGTCACTTCATCAGCAAAGCTGTTAAACTGGAAAATCTCCTGTAGCTATTATGTAATGTCAGGCTGCCTTGGCTCCTTCTCACATGGTCTAAACAAGGGGCTACCCTTAGCTCTGTCCCGTAAGGTTTGCTTTCTGTCTCCCTGCCAACCAGCTGGGTGGGATACAATTCTTCTGAAGGAGTGATGGTTATGGTGGAGCACGAGGCAAGACCTCACAGGTGTGAGGAAGGCAACACGACTTCAGAAGTCAGTATCACCTGGTGAAAACTGGTATAGATGAGCCTCCTGCAGCCTCAGCCCTGGTAAAAGGTCTAGGAAAGGATGTAATACAGTTCTGCCTGCTGCTGGCAGGAATAAATTACTCTCTGACTGCACTGCACTGCATTGACATAGGAAACTCACATTGGCTTTCCCTACATCATGGGGATGATGGAAGGTAAATTGAGAGTCATTATTAAGACAGACATGTACTACATGTGGTCAGCAAGGAGAGAAAAACCACTTCTTTTGTAGAACAATTCAGAAAGGGGAAAATCCTTTGTACAGAGGAGTAAACTCAACTAAAAGCAAACCACTATGCAGTTCAATAAAAGGTTGCCCTCTCCAGTCAAACAGCTACCATTTGCCACAGTGTGTATGAAGAGGATCTTTTTCAATTTAGCTATTTCCATTAATGTATGAACTGCTGATCAATATTAGACATCGCTTAGCTTCTCAGGTCATGAGAAACAACTCATTGGCAAGCAGTGTATTTCTAGGAGAAAAAGTCTTGGTGTGGTAAATATATGACCATGCAAACAAATTGAATACTTTCCATGGAAGCTGAGGGCCAAACTAATAATTCTCCTCCACGGTGTCAAAGGTATGAGGTTTCAGAGCTATTCCAAAAGCTTTGAGTTGCTGGAAGGTCACACCAGCATGGTTCTCAAGTACAGCCTGAGACTTTTGAGAGGGGAAATAAACCTTTGCTGGATCTGCTCCTGACCTTGTAGCTTTGCAAGATCTTTCATATGCAGAGAGGGTCTGGGTGAGAAGACTACAGAAACACAGTCAGAAGGCTGCCAAAGCCACCGTTTGTAATTTCACATTGGTGGTTTTTTTTTTGTCAGAGCAGCTTTCTGAGGCTTCAACTACCAACACATCTCCATCATATCCAGCACTGAACACGTTTGTAATCGGACACTTCTTGTTCTGCAGTCCATAGCAGTAAAGGCAACTAATGTATTAGCTGTTATATAGATGGAGGACTGAGAGATAAAATATCTTGTTGAGAGTCAAAAAGGAAGTGTGTGACAGGTCTGGGACTTGTGAACCTGGAAATGTTGAGTTGGAGGCCTCAGCTGTGGCTGTATATTTACTCTTGAGTGCTAGCTGAGTGCACATTTAACAAAAGACTCCAAAAGACATCAATATGTTACTGTTAGAAAATGACTGGACAACCACACTTCTTTTGAGAAGTAGCCAAATCTTGCCTGGGCAGATTATTCAGTTTTGATAAATTGTACAAAGTAATGTGAAGAATAGATTGGTTTGTCTTCTGGGTATGCTTACATAGATTCATTGGAGAATAAACTGTACCTCCTTCTTGTAAATATTAATAAATAATGTTCTTTACATTTCACTTAGGAGCAATCAAAGAGGCAAGAAATAACTACTATTGTAAAGGCTGAGCTACTAACTCAGTTCCATGCCCTCAGAAGAGATTTAGTCAACAGTGAATTCAGGCAGCTAGAAAAGATGAAAGAAGTACAGCAAAGATGCTGCCTTGTTTGAACCACTGAACTTCCCCTTTAGCTCAGTAAAAGAACAAATGCTTTGGCAGTCAATGACCCATGTTATGGCTTTATTAGTAGTTTGGCCCAATTCTAATGAGCTGGGGATGGGTGTGTTGTCCTGTGCTAATAAGGGGTGTAATTATTTCAGATGTATGTTTTTATAAAGCCCCCAAACTTTATGCATGCACTGCCCAACAGCAAACCTTCTGGGTCATCTCCACTTCTAGTGGGAATCCTGCAGAGGTGTCTGGGTTTGGATGCAGCTAAGATACTGAGCGAGGGAGCTATCTAACTGGTGCTGTGCCAGAGTGGCTTTTGGCAGCTGGATAGCCAAATTCTCCCTGTGTACTGGGGGTCTGTTAGAAAGGCATGTGGTGGCCCTGGAAATATCAGGTGAGCTGTGAAATGATCTCAGTTTGCACCATGTGACTACAACTGAGACAAGTGTGGTACAGCTGTGTATAGCAGGGTGGGAGGTCACAGAAGACAGCCTAGTGGTGCTTTTTCAGGAAGCAAAGTATTGGGTTTTGTGTAGTAAACAAGGAGTAAATAATCAGAACCCCTGAAATTGCTGACTTCTTGGTCTCCATTCTGTTGGCGTCAGTAGCATGATCATCTGTTCTTTTGAGCAAAAAATAAGAGAGTTTATAATTTGGTATCAGAGGGGATTCATAACATCTAATACAAGCAATTTTGCATTTTAACAGAGATATGATACTGAGATACCTAGAAAAAATGAGAAACAAACCCCTCCAAATAGAGAATTCTGGGCAGACCCTAGATGTGCAAGTTGAAAATACAGGTCCCCCCGAAAGTCTGTGTTTTATGTGAAATGTGAATTAAGAAGGTGCTATTTCTTTGCTTAGCAAAGTCACAGAATCATGGAACAGTGCAGGCTGGAGACAATCTTGAAAGGTCATCTGGCCCAGCCTTTCATGGGAAAAGGGGACCAGAGGAGATCATGCAGCGCTCTGTCCAACTGCCTCGTGAAAACTTCCAGTCACAGGAGCTCTACGACATCCCTGGGTAAAATTGCTTTAGCAAGAGTGCAGCAAAATGTGTTTTAAAATCCCTGTTTACTCTTAATGCATCTGTGCAAAATGCAAAGGCAAGTGAGCTGCCTAGTGAGATATTCTGTATCTGATTAAGTGTGAGGACCCCCACACGAAGGGACCAAGGGGGCTTAGGGCAACATGCTATCAGTGCCAGGGGAAATTTCCTTCCTCAAAATACCTCCTTCTTTCCTCTCTCTGCTCTTTAGTTCCTATTTTTGCTTCTTTTACAGATTTTTTTTTGTCTCTGACAAAGGCAAAGTGACCTCCTTGTTTCCTTCTAATAAGATTGCACACAGAACTTAACTAGGTGGTTTATCAAGTCCTAGGGGATTGCTCATCATAGAGGAAAACCAAATTCAGACCTAATGCTGTTGAGACTGGCAGCTCCTCACAGATCATTGTCAGGCTGATCTTCTCCTAAAATCCCTGAATGGGTGTGGGAAGCCCCTTTGGGTGTCCAATGATAATGTGGTTTTCCTCTTTCATTAACTTTTGTATACAAGCAGCTATCATGCGAGTGGACACTAAGCACTTTACTGCCCATCTACATCCAAGTCAATGCTACTTAAGGCTAATCACACACTAACTACATATCCCAGTGACAAAGCTGCATCCCCACTCTGTCTGTATTGATCTCCCATCAGTCACTTGTAAGTGACCGTGCTACACACGGCCCTTGGGCATTTTTCCAATAGAAAAGCCACTTAACATTAAAATTGCAGGATGTCTTTTGGCTATTTTACAAGCCTTTATCAAAAGCATTTAAAAACCTACCTTTAATCATAACTACTCTATGAATTTTTTTCACCTTTGACCATTGGCCCCTTCATGATAACGAGAACGCTTGTGCATCAGATTGCTCTTCTCCAGGTTATGTTAATTGCCTGCGAGGACCACTAGAAGCAATGGGGAAAATAATGGAGAGAAACCCCTTTTACAGCCCTGTTTGCTCATTTTAACAACAGCAACATTAAAAAGGATGACCAGGTCGTTGCTTCAGACATTTCTATACCTTTTGGGTCAGATGCCCATCCGTTTCCTTCATTCAGTTGGGCAGGCAGCAGGGCTGCCTCTGTCTCCGTAGTCCTCAGCCATGCACCCTTTCACTTCTTGGCATGGGGACTGTGTTTGTTTTGCATGCCTAAGTGAAAAGCCAAACTAGTACAAATTATTTTACTCTGTCACTGCCACATATGAACACTGAGATTCAGACACTCTGTGGTTGTTGGATCTTGCTCAGGAGGTTAGATGAGAATTTTAATTGCTTAATTCTGCAATCCTTTCTTTTCTGCACTGTTTCAAGTTCTCCCTAATTTGAGGATACATCTGTGGCTTGAGAACAAGCTTAACAACTGTCTTTTTTTCAAGTTGAGGACTCTTCTAGCTAAATCTGCTTGTAACACAATTTGGCTGTGCTTAAACAATGGCTCTGGGTTTGGGCAGGGCTGTTGTCGTGGTTTAACCCCCACTGGGGGGGTCACTCCCCACTGGTGGGACAGAGAAGAGAATCGGAAGAAAAAGTTAAAAAACCTGTGGGTTGACAAAATGACAGTTCAATAGGACTGACCTGTTGGAGAGTAGTTTAGGAGAAAGGGACCTGGGGGTCCTGGTGGACAGCAGGATGACTATGAGCCAGCAGTGTGCCCTTGTGGATGTGGCCAAGAGGGCCAACAGCATCCTGGGGTGGATCAGAAGAGGGATGGTTAGCAGATCAAGAGAGGTTCTTCTCCCCCTCTATTCTGCACTGGTGAGACTACATCTGGAGTATTGTGCCCAGTTCTGGGCTCCTCAGTTCCACAGGGATGTGGAGCTGCTGGAGAGGGTCCAGTGCAGGGCAACGAGGATGATGAAGGGAGTGGAGCACCTCCCTTATGAGCAAAGGCTGAGGGAGATGGGTCTGTTTAGCTTGGAGAAGAGGAGACTGAGGGGTGACCTCATTAATGTCTATAAATATTTGAGGGGTGGGCATCAGGAGGATGGAGCCAGGCTCTTCTCAGTGTCATCTAGTGATAGGATGAGGGGCAACAGTTATAAGCTGGGACATAGGAGGTTCCACATCAACCTAAGAAGGAACTTCTTCATGGTGAGGGTGATGGAGCACTGGAACAGGCTGCTCAGGGGGGTTGTGGGGTCTCCTTCACTGGAGATGTTTAAGACCCACCTGGATGTGTTCCTGTGTGACTTGGTCAAGTTGATCCTGCTGTGTCAGGCAGATTGGGCTAGATGATCTTTCGAGGTCCCTTCCAATTCGTAATGATTCTATGCTTCTATGATTCTATGATACAAGGAAAGAAGCAATAACAATCTCAATAACACTAATGAAAGAATACATGAAGCGAGGGATACACAATACAGTTCTCATCACACAGAACTCAATGCCCAACTCATTCCCTAGCTATGATCCCTCCTCCCAGCCCCAGTTTATGTACTAAGCATGATGTCATATGGTACCCTCTTGGCGAGTCCGGGTCAGCTGTCCTGGGTGTGTCGTCTCCAATTAACTCTATCCCAGCTGAACCCAGGACAGCTGTTCACACTGGCTGGCAGAAACTGCTAGAAAATAGTTGTGGTGGAAAGCTGAACTGTTTACATACAAGCCTGTCAGGTCTCCTCACTAGAGCTACAACCTGCTTTATTTGTAGGACTGCTTTGAAACTTTAAACACATCACAGACAAGTCTTACTTTATTCCCACAAGAGGATTCATCGGTGCATTTGAAGGGCCATATGTTGAGTTGACACTATCAGCCATAGGCAATATGCCAACAAAGTACTCAGGCAGGCAGCTCTTCCTGAGTTCCATACTATCTATTTTTTGACTATCTATTTTGATTTGCTCTCATAAAATGCATCAGTTACATATATAGGGAGAAATTCTCCACAGGATGTTAATGGAGTAGCGTACAGTAAAAGGTCAAAACCACTGTGACTGATCCTCTTAGAATAACATCCAGGAAAGGCTTTCCCTAAAAAAGAGAGAGTATTTATAGTAATGACAGCAAAATACAAATGTCACTTTGGAGTCTATTTGTCTAAATCAATGGTTCTCAACGTTTTTCATCCGATGTATTACTTCTTAGGACTCCAATCAACCCGTCTGCTCCAAGTTTCACACATCTTCTAGACGCACGGCATGCTTAGCTACATAAAACCAGATCTGATAAGATACTGGCTAGTATGAAGGAAGCAAGATTAAAATGAACTCAGTTAATGTGATGTGTTTAGGTGCTTGTTGCACTGCTTTATGTCTGGCAGAATCATTGCTGTACCATGGTGAAGCTGTGCTTGTCAACATAATCATGAGGAAACTCTCTGCCAGTGCTACACAGAGAAAGTTAGATGTCCCCAGCACTCCTGCCTAACACTGACTGGTGGAAATATGTGCCTGACTGGAACATTTCTGTTCCCTGGATATCCTCAGAGAAACCTGACCTGAAAAATGATTAAGTTTGGCATCACTTGGTAGATTGTTCATCTGGTGATGAAAGTAACTCTGATGGAGCATTAACAGCCCTGGATCACACTCCCTGAGGTACTGGACTGAAGTGTGCCAATTGCACTAAATCCTATGACAAACTCTGGTCTTTTGGACAATATCTTTAAATTTTCAAGACTGACAACAAAAGGGCATTTTTTAAGGCATCAGGGTTGGAATACATATATACAAACCCAGCTTATATGCAAATGTATTTTTCCAGAATTTAATTAAGCATATAAATAACAAAACCCCAACTCTCTCGTCTATTGAGATGCAATAACTTTTTTGTATGTTCTCCATTCATTTTGATAACTTTTTTTCTATATTCTCCATTACTTCTTCCTGGTGCAAAGCATTCTGCTTAACTGACAAGTTCAGAGTATTTGCAATTCTTTTACACGAACTTGTTTAGCTGTCTTTGTTTTTAATGCACTATAGGTATTGTGCAAGAGTAAGGACGTATTGCACTACAGAAAATACCAGTAGTGCTGGAAACATAAAAAAGAAGGCAACCCAGGCAAGGAAGATGCCCCTGGTAGTTAAAAACAGAAGAACAGAACAACTCACACGATACACTTGTACAGAACGCAGCAGTGGCCACAGCAAGCCACCAGCCTGTGAATGCTCAGTGTACCTTTCTCTGGCACATTTTTCATCTTGAAATTAATTAATTAATGTAGTGCCTTTCTGTAACGGGGCTATTGGTCTCCGAAAGCTCAGACTGACACCACAACCTGACTTGGCTCATGCCATCAAACTGCTGGCAACTTTTGCGCGCTGCTGTTGTAGGCTTGACTCCATCTAGAGTCTGAGGGTGTCCGGTTCCATTTCCCATTAAAAAAAAAAAAATCATTCAAAACATTATTTATTAAACTTCTGTCTTGGTAAACCAGAAAAGGAAAGTGACCCTAGGTGGGCGATAACTAACTTGTGAATTCTAGGACATGCTTGGCTATCCCCTCTGTCATCTGTCTGTGGGAATTCTAAAAAACCAATCAGGCTAAGGCAAGGTTAAAAATTGAACTTGTGCCTGCTGGATCTATACAGACTTCATCAGACTGTACTGGTTTTGAGGGTTCCCCCAGAGCTTATATGTGTCCAGATGGGAAAAAAAGGCTTCTATATGATATATTGGAATCAGAACTTGAAACCTTTAAAAAGGAAGCACAGAAATACAGAAGTTTTCTTACAAGATATGGGGTGTAAAAAAACCCCCATATTAAAGTCCTTCTGGAGAATTTCCATGAGAGACTAATATCGGCAGATAAGCAATAGGGAGATAAAGCAACAGTTATGATGTTCATACTGTACGCAGAGAGGAGTCGGAATGCAAAGCATTGTTAAGACAAGTGGAAAACTTCAGATACCAAAAGAAATGGGAGAAACTGAGGCATGGATGCAGAGGAGAAAAGGAATTTCCCCACTAAATTGAGATACACATCTTCTGTCCTCATTTGCTTCTCATTCAGAGGGACAGGTGCTTTAGCTGATGCCAAACCAGGGCAAATTCTGCTCTTCCTCCTAGAGGATGCTGAGAGAGATCTGCCAGCTGACCCACTGCAGAAGATATGGCTTCTCCCAAGGAAGAAAATGACCACCAGGGCGAACAATTATGTGAACAGAGCCTACCTAGGTATGGCTCAGTGTCTGGGCAGTCTTAATCCAGCTGGGAAAAAGCAACCATATCAGCTGAGTTAGCTTGACATTCCCTGAAACGAACAGTTACATACCCAAGAGCGCACCCTGCTTCGACGCCTGCCTCACTTGGAGAATGAAAAGGTGCTATTTATGACAAGGAAACTTCCAAAGTTATCACTCAATCAATATATTCCAGCGGAGTCTTACCAGGCAACTTACAACCTTTATGAAATAATTAGACGGTGTTCTAATTTTCCCGTTTTAGATGCCTCCTCTGACACATGAATCATTTTCTACTTTCTGTCTTCTACGGGCTTGTTTTAAACAGAGCAAGTTTGGATTGCAGTTTTCACATCCACAGAAACTTAATGCCTCCCCTCAAAAAAATCTGGATGCTAAAGAAAATCTTTCCCTCCAGAGCTCTAACCGTATCCATTTCTCTGTTTTATTTCTAGGGTTTTTTCATTCTTCAACAAAAGAATAAGTAAATCCTCATTACCCAAAATCAGTTGAAGCTTGTCTATGTAAAGAATATCTTGGGTTTCTTGTGAGTCTGTGTGTGTGCAGAACAGCGTGGCATTAGCACTTCTGAATACAGGGTTTAATGTGCTAATCTTAGAAGGTAAAATCAACTTTCAAATGGTAATTATTTAGGAAGTAAATTGATCAATTTGTCCTAAGCTCCATGAAGATGCACTGAGGTCAATCCACTTTGCCTATTAAGATTTTGAAGATATCTGGTTGGATCACTTTCACAATAAAAGCCTGTTTTCCACTGGGGTTTAAGGAAAGGGCTAAGGAAACCGTAGGAAATGAAAAAAGAACCAAGCTTTACTGTCAGCCTTTAGGAAAACCAAACTTGTCATGTAAGCCCAATTTGCCTGGTCCTAGCAAGCTGTCCATGGAAATAACCTCTGTGCTGTTGGCCTTTGGTACCATAAGTCTCCCTGTGGTGAAGGTAAAATGGTTGCCAACTAAACAGAGTTGAGCTGTCTTGGTTCTACAACTCTGTATTTCCTGACGTACTTTTCAGGCTTGGGAGTGTGTGGATGAGCAACTGCAATGCATACAGGAGAGAGACTGAAAGAACGCTCAGGCAAGCCATTCAAACAACTCTGGCATCTCAAAGCTGACTTGTTTTTGGGTAAGGTGAAGCACTACAACATAGTTGTTACTGAAATAACAGTCTGGGACTCTTAGAATTAACACATTAAGTGTTCGTTTAGCGGAGCATTTTGCCTGATGGTGAATCACTAGACCACATGAATTCAAATATTGTAGAGCCAAAGGTTTTCTTTCGTGTTACAAAGAAAGAAAAGTAGTATTTTCTGCAGAGGCAGGTGGGTATGGTCTGTCTGTGTCCTGACCCTTTCTAGCTCTTGAGCTTAAAACACTCTCAGCACAGAGACACTTTCCCAGTGGCTAAAGAATCCCTGTCTTCAGCATTTATTCTGACAGTATCATTAGTGTGTTAACTTAATATGGATTTTCCTAATGGCTTTATGACATAAAACTCTTCACAAATAAGAAAATGAGGAAGACCAGTGTCTCATTTCATATAGTGTTTTTCAGCTCATCATTGTCAGCATGGTTTGAACTGCTGGCTTGAAGATTAATTTCTTGAGATTCCTACATTATCTGCCTTGGATTTCAGCGTTGAGGCTGCGGAAGAAAACTGACAGTCACTGCTCCTTCAAAACTGGGCACATTTTACCCTTCAGGTAACCAGTTATCTAAGCAGTCACGGAAGTGTTCCTGTCCTGCCAATTTCTAGTCTCATTTATGGCAAGAATGGAAAAACAATGATGTTAAAACCTCTAATTTTATGGCAGTGACATTCTCGTTTCATTGGAAGTGTTGTCTTGCATAACCGGACCTTCACGTGCTGTGGAGGTCTGAAGAGGTGAGAAGCTGTGCAAGCAAGCAGCTCCAGGTGCCAGCTGGGTCTTCAAAAATCAACATTTTTATAGCTTCCCCTGTAAGAATTCCTGTCTGTATAACACATAAGAGAGCACATGAGTGCTAGTACCAAGTGTGCATTTACCTGCTACTTTGGGGAGGTGCATGAACGTGGTAAGAGTTGGAGTGAGGTACAATCCCTAGGTGCTCTGGAGCCTTGGGTGGCATCTTTTTTCCTGTGAGATGTATTTAAACAAAAACTAAGAAAAGATACGAAGTTCTTCCACAACTAAGCAGAGGGAACAGAGATTCTAAATTTTAGTGGATGAGGCCTTTGTTGGAGTCTGCCTGGTATTCCTCTTCTGTTTCTTCTCTTTCCATCAGCTGAACGTGTTTTAAAGAAACTGTCCAGCTGAGGAAAGGGGAGTGGGAGAGAATATTTTGTATTATCACAGGGATCCATGGTAATGGCAACATACCCACAGCAATTTATAGCCATGAGTTCTGGCCTTTTTCAGATGTTTTATAACACTTTGAGATATGTGATGTGTAGAGACAGTAGGAATAGATGCTCTGTAACACTTCTGGTCTACACACATACTGGATCCTTGAAACTGTGGGCAACCAATTCAAGAGACTGATACAACCTTCCCTTGATCTATGTCTGAAGCCTACTCTTCAGTATTTTTTTGAATCTAAGTGTTCCATGTTCTTTGCATAGACTTCCTACCCCCCAGGTTTAATTTTGCTTGGTAATAGTGAGCTCCTGCTTTAACAGATAAATTCCAAATAACACTTGACTATAACAAAAAAGACCTTGGTGAGTAGAGCAGTACATCAAATATTTCTGTGGGAATGCACAGCTGATTAATTGCTGCAGTGGTGTTTGGAGATTGTCTTTAGACCGCTCGGTCCTAGAGTTGAATGTCAACATTATCATGTGTTTTCCCAGTCCTGTGTAGCATTGTTCTTGAGGAGAGCCACAGAACTAAGGGCAAAATTAGTTTTGTAGCTTCGATTTCATAGATTCATAGAATGGTTCCAGTTGGAAGGGACCTCAGATCATCTAGCTCCACCTCTCCTGCCATAGACAGAAACACAGGCATAGCCAGTCCCTGAAGAGGCCAAAGCCTGCTCTCCCAAAGTCTAGGGTAGCAAACTTGCTGAGTACCCTCCTTGCTGCCCTAAGGACTAACTCTCAATCACTGCAACAAGGCTTCCTTTGAGTTTCATGTTCCCCACAGCCCCTCCTTGTTGGTGAGGAAAGGTCTATCTTCCCTTGATGGCTCCCCTACCACTTTGAGGAAGAAGATACAGTCAGTGCACTCCAGGAATTTCCTGTGTTGTTTATGCCCCACTGTATTGTTCTTCCAACAGATTTTGAAGTGGTTGACGGGTCCCATGAGGACCAAGAGTTGTGAACATGAATCAACTCTTATCTGCCTATAAAGGACTTAATTCACTTGGTCTTCCTAGTTGGGAGGCCTGTGTCACACCCACACAGCAATGTCTACTGCCCTCCCTTTCACTCTGACCTATAAGCTCGCAGTAATTTCCTCATCTCCCCTGCCTGTCCTTCCTAAAGAGCTGATACCAGTTCATCCCAACACTCCGGTCACAAGTGTCATCCCACATATCTCCATGACGCCAGTGAGGCCACAGCCCTGCAGCTACATGCAGATCTCTAAATCTTCTTGTTTATTGATCATTTCAAATTTAGGAACTATGGCTTACAGGAATGGAGCACTTACAGCCCGAGTGAGCCTTTCTGTCACCTGCCAGGCGACTCTTGAATGGCAAGGCTGTATTTGAACATATCTTCCAATGAGAACATTCTCTCTGTTATGAACAGCAGGCATCTTCCACATTGCAAACATGGATCTGAAACTTCTGGTGCTCGTTTGTCCTATGAGTAAATTCTTTAGAAAATATTACTTATAAAGGGGAAAAAAGACTACCTACTACAAAGAAGATTAGGCACCGCTCCCCTCACAAAGTAATTTGCCAACTGTAAAAACAAGCAATATTTGGGATGATATTTTAGTGACACAACTATCCATTATAAGACGGTGTGTATAAGATGGTATTGACCCCCAAAACTCTGCTCAGAAACAGACAGCATCCTCTTTTCAATCCACAAGACCTTATTTTTTGTAAAAGACTATTTATAAAAGCTATAGGAGTCCTTTTGGATTCGACTTCTCTCTAGTTCTTGTCTGTCTTATAAACAGCTATAAGTTTGGGAGAGGATACTTGGTAGTGTCTGAAAGTGATGAGGATATCCAAGTGATGTATGACTAAATGTAGAAAAGAGTAGATGCAGGATGGGGAAGATAGAGTTCAGTTTCTTTTTGAAACACCTTTTCATTCTAATGGAGAGACTTCAATATTTGTGAGCTGAACTTTGTCCATTCTTACATGTGTAGTGTTTTCAAGGTATGAATACATCTGCTGAAGATTTTATGTCTATAATGGGATTTTAAATATCAGCAATAAAAGTAATTTTCCAAAATTTCCAAATGTATTTATGAAGGATCATTTCTGTTATGTGTGTGGGCAAACTATCAATAACAGGCTGCGGGGTTTTGTCTTGTTACCGAACCTCTGGCAACTCGCTGTGCACCTTGGAAAGCTCCCTATTCAGTTTGCAGGAACACTGACAGCAACTACAATGTATGGGTTCCAAATTTTCCCAGACAAGCATAGGAGAAATAAAATGCCTGTTTGTCCACATCATTAAACTACCTTGCAGTCTGGTACAATTGGCAGCCTCTGCTCCAGAGAGATTCAGGACAAAAACTGCAAGGGGTTTCCAGGTCAGGTTTGAAATACACTGGTGGAGCTGCGTTAGGCAACTGGTTCTGTGTCTTCCTGAAATCCAGCGGCCAGTCCTGAGACCTTCTCAGCAGTCTGTGCCCCACCAAAGACAAAGCTATCACTATCTTTCCTTTACGAATATCATATTCCCTTGCAAATATGTGTATATAAAGAGTCGGGTTTTTTATTGGGGAAAAGTAGGTGTTTAACTGCAGCTGGAAAATAAGCCCCACACTGCTGTTCACTCACTCCCCCTCTTTGGTGGGATAGGGGAGACAACTGGCAGAGTAAAAGTAAGGAAGATTATGGGTTGAGATAATAAGAGTTTAATCATGATAAATTAAATAAATAAAGCAATAAAAATTATATGAAAAGGAAAATAACAAAAAGAGAATTAATCCCAAGAAAAAGAAGTGACCCAAATGAAAAGGATTGTTCATCACCCACAAACTGATGCCCAGCGTGTTTCCAACCACTCTTCTCAGCCTAAATCCAAAGTGCAGCACTGCACTGAAGAAAATGAGCTTCAATCCAGACAAAACTGGGACAGGCACATATCACACAGGGCAAGTTCTTCCTTTAGTAATATTGACATTAATCTTGCGCAGCCCCAAGCCCAGCGTCTGCATTAACTTGCTTGCTACTTTTATTATCCAAATAACACAAATGAACCTGTTGTGTCGTGGTAAGGCTTGGCAACCATAACCAGCTCTGGAACAATGGGGTGCAGATAACTTTGTCTAAACAGATGAAGCATAAAAGAGAGAAGAAACTCAGAGAGTGAAAACACTAATTATTCAAAGTCACACAGCAGAAACAGATCTAGATTTCATGGTTCCTGATGCTAAGGTTTCTGTTTGATTACCTAAATCATAAATGCAATATTGGAAGAGTAGATTTAGCTTCAGCATTTTTTATAAAACAAAGCCCTGCTAGAATGGAAAGTGCTTTTAAAACAGCATTTGAAACTAAAGGGTGTGATTTCTGCTATGAAAACCTTACATACTTCATACTTCAATTATCTTTATTGTTATGCAAGAGGGGAAGAAGCAAGAAAATGACACTAATGAATCTGCTCCAACGTGTAACAAACTTTTACAAACTAGTTTATTTTACTTTGATTCCAGTGCAGAAATAAAACAAAACCAAAAAGCCATTTCTTGTCTTAAACTGAAGACTTTTGACGAGCAGCAATGAAAATAGGTGCCCACCTATGGAACTGCTTTTCAGAGCACAAGTCGTGCTGACACTGACAACAGGGTGCCAAGACAAGCAGATCCAGGGCATGTGGGCTTGCCCAGGTGGGTGTTGTTGGGCACACCCAGCCCCAGAATGCCCAGCAGCACTTGAAAGACTGGCACTTGTCAGAACTACACAAGTCTTTCTCTCAGGTACCAGCTCAGTCTCGTGTGGCTTTTCTAATCCCAGCTGCAGATTCAGATAACTCCTTCCTGGAGCAAAAGGTCAGCTCACGTCTCTGCTGTGTGTCCAGGCATGTCCTGAATCACTTTCTTGATGACAGCTCTAATTTCTAGGGGAACAAGGTGGGTCAAAAATTAACCTCAGTGAGGATCACCAGGTGTTTGGCCACCTTGCTTTGTTTTCAGGACCTTTCTTATGCCGTACTTTCTACGCTGAGTAGTTTTGGCCTCACAAAACAGCCAGTTCTCTCAAGTCTCTGTAGGATGCTGAACCGCTCTCGGTGGGGCTTCTCGCAGAGACGTAGTATTGCATGCACCAAACTCCTGGAGGCAATAAAATGAGTAACAAAAGCTGAAAGAAGTACTCAGTGCCCAGTCGTGGTGTAGTGAGTGCATATCCAAGAAGATGTTAGGTATGCATGCCGTGAGTCACTTTCTTAGATGTCTTCCTTGGCTGGTGATACTGTGGGCTTACTGGTTTCTTTCTCAAGTATGAAGATTGTCTAGGTGCTCATTCTGAGTACCTGCTCTTTGTTACTACTGCTGCTCAGAATAGAGAAGGGACAAATGCAACGTATCTGCTCCAATTTAAACCACCCCTCTTAAGCAGTTACTTAAAATGCTCTTATACGTATCTGTCCTTACACGTTTGTTTATGTGCATGTTCATGTGTCTTCAGCGATTCTGTAAAAATACAGGCTTTTTCTTTAAAAGCTCACTCACAAGCTTTTATTTAATTTCTCTGTTTCTGTATTACTGTGACTTTCCTCTTACCAAACCTCATAGCTTATAAATTACAGTAAGATTAAAGCAGATACTACTAATGTATTTTAAACAGTTGTTAAATTACCAAAGTTGGTTGATCCCTTCCTTGAAATTTGCTGATCCTAACTTTAAATGACTCCTAGGTTATTATTTATATCTTTTAAATCTTTTATAGCTGTACACGGGTGCTTTTATGAAACCTGGGGTAACATATTCTAAGAACAAAAGCATATTTATGTAAGTAGCGCTGGGAGCTGACTTGGCAGGTGTTTGCCACAAAGTCTTAACCCCTAAGCATTAGCAGTAGGCATCAAGAACATCCTCAAAAGGTTGTGAGAGCCTCTTTTTCTACAGAAAAACTGCTCAAGCTGAAAAAGTATTAAAGTGGAAAGAATGGCAGCACTAGTGCTATCATCAGGTTTGTGGGCTGCAGAAATAAATGAGGCTTTAGAAATCATATTGGAAGCAGATGCCATAAACAGCATTTTTAGGGACGGTTGTAGAGGCCAGGGCTTCTCAGGGCAACTGCAACCTTACGTACCTCTCACGAAAGCCTGGCACAATTGTTCCTGGGAAGAAAGGAGCCTCAAGTGAGGAAAGGAGCAGGCAAGGCCATAGTCTCTTCTCTTGCAAAAACCAGACAGGAAAACCGGCCAACTGGAGGAGATCCAGGGCTGTCCCGCAGGAAGCAGCAAGCAGAGGGAGCCCAGCCTGTAAAAAGAACAGGACTTTGTCTAGAGCAAGAGTCTGTCAGCCTGAGTTAAGGTAGTGACATCTGGCACTGACAACGGTGCGAGTTTCCCTGGCTTCTGCTAGACTCGGTGATTCTCTTGGATCCACTAGAGAAGGCCGGCAAGGAATGAAAGGGTTCCTGAGAGTAGAGTAAAATTTGTCTGGAAACTTCCTTTTGGTTAGTGGACATGGCATGTGTTGGTCCTTAGCTTGGCTAAAGGAGGAACCATCCCTGGGTCAGCATGCTCATCAGAGCTAATCGCTTGTTCTTCCAACAAAATACTCACCGAGAAGTGCTGTTTCAGTAAAAACACACTTCAGAGGGAGAAGCAGTTTCAAGAAGATGGTGCTAAGGAAAGGTTTCCTGGATTCCAAACTTCATTTTAGAGCAACACCCTTGAGACTCCCATGGTCTGGTGTTCATAAGATACACCCATGATGTGAGAGACCTCGAGCTGTTGTTGGGGCTGAGTGCAATCAGGGCTTAATCACCTTCTCTGACTCAGGCTGCAGTGTTTAGATCTGGAGGGATGTGCTTGCTGGGAGGGCAGGCAGTGGTCCTCTACTCCTGCAGCACGGTGGGAGAGAATATGGGCTAGAACCATCTCAGCCAGCTCTTAGATGAATGCTCCAGCCAGGTGCTGTTGGGTGGGGAGGCAAGGGGGTTTTTTGTTTTGCTGTTGGTTTTGGATTTTTTGGGTTTGTTTTTGATGAATATTAACGATATTCTTTGTTTTGCTCTCCCAGTGAAGCTGAAACATCCTGCAAACCGAGTTTTTGTGAGATATGAACATTTTCCTACTCAGTTCTCACAGCTACAATGCTAGTAAGAGGTACCATGAAATGTTAAAGGGCTAAGCAGAGTCCACACACCCACAAGATGTGCTAGCTTTTTTCTCTGCAGATGGAACTTCAGGTGTGCTGATAGAAGCCCCTCAAAAGGGCTTCGTAAGGCTTCAGCTGCGTGGAACTGGCATGAAGAGTTTTCTCTTCACAAGCCATTCATCTCACAGCTTTCCTGGGAGTGTCTTTTTTGATGACTTACGAAATTCCCAAGGATCCTGCTCTGTTCTGTGACTAACACTGTTCTCACTGGAAAGTTCTATTTTAAGTGTATTCAAAACATATTTTTTTCTGTGAGGAAGTGTAACTGTTAGTTAATATCTGCTGCAATTATACCAAGCAAAATACTGATTAAGAACCTTCCTTTTAGTTCCAGCTTTCAGTCATCTACTTTTATTTTCATATGCCTATCATTCAGGGAGAATAAAAGAATCAGCCATACTCAAGAGAAATATGAAAGAACTGCTTTTTACTGCTGTTTTTACTATGGTACAAATTTCTGCACGTGAACTTCTACTGGCCTTCACAGATGTGTGCAGGTAGATAACCTCATCCACTGTTGTAGTCTCCCGTGTTCAACAACAGTGAATACAGGGTTCAGAGGATGGCTACCAAGATGATGCATGCAAAGCACATGAAATGAGAGAAAGCTTGAGGAGCTTGGCTTGCTTGGCCTTCAAACAGAGATCAACAAATGAAATGATTTCCTGTGTGAAAGAGGAGAAACACCAATATGGGAGAAAAGCTATCGAGGTGAAGGACTATTTCAGTGTGCAAATGAAAGGAATAGGAACTGAAGGAGAAGTCATGAGCTTCTGGAATATCCCAGTCTGAATACTGTGGGCAGTACTGGATAGTGTCTGCGGGAGTGAGTGTGGTGGTCCTTGCCTAAAGGAGCTCCCTTGGTGAGCTCAGAGCAGTGCAACAGACCTAGTCCCATGTTGTGGGTCGTTTCTAGTGGGCAGCTCAGCCCCCGCATAGCTGATTGCTCACACCACCACAGCCCTCAGCACTGTGCAGGGTGGGACTGAAAGAGCACGTGTGAAAACTCCTGGGTTGAGATTAAGACAGTTTAAGTAAAAAGACTAAAAAGGAGAAAAGAAAAAGAAACAAAGGAAAGGAAACCCCAGAAAAATGAGATGCAAAGCTACTCACAATTGCTTTCCACCATCTGTCTGATGCCTAGGCAGTCCCTGAGCAACAGCAGCCCTGGCAAAATTCAAGCCCAAATTCTATTGCTCAGCACGACATCATGGTGTGGAATGTCCCTTTGGTCAATTGGTATCACCTGTCCCAGCTGCATCCTCTCTCAGCTCCTTGTGGAACGCCAGCAACCTGTTCTCCAGTGGGGCAGTGTGAGAGGCAGGGAATTCCTTGATGCTGTGTAAGCAGTGCTCAGCAGTAACAAACACATCCTTGTGCTATCAACATTGTTTTCATCACGGATCCAACACCAGCTAGTATATGGCTGTTGCATCAGCTGGTTTCTGCTGTACATCTGCTGAAGGTTTCAGTGTTCCTTAACATTTCCAACTTCACTATGCAAGTGCAATGGTGTGATACTGATTTGTAAAGCAAAAATGGGAATTTATGATTAAACTGATCACGAAATATGGATCCACTTGCCCTATAGAACAGGCTCAACAGGGCTCTAATCAGTTTCTCATTCCTCTCATCATAGTGGTTGTTTATGTCCACTGTATATTAGTATCTGTCTAAACAAATACACGTATACACAAATATTCAAAAGTATATAAGTAGATGTCTAAGAAAATTTCTCTTGCCACTTTGGTTGGCTGTGCTTTAAGCAGTAGTTGCATTTTGTTGTATTTTGGGACTCAAAATGTAGTCTTAGCTGGAAATCAGAAGTGCAAAGACTGCTTAGAAAAAGTAAGTTCAAGGGATTAACTTTTTTCCAACACTGAATTAGCAATTTGTCCTGAAGGGGCGGCCAGAATGCCGGGGTAGGTCCACTTCGTGTTAAGTTCGTTCCAACCTGTCTCTCCACGTGTGATGCTGCTGTGCAAGAGAGAGCTCATGATCAGAAGCAAAAATGCTTGTTTAAAACTGTAAAATTGTTTGTCCATAAGCTAGGCTTCTAGTGGATCTTCTCTTTGAACTCATAAGCCTCTGGATTTGCCTTCTGCCCGAGCTTTGCTTTCTCTGCTTTACCAAAACTCCACCATCATCTTCCTCAACATCATTCCTACAGGCAGTTCTTTCTAGGGATGGGTGAGGAGAACTGGTTTTCCCACCCAGAGGTCTCAATATGGTGTGTAAAACATCAGAGAGCATCAAGGGGAAAGAGCTCATCCTAAGTCTTACAGCAGTTTTATTATGCCAAGGGAGAAAGAAAAGCATGAAGTGTGCACCAGTGCCAGGCTGGGACTGGCTGCTGGTGAAACTGGTGTAGCGATGCCAACCAAGCCTTACATTTCCAGGAGCACTCTACCTCCCATTTATACCTCTGTCTGTTCTCCTCTTCAAATCCCAGCCTTCTCCCACCTTCCACCCCCAGAAATTAAGCAAAGAGCATTTATTCTCTCAGGAATGTTTTAGATATTTAACAGACAATTTAATTCTCTGAGAGAGGCACTGACTGCTGCAGAGTGCGGGCCAGACCCTCATTGCAGGCAGACAGGCTCCACTTATTTTCCTGGCTCTGCAGATTTACTACTAACACACTGGCAGGCATTAGTATTGGATATGATGATGTAGTGTTGGAAATAATCCTGGGTTTTAGGAATACCTATACCCTGCCAGGCAATTATGTCCACAGAACCCAGATTTTCTAGAAGTCCTGTCCCACCCCCCCTTCTGTTGGAAGCCCTAATTTCCTCCTTGCCCCTCTTCCCTTGCTGTCAGCCCATCATGTCGCGGGTGGCCAGATCACCGGTGTTTAAATATAGATTCAAAAATTTCTGAGGGAGGGGTGACTCTGGCAAGGCTTTGTGGCCCAACTGGTCTCACTAAACCCGCACTGACTACTCAGGATCTCTTCCAATCCTATCTGGCCCTGCTTTAAATCTGCCAGTGTTTTAGAAGTTCAGGAATAAAGTAGTAAATAGATGCAGTGAAGCTCCTGAGGTTTTTTTTTTATGTTGGAAAGAAAATATTTCCCTCCTTTCTCTTTCTACATTTTGCAACTTAACACTGCCAGGTTGTACTCGCTGAACACAAAAAGGGCTTTTCTAGACAAGCAGGTTTGGTCCCAACCAGCCACAGCTCATGTCACTGTGGGGCTATTTGGGAGATCTGGTTTCAAGCAAAGGTGAAAAGCAGAGTAGTGTTTAAAGCTTTAGGAGAAGTGGATTAGGTGAATCTACTCCTTCTTTCCTTTTCTAAAGTTACCTTGAGGGTTTGTTTCCTTTTGTACAGTCATGACCTTAAAATTATTAGGAGGTACTTCTGATTACTTGAGCTTCTACCATAACTGAGAGTGGTTTTACTCCTTTGTGATTACTTAGACAAAGCGAAACGGTCTCGAGCTGGAGTGCGACTGCAAGGGCCCGGTAGAATGATTAGTGCAGCTGCTGAAAGTTGGGGGAAATCAGAACCTGGTGTGATTTCCTGAAGGGCTCACACATGGTCAGCCTCTCTCCTGTTTGGAGTACTAGCACTGGTCCCGTGCAACCACTTCAATCGCACTTATATCCTCAAAATGAGCTTAAGCCCTTATGCCTTGTGCTGGCCTCGTGTTAAAGAGTGGATTCCACTCCCAGCACTGTCAAGTAACTGAAGTGCTTTTCAGTACAAAGATAAGCTACAACTTCTTTCTTTTTCAGAGAATGGGCTGCAGTAGGTCTTGCAGAGAGATGCCATTGTATATGAACAGGATTTGGCTATGACACACCATGCCAAAAATAAAATTCATTTTGGCAATATTTGGTAATAGATTAAAAAAGTCACGAGCCAGAATGCTATAAATAACAGAATGTATCTGTAAAGCACAAAGAACTTAAAAAGGAAAGCTAACAGCTGAGACAAAGACATTTAGCTTCTGAAAAACTGAAGACTGCTGCTGTGTTGTCAATCATAGAATGACAGAGTCATTAGGGATTGGAAGGGACCTCAAAAGATCATCTGGTCCAATCCCCCTGCCACAGCAGGATCACCTAGACCAAGTCACACAGGAACACATCCAGGCAGGTTTTAAACATCTCCAGTGAAGGAGACTCCACAACCCCCCTGGGCAGCCTGTTCCAGTGCTCTATCACACTCACTGTGAGGAAGTTCCTTCTCATATTGACGTGAAACCTCCTATGTTCCAGCTTAAACCCATTGCCCCTCATCCTATCACTAGATGACACTGAGAAGAGCCTGGCTCCATCCTCCTGACACCCACTCTTCAAATATTTATGGACATTAATGAGGTCATCCCTCAGGCTCCTCTTCTTCAAGCTAAAGAGACCCAGCTCCCTCAGCCTCTCCTCATAAGGGAAGTGCTCCACAGGGCACTTTTTTCCCATGAAAGCAGAAGGAATCATGCATATGTCATTGTGTAGTATTCAAAGATGCATGCAGGTTGGAAGTATGGAGGAATGTAGAAATAACTTTAATTACCACTGAAAAGAATGAAAATAATGTTAAGAACCGCTTAAAAACTTTGATGGGGCTGGTTATCTTTGGGAAAAACTAAAAGTCCATCAGTGACTACATGTTACACATTGTATGAACTCAGATGTCTTCTTCCAAATCTACCTCACTTTTTTTGCAATGAGAATCATCCCTGGGTACAACACATGTACACAGCGTTGAGCCTGCCGTTTGTTGTAACGCACATAACTCACTACATGAAGCTGTGCATATGGCTGGGGTAGCTGTCTGCAAGGAGGTGCATTCTCCTTTTGCATACTGATACAAGGTGAATGATTGTGTCTCATCAACACTTTCTTCTTCAGAGCTTTATAACAAATGAGGGACTCACGATTCCATTCAATTAATTAATTTCTTCTTGGTCTCCTTTTCTTGCTTAACAGGTTGATCTGTCTCCAAATTGTACATTTTCTGCGTTCCCATTGGACTAATGACATTTAGATAATTTTTTTACTTTGGAATATAGCCATCTGACTTAAAAGTAAAAAGAGATATTGTACAGCTGAAGATAGTGTTAGTGCCATTCCCTGCCAGTAAATCCCAATGCTATGAAAATGAACAAGGATGAGGATCTGCCTTCCTTTGAGGTTATTAGGCCAGGTGTATCACTGACACACGGGGAGACACTTCCTTTCATCTATCTTGGCTCGTACAGAGCTTTATTTAAGTTTTGATTCAAATAACCATTTTTCCCAACCAATTTAAGGGTTATAATATCTGCTGTTGACCTTCTATTACAACCTGTGAACCATCCTGTTTAATGTGAAATTACATCATGTAAGAAATTCCCTTTTGTCCATTATCTTGGCCACTGCCTTGACCGGGCTCTCAAAGAGTCATGGGAGTGTAAATCAGAGACGGGACTAAAGAAACGAGGAACTTGGGAGTGAGAGGTGTGAGTCTAACATGGTGATTCCTCTTCCTAAGGCCACAGCAAGAGCACAATGAAGAATGGACATTAGGTGTTTCTTCCTGGCACTATGTCAAGTGCAGAATATTTTATGCAAATGAAATATCCTGTTCCGAGAAATAATAGATCTGTAGTGATTTCATTCCCATGTTAGAGCAAGAAGGTTTACATTGAGAAGATGGGTTGGCCACAACCATGACCACTTGTTGAGCACTGAAGGAATATTGAGAAGAAATTAATTGTGTGGCATTAGTTAATAAGAAACAACACGTACACAAGAGGGAGGTCACAGGCGAAGGATTTCGTAGACCACGATTGATTATTGTGATTTGCCTAACTGAACTTGGAAATTATGAGGGAAAATCAATGTCAGAGTGAGGAAGGCGGAAGCCAAGGCTGAAGGGTGTAACATCTCTTGTGCGCGTTATGCCTTTCCTGGGTAACGGCTCAGTCCAGTGATAGTGTGACTGCCTTGGATAAGAAATCTAGGAGCGTCATTGTGAGCGTGAGGGGAAGGTGGAATTGGTACCAATGAGCAGGATTCTGCGTGTTATATACTGGCAGAGTGACACCTTTGGAAATTTAAGAGACTTTGTCTAGTGAGATGGAGTTCAGACTTTTGATATCTCTGAGAAAGACTGGATGCAATTTCATCCTGTTTCATTGTCTTGGTTTTTGGGCCAAAGGCAGAACCCCCACAGGGCAGATTCTTTTTAATAGGAGAATTTTAGAATAAGAGAGATCAGGCGACTCGAATGAAATGCTGTAACATAAATGAGGAAGAATAAGAGGGATAATGAGAGGGAAGAGAGTACTCGAGGAAAAGAAATAACGTGCAAAGAAACAATAGCAGTCTGGATTGCTGCCAGGCCAGTGGTGGCAGAGGGGTTCGGGGCAGAGGGGAGACTGATGGAAAGCAGCACCGTGGGTGCGAAGGGGTACGGCCCCAGAGCAGCTGAGGCCGCTGGGAAGGTTGCAGTCCTGGAGCAGAGCTCAGAGGGAAACCAAAGCCAAAAGGAGTCAGGGCGCTCCGGCAGCTGAGGCTGCAAGGGTCAAACACAGTGCTCAAATGGAAACGCACCGACCACGTCCGAATGGCATCTGGGCATCTGGCCTTCCATGCTGCATCCCTTCTTCTTCCTCCCAGAACCCCCTTCTTGCTCCTGCCTCGCACGCAGCGTCTGGATTCCCTCAAAACCTTACCACCCAGCAACCTCCCCACTCGCCCACTGACATTGCTGCTGAATCACCCTGAGGGAAAATGGAATAGTAAATGGAACTTAAAATATGCTAATCTAACACCCTCATGTATTTAAAAGTACATTGTCTCAGATATTTCTTTTGGGATGCTTTGTTCCTGTCTTGATTTGGGTTTCAGTTGCCCACTACTTACCATGTTGTATGTGCAAGTGGGAGGCAGGAATTGTTTGCACCTGTTTTCTTTAATGTTCTAGCCAATACAGTCCTTAGGACAAAACATGAGTTAGGAAGTTCAACAAGAATTCATGAAGAAGAGAAGATATTACAAAAATCCTTTTCAGTAGCCTCATCTATTCATAAGCTTTGCTATGAGCTAGATCATATCACACAGAATCATAGAACGTTAGGGATTGGAAGGGACCTTGGAAGATCATCTAGTCCAATCCCCCTGACACAGCAGGATCACCTAGATCAAGCTGCACAGGAACTTATCCAGGTGGTTTTTAAATGTCTCCAGAGAAGGAGACTCCACAACCCCCCTGGGCAGTCTTTTCCAGTGCTCTGTCATCCTCACTGTGTAGAAGTTCCTTCTCATAGAATCATAGAATCATTACGGATTGGAAGGGACCTCGGAAGATCATCTAGTCCAATCCCCCTGCAACAGCAGGATCACCAAGACCAAGTCACACAGGAACACATCCAGATTTATGTGGAACCTCCTATGCTCCAGCTTACACTCATTTCCCCCTGTTCTATCATTAGATGACACTGAGAAGAGCCTGGCTCCATCCTCCTAAAGTTAGAGAAGACCATCAAATCAGAATTGCTTGCAAAGCAGACATTCCTCTATAAGCTTTTCCCTTTGCCTTTTCCACAGCTTTGCTCAGTGCTCCTCTCTCATACGTACGTGCCTCATGTGAGGTGCTGTGCTTGAAGGATGATCTCTATCATGTGTTTTCGTTAACACAGCTAAGCAGCTCAGAAGCGTCAAGGGCTCACCACCTTATCAGGTGATACAGCAATGACAGCAAAATTCCTAGTGTTGACCTCCATGGCAGAGCAGGCTGGCTTTGGTAGAATAGATACCGCTGCAGAAAGACTTAGTGAACACTGGACTACAGCCTACGCTGTGTCCCTGCTTGGGATCACACATAAATTGGTATATGGTTACCAACAGGCAGTTTTGTTGTTGACAAATCTTGCTTGGAATAGAATGGAAGATCTTTTATTAAAAAGACTGGGTCTAGGAGGGCTGGTTGCCTTTATTTTTCCTCACTGTCCGGACTCACTGCTGTGAGCTGTCCTTATGTTTCTTCCCTTAGTATGGCTATGAAGTCAACTGGATTTGTCAAAGATGGCTTCTGCTTCCCCTTCTTTCCCCACTGTTGATGCGGTCGATTCCAGCTGCTCTTCCAGGACTGCCCACAGCTCCACCCACGTCACGGCAGAGTGCGATTCAGCTGCCTGAGTGAACCAAATTCCTTCAGTCGTCCTTGTTAGTTTAACATCCAGTCTTAGAAGTCAGGTGCATAAATCATGGTTTGGATACAAATCAAAACACGTGATTAATACCCAGACATTTATGGCTATATAATGTCGCACCACGGTTAGCAACTAACGTTTGGCTACGGGGTCTGTGCACCTGCTAAGCTGTAATGTGCTTCTAATGTTTTAATGAAGGATCCCAGGGAAAAAAAATGCCTCTCTAAGCTAGTGGTAAAGCTTGAATTCCTGGAATGCACATATGCAGAGAGGAGAGCTGACTGGCTGGGAATATAGCCATTTGTTTTCCCAAATTCCAAATAATAATTAATAAATAAAATGTTTTCTCAGGGCTGTAAGCAGAGAGTTGGGAGAATCACTTGGCAGACAAACTGATGTTTAAGCTATGATTTGCTGAGAACATTTGCACATTACTCTAGAACAGTGGTCCCAGGATGAACAATACCGAGCAGCTTGCATTCTGCAGACAGGTTTCTTCTCTCTGTTGGCCTTGGTTTTAAGGATTTATTTTGCTGTATCCACAAGCAATACCAGAAAGGCTTGTGGGCAAAATGTCACGTGTGAAACAAAGCTCGGGAGCTGTGGCTTTCTGGTGATCTACCAGGTTTATTGATAACACACAGCACAGCTTTTGCAGACTGGAAGTGCAGAAAGGCCCTTTCTCTTGGAAACTAGAAACCAATTTGGCATCTTAGTTTAGTGCAATTGGGACTAAAATTGGGACTAAATCTTCAGCATTATGATGATAAGCTCCAGGGATGCTACCTTGCACAGATGCTTTAGAACTGTGTAAGAAGAAATTATTCTGAATGAGAAGTGGAGATGGGGCAATGACTTTCTTTCTTTTCGCAGAGAAAGTGCAAGCAACTGCAAGAACTTCCACAAGGATGTCTCCAGGAAATGCTCTGTCAGGTATTTGCTTTAGTATCTCTGCTTCATGGAGACACTAATCAGACCTACAATCTTCTAACACTGGTGAGTGACAGGTTTTTGAGCAGAAGGTACTTGGAATCCGCCATTCCCTCTTTTGAAACTGTCTTTGTGGATGTGAGTGGTCTCTAGCAGTCAGTCAGTGTAGATGTGTGATATTAGAAGGGTGTTTTACTCCTCACAACGATGCTGAGAAGTTGATTGAAAGAGAAGCACAAGGCGCTTCCAGTAGAACTTGTACACGATTCTATGATTTTTGTTGCTATTCTTGCTGTGTGTTTCTCAGGGCCACACAGCCCTCAGCCAGCAATAGCAAACAAGAGTTCTGAGCAGTTATTTCTCACCTAACCCCAGCCGAAAGAAAAAAAAAGGAAAACAAAATTTAAAAAATGTTTTAAAGAAATACTTACTGAGATTTGCCAAATTTAACATTTTCCCGGTTAACATGATGTTTTTGTTTTGATTTATCATACAATGGGAAATTTCTAGTTAGAAGATTCTTAGTTTAATTTATTTGTTTACTGGTTATTTTCCTTGAAAGCATCCTTTCCCTTTACTTCTCTGTTCCCTTGGGTGAGGATCATTTGGTGCGTGTTCTTTGAATGCTGTCCAGATCGGTTCCAAATCAATCAGATGGTGTGCTGTGAGACTGCCTTTAGGCACTCAACTGTTAGTCTGGAACTGGATTGCATTTCCTGACTCAGTTTCTTGAAAACCAAATTTTCCCATAATCATTTTGTTCAAACAGTAGAAATGAACATGGTGGCTTTCTATGAACAGGTCACAACATTAATGGATGAGGGGTGCATCAGAAGTGTGGCCAGCAGGTCGAGGGAGGTGATTCTCCCCCTCTACTCCACTCTGGTGAGACTCCACCTGGAGGACTGCGTCCAGTTCTGGAGCCCTTATTACAAGAAGGATGTGGCCAGGCTGGATGGGGCTCTGGACAGCCTGATGTAGGGTGGGGTGACCCTGCCCATGGTAGGGGAGTTGGAACTGGATGATCCTGTGGTCCCTTCTAACCCTGACTGACTGTATGACTTGGTCTAGGTGATCCTGCTGTGGCAGGGAGATTGGACTAAATGATCTTTCGAAGTCCCTTCCAATCCCTAATGATTCTATGATTCTATAAAATGAAGTCAAAGGTCTTAGGAAAATCTGTTTTCAAATTAAAACAAAAATACTGATGGATAAAATGTTGATTGGCTACCTCTGCAAGTCTGATTAATAGAGCGTGGTGGGTTCAAGACCACAATTAAAGATAAAGGAAAAGAAAACAAAGCAGTTAGGTCTCGATGAGAACTCTGATAGAATTTGGCAGATAATGGATAGCTTAGGGAAAATGGAAAAGGGTTTATTAACTCTATAACTGTACATAGAAGGAGAAAAGGTTCAGCAAGTTAGTGCACACAAAGTGGAAACTCTCACAAATGCCATCACATATTTTGAGAAAAATACACTGGGAGATCACTATTTGGCTTTTTACATTAGAGGCCTGGTGAAAGAACATGTCAGTCAAGTAGAGACAGGTACCATCACCCTCTCTATTCTTCATGTGTCGCCAATGTCACCTGCAGGTGCTGGCACCGTCGGCTGTCCAGACCGGCGAACTCTTCAATTCTTCAGTGCCGCTTTCTCCAGCAAAATGCTGGTCAGGCAGGCCTGATTCCTCAGCACCTGAACTGCATCTCTCAATGCAGGAGACATGCTTCAAACAGGACCCAGGCTGTCTTCCGTGCCCAAGGTTTAAGGATTCTTGAGTCCTTCTGCTTTCTTCAGCTAAGCACAAAGGAATGCTCAGATGCCTCTCTTAAGGCTCCTTCTCTCCCCAGTACTCAAGCATCTCCAGCTTTTCTCAGTGGCAGAAATTACAAACAGTCTCTCTTCCTGCTGATCTATCCTGCTGGTAAGAAAACACTTAGATTAGTGTTTTCTAAGATGGCAGCTGATCAGCCACATAGCCCCGGCCACATGCAGAGCTCAAAATGGAGACTGACCACATGGCTATCTCCCTTCTCCTCCAGGAAAGGAGGAGGAGAGAAAAGGGCAGAATCCTTCAGCTCACTACAGGTTGTTGGATGTTGCTCTGTGGTGGGGGGGAATCGGCACTAGTTCTTGCTTCTCCAACTATGGTTCTAGCTGGCCCTGGGGTTAGGTCAGAGCCGATGCTGCTGCCATTGAGCTGGGGTTGGAGCTGCCAGGCCACACAGAGGGCAACAGGGCTGCCGCTCCCCACTCTGCTATCTACTGGAGCACAGTGGGCTTGCCACGCTCCCTCCACCCTGTCTCTGATGGGCAAAGTGGGGCTTCCCCACCCCATAAGTGTGTGGTGGGGTTGTGTGTCAGAGCTGAAACCATGCTATGGGGGAAAAGCCTCCAAAAAGAGAGTGAGGCTAGGAGAGAGCTCCTTTTTCTTGTTACCTAGCCCCCACCCCTCCAGGGCAGGTACCTGGGATGATTCGTTTAAAGGGAACCTTTTCCTCACGAAAGCACAAATCTATACGTCTGAAAATTTTGGTATTTTTCAAACTGCATCATAGAGTCATGAATGGGAGCGAAGGAATTTAGGAGTGCGTCTGCACGTCTGAGTTAATCACAACCCAAGTGTCTCCTTGATCACATTGGAAGAATCTGGCCTGGAGGTGTCAAAGGGCTTCTAACTGAGCAAGCTGCCTCCATTTCAGTGATAGGCTAGGGCTCAGATGTTGTCTCCGTGTGGTGCTGCAGCCAGCCCACTTTGCAGGAAAGAATGAGGCCAAACATGAAATCACCTCCAACACTTTCTCACAGATCTTTCATGTATTGAGAAGGATGTAAAGATCCCCTGTGACTGATTGGGAAAACACCTTGAAGCTTCAATTCTGCACCACTGAAACCAGTGGAGATGCCACAGGTCTCAGAGAACTGAATGGCATGAGGGGGAATTAGATTGTTCCTAAGACTAAATTTTACCCAGTCTTTGCCATATTAGAAATGGGAGCAGGAGCAAGGCTTCCCAGTGCTCTGCTGAACCTTGGCTGCCATTTCTGTTTTGTGGGTCATTTGGACCCCTGCAGACGGTGCCCACTATAATTGGGTTGCTCAAAATGTGTGTCTCAGGGCTATCTCAGCAGTTTCCCTCTTTAGCTGTGCTCTGAATTGTTTGACTCTAGGCAAGTACTGGAGTCTTTTCATGTGGATCTAAATAACTGGGTGGAATAGAAGGCACTGGAGAATTTAGTCTCCTGTTGTAGCAGAGGACTGCAACAGGAACGTTTCATGCAACTGGGAGGGAAAATAAGAAACATCATCACAATCTTTTACTGCAGGAATCTCACTCATTCAGTGCCAGCTGTGGACTTCCTCAAAGGGACCAAACGGTCCAAAGGCAGAAATAATATGTGGAAGAGAGATGTGGAAGTCTGTTGCACAAAGATTCATTGATAATACCTTAGGATTATCTACAGAACACTGTTCTCATTTTGCTATGGCTAATGAGTTTTGTAGCATTCCTGCTTTATGCAGCTGCTCCAAACGTGCCTCACTTGAAAGGAAAAAAGAGAAAAAGCTCAAGCCCCACCACCTTTAGTCCAGATAAAACAATTTCCTATATTGGGTAGTTTCATGCAGTATCTGTCACATCCCTGAAGTCTAAATTCTCCTAAATTAGTAAGCAAGTTAAGCACAGTGGTACTGGAAATACTCTGCACTTTTGTGCACTGGTGTGTGCCTCACACAGCATTTTAAAAAGCTGGGGACTCTGTGGTGTGATTCCATCTGGCTCAATGCTGTCGCTTCAGAACTTACTTCCCAATGCTTCCAATGCGTCAGTCCTGTTACTGTATTTCAGCTCTTGATAGGTTCTGCTCTTTGTTTGTTGTGTAAATACAATTTCATTCCACGTAGGTAAATGGTCTTCTGCAGTTTTATATGGATGTTGCAGATGGGCAATGTCATTTGATATTCTGTCCTGCAAAAGAGAACACCCATCTCAAGTGAAACAACTGCTGTGAAATCCAGGGTAGAAGAAGAACCAGAAGAGATGAGGGTCACTATTTTCTGTTTGGCACAACTGAGATGATGGATGAGGGTGGCTTGGAAGAAGATGATGTGGTGTTATGTTCCTTCACATAATTCCATAAAACCATATTTTTCTGAAGAAATGGTAGAAACCTATGTAATATTGGTGACATCAGCAATGTCTTGACAGCTCCAAGCTATCTGTGAGTTAGAAGGGTCTTCCTTCATATTCAGTGAAATATACTTGTTTTTGAAATATGAATTTTATGAACCATTAAAGTTATGGCACCTCATTATTTACTTGGCTTTTTTCTTCATGAGAAGAAGAAAGTCAAAGACTGCTACAACTTTGCTCTTAAGTGATAACCAATGGTAAGGACTATCTGAGTATTCATAATGCTAACAGTAACATGATGACGCTCTTGTGCATTTACCCAAACCCAGCAACTCTTTCTTGTTTGCCAAAGACTGATTTTCACACTTAAATGTTTCTGTTGTGAGTCTGTGACAGTATCACTGCATTACACACTGGCAAACCCATACTTTTGTTGGTAATACCGGTATGGAGAACCATCTCAAGCCATGATCAACCTGAGCAGTAATTGCTCATGTCTTGCTCCTCAGTGTGGCAGCTAGTAGAGGACATCTTGGAAGGGAGCTCAGCGGGCCTGTTGTGCACGACAAAGGGCTGATGGGCATGGTGCAAAAAGGCTGGTAGGAAGAAGCTGGTTTGCCTCAATTTTAACACACCCTCTTCTCAACCGCTCCTCTTCAAAATGACTCATGCTGATGCGTAGCTCAGGGGAGTGATAGATTAAATAGGGTTAGGAGCTCTTCTGAGATATTCTGTAGCTCCTCTCTTTCATTAGATTAAGCGTTGTGAGTTTTCAGGGCATTACTACAAGGCAGTAATAATGTTAGCTGAGCCATTTCTGCCAGTCAGAACCCCCCTCCCCACAAAAAGTCCTCATTAGTTGTTCTTGTCTACAAAACTAAAAAAATTAGGTTACAAATAATGTGATCTTAAAATAAAAAAGAAAACAAAACAATAACCTGTTTTCAGATTTTTTTAGCTCTGCTTGCATGCCTTCTAATTTCTCCCTATAACGATTTAATCACCTTCGAAGCAGGCATGGAGAGTCTCCCCTTTCACTCTTATTCAGAATTTGAAGGAAAACATCAAATGGGCAGCAACGTTTGTGATAAAATCCCAAGAGCTGACAAGATTGCAGCCCAGCTTTTTTCAAACACACGGTTTTTGAAATAACCATGTACATTTTACAAGGTCATAATCTTAAAGTAGATAGGTGTAGTGTGGATTGTATTTGTAATGCATTAATAAGAGGTAGTAGAACTGGTTTATAAAAAATTCTGAGAGAGAAAATTTTACGGCTGGACTTTATTATCTTTCCCTGGTATATGGCCACCTCTAAAGCACGGCTACCTTTCTCTTGTGAGCGCGAGAGAACGCCGACAATGAGGATATCTTATTTGTGTCAAGATTTCCATTTCCAAAGCAATTGTAAGCAGTTATACAAAGTTTCTTAGACTACCAGACATAAAAGTCAGTGATTTTCAAACAAATAGAAATTGATTATGAATTTTACAGTGCTTAAAGCAGGGCAAAGAAGACAATCTCTGGGCTTCTCATGAAACCCTGAGCTGTGGCTTCGACCTGTCGTAATTCTCTTATCCAAAATGACCACAATCTTATTTTACTGTCAGTGGAACCTTAGCTACTTTTTAAGCTGTATGACCACCATTTCAAAGTGTGTGTTTTAGCTGTAAACCTGCAAAGACTGCCTGCCCCATGAGTGCCAATGTTGTGTCCATGAAGGTAGGAATGAACGGGCCAAACAGCTGTTCAGCCCATCATTGTAAGGAGCAAGAGAGAAGTAGTAGTATGAGAATTGAAACAAACGCAAGGTCTCAGAGTAGTCAGAGTAGTAGGAGGTGTCAAAGCATACAAACAGATAATTTTAAATCAGAAACAGACATGGACAAAGCTTCTTCTGAATGTAATCAAAATGTCTGTGAAAGAGGCCAAAGATCTACACAACGTTACCATCATTTGACAAATTGTACCTCTTACAAGTCAGGCTTTTGATTTAAGATCGCTGTGTTCAAATCAGGTTTTTGCAATATCCAGCCAGCACAAACCTTCCAAAACCTGTTTCGTTTTGGTGAAGAGATGAGATACCTTTGGGTCCTCAGACAACCACCATTTTTGAGCCATCGCTGTTGGATTATTGCTTCCTATTCCAGAATCTGTAGGAATTATATTCACCAATTTATATTGAGTCTTACTGAAAGAAGGGACATTCTCATTTAAATCCATTGAATTAGCTCCTATTGAGCAGAGCTACAGAAGGCAGAGCAGCTTTTACAAAAGGAGGAGGACACAGCAGGAGGGATTAAAAGAGAGTGAAAGCAGTAAAGAAGATTCAGGAAGAAGATATTTTTAGGGAGACTCTTTAGAGTAAAGATAAGTGATGGAGAGCCTAAAGAACAGAGAAAAAACACCTGAAGCGAGCGGGGCCAGTGAGAAGGGAAAACATTAAGCACCCCAGAAAGAAAACCGACATCATTAGAATGAGACATTTACTCTCTCTTGATCCGAACGACAGAAGCAAGGCAATCTGCTGTTTGTGTTGTAAAAGTGTTTGCAGTGGGAAGTATGGTATATACACACAGAAAGAACATCTGTTCTGCGAAGGCTCTTGCAAATATAAAGCTGCAATAATGTGCCAGAAACATCTGCACAGCTTATAGCAGGGCCACCAGTAGTGATCCTCAGAGGGGGAGGGTACGAGACAAGGCACATAAAGGAGAAGGTCACAGGAAAATATCTTTAAGGATACAACTTCTTGTATATAATCCCTACCAAGGCAAGATGCCCGTGCAGAAGCTGCAGTGTTTGGTGTCACAGACTACAGCAGAACACACTGCTGTCCTTTCATTTAATCAAATGACAACTTGCCTATGCTTGTACGTAGTCGTAGGATCTTAATAGAGTCAAAGTGTAAAGATCTTCCTCTGCACACTTACCAGAGCTGTTTGTAAGAATATGGCATAGACCTGACAGCAGAAGACCAAGACATTTGGAGATGGCAAGGAGTAAGTGGCATGAAATTCATCACTGCCTGGAAGCTTGCTAATCATAGAATTGTAGAATGGTGGTGGTTGGAAGGGACTTCTGGAGATCACCTAGTTCAACAGCCCTGCCAGAGCAAGATCCCCTGAAGAATTTTGCACAGAAACATGTCCAGACAGGTTTTGAATCTCTGGCACTCTCCTTGTGAAAGTTTTGTTCTTGTGTTTAGAATGCTATGTTCCAGTTTGTGTCTGTTGTCCCTTATCCTGTTGCTGGGTACCTCCTAGAAGAGTCTGGGCCCATCCTCTTGACACTTGTTCTTTAGATATTATTAAACATTGATCAAGTCTCCCCTTGATGTTCTCCTGATGATGGCATTGCTGTAGGAAGATTTAACCTTGTGTAGTTGTCTGCTATGTTTGCACAGCAGCTGGTACCTGAAAGACTCATGGCTTGTTGTTTGGGGTATCACTTCACCCGAGACATTGAAGGGTTAATCTGATTATGCAATTTGGTGCCCTTCAGTTCCTCTTCATTGCAAATGTGGGTTACCAACACATGCCTGAGCAGGGCAACATTGCTTGTGTGTGGAACTTTTAATGAGGAAAAGAGAGGAAATCAAAGCACGTTCACAGCCTACAGTCTTCACAAGGTGGCATTTGGCAGCATCAGGTATGATTTCTACCATGATGCTGTTGTGCGCGTCCCAACTCAGCCCATCCCTTTGCTCCCTTTCAACTCTCCTACTTCGCAGCTGCTCCATGAAGTCTTACAGCAATATTACTAATTTTTATTCCTTCAGGATTTTGCTGAATTAATTTAGAGCTCAGACAGGCATAAATGTACAGTGTTACCTCCAGACAGTGACCACTCTGACAGTGACTAGGGCTCGAAGTGCAAGTCTGGGGAATTTTGACGTGAATTTCCGGAAATCAGAAGAAATAAGCACAGGAAATATTTATGAACATTACATCTTAAATGGCTAGTTCTTATTTTTAACAGTGTTTCTTTATACCAAATGGAGTTCTTTCCCCTGTGCAATATCAGGATCACAGAATCACAGAACATTAGGGATTGGAAGGGACCTTGAAAGATCATCTAGTCCAATTTCCCTAACAGAGCAGAATTCTCTAGATCAAATTGAACAGGAACATGTCCAAGTGGGTTTTAAACATCTCCAGATAAGGAGACTTCACAACCCCCCTGGGCAGCCCATTCCAGTGCTCTGTAACCCTCATCAGGAAGAAGTTCCTTCTCATATTTAAATGGAACTTCCTATGTTCCAGCTTGCACCCATTGTCCATTGTCCTATCATTAGATGACATTGAGAAAAGCCTAGCTCCATCCTCCTGACACCCACTCTTCACATATTTATAAACATTAATGAGGCCATGCCTCAATCTCCTCTTCTGCAAGTTAAAAAGACCCAGCTCCCCTAGCCTTTCCTTATAAGGGAGATGCTTCATATCCTTCTTGAACTGAGGGTCCCAGAACTGGACACAATACTCCAGATGTGGTCTCACTAGAGCAGAGTAGAGGAACCTCTCTCAATCTGCTAACCATCCTCCCTCTGATCCACCCCAGGATGCTGTTGGCCCTCTTGGCCACAAAAGTACACTGCTGGCTCATAGTCATCCTGCTGCCCACCAGGACCCCCAGGTCCCTTTCTCCTACACTGCTCTCCAACAGCTCAGTCCTCAGCCTATACTGGTACCTGGGATTGTTCTTGCCCAGATGCAAGACTCTGCATTTGCCCTTGTTATAGTTCATTCAGCGTTTCCCTGCCCAGCTCTCCAGCCTGTCCAGATCTCGCTGAATGGCAGCACAGTCTGCTGGGGTGTCGGCGACACCACCCAGCTTTGTGTCATCAGCAAACTTGCTGACAGTGCGTGCCAATCCCTCATCCGAGTCATCATTAATGAATAGATTGAACAGGATTGGTCTCAGTACTGACCGTTGGGGCACTCTACTAGATACAGGCCTCCAACTAGACTCTGTCTCATTCACCACTGGTCTCTGGCTTCTATTCTGCAGCCTGTTCACGATCCACCTCACTGCCAAATCATCTAGACCACACTGCCTCAGTTTAGGTGTGAGGATGCTGTGGGAGACTGTGTCAAATGCCTTATTCAAGTTGACATAGACCACATCCACTGCTTTGCCATCATCTATCCACCTGGTTATGCCCTCATAAAAGGCTATCAGGTTGGTCAAGCATGATATCCCTTTGGAGAAGCCCTGCTGACTGTCCCTAATGACCCTCCTGTCCTTGATGTGCCTGGAGACAGCATCAAGGATAAATTGTTCCCTCATCTTTCCTAGGATGGAGGTGAGGCTGACCGGTTTATAGTTACTTGGGTCCTCCTTCTTGTCCTTTTTGAAGACTGGAGTGACATTTGCTGTCGTCCAGACCCCAGGTATCTCTCCTGATCCCCACGACTTAGCAAAGATGATGGAGAGCAGCCTAGCAATGAGTTCTGCTGTTTCCCTCAGCACTCACAAGTTCATCCCATCCAGGCCCATGGATTAATGTGCATCCAGTTTGATCAATTGATCTGTCACCCCTTCCTCATCAACCAGGACAAACTCCTTCTTTTGTCCCAACTTCCACTGGGTCCTCAGCGGTCTGGGGCTTGTTATCAGGACAGCCTGATATAGTACAGTCAGAGGCAAAGAAGGTGTTCTGTATCTCTGCTTTTTCTGTATCCTCTGTCTTTGGGGCACCCACCTCATTCAGCAGGGGGGCTACGTTGCCTCTAGTTTTAGTTTTACCTGCAGTGTATTTGAAGAAGCCCTTTTAGTTGCCCTTGCAAGGTTTAATTCCAAGGAGTTCTTGGCTTTCCTAGTTGTGTCCCTACATCCTCTGACTAGAGCCTTAGAATCATCCCAAGGATGCATCTCAAAATTGAGCCGTGAGGAGCAATCACCTTCATAGCAAAAACCAGCAGTGGGAATGCATTTGCTGAGTTCAGCAGGTGATGGTTGAAGACTTTGGCCTGTGTTATGCTTAGAAGATGAGTTTCAGAGTATGAAAATTGCTGAATATGTTGCTGGATGTCTTGGTGCCTGCAGACAGACAAGTTTCACCCGTTTGTGTCTGCTGTTAATGTTTTGCAATGACAGTTACCAAGTGTTATTCCCAAAGTGAGCAGAATTACCTGGTTAGGTGCGAAAGGTGAGCGCCCTATTTTACTGGAATGAGCAGAAATAAGAGACAGATCTTATTTGTGAAACAAGACCACGACATTAGTTTTCCTTGACTTCCAGTGTATTATGTGGAAAGAGGTAGATGCTTCTAGTACAGAAGATGAAGTCTGGAGCTCTGGGCAAGCCCAGCTCTGTCTTATGGTTGCGTATGGCACTAAGCTGAACAACTTCACCACTTGCTTGGTACAAATCCTCCCCTCCCAGACTGGTAAACTACTTCAGGAAAGTACTTTGGCACTTTTATCTTTTGGCACATTGATCTTTAAGCATTTAAATACATCTGAGTAACCAAGGTAGCTCTTTGAAAACAGTGGCATTCTTCAGTGTGTGACAACAATAAATGGGGAAAGTTCTTCCCTATCATAAGCTTAAACACAGTGACTAGATAATGTAGAGTGTTTTTTTGGTAGACTTGATGTTTGTTAAAATAAAGGTGTTATTTGTATTTAAGAGTATTCCTCATTGTTACTTTAACTAAAACTTACCCTTTCCCTTCTGAAACCTGTGCTTTTATCAGGTGGGTTCTGGAGAGCATGTAAATTACACCTACCCTGGGAGAAGAGAACTTGGCTTTTAAATCAGATACCTTTTCCAGAACAACCATGTGCTTTCTGGCTCTGGAGCACTGCGTTGCATCATACTTCACAGAAGAATTCTTATAAAAGTGATGGGTAAGCAAATTTAAAAAGCTTTATGATAAATGCCTGTTGGGGGGAGGGAAGGTTGTCTCATTTTTAACATCAGGATGACCACACAGGTGGTCAAAAACCAGATGGAAAAGACAGTGAAAGACTTTCTCATGTGGAGAGTATGTATCTTTAACAAGGGTTGTGAGAGGAAGAGGTTTGGTCCTGCTGTCCATGTTACTGCATGTTTGAGGGATGCCAAATCTCCACATCACTGGCTCTTCTGGAGCAAAAACCGGCCCGTTTTCTCAAGTGGAGAAATGTTGGGGGTTTGTTGCACTGCTGAAAAAGGAGAAAAAAATTAAAATTGCACAACCTGTCACCAGACAGGAAAACAATTTCCTTCCTAATTCTAATGACTTACCATTTCTCATGGAAAATAATGCCAATAGCATGTTGGGGTTTTCAAATAAGATGGAAAAGAGTAGTTTCATCACTGATGTTATGGTGTAGGTAGAAGAGAACATTAAAGCTGAAAAATATCAGCCCTCAGGTCAGAAGGGGCTTTTTCCCTGATCTTCCTTTTCATTCATTTTTACATCACATTTATCTCCAGCCATAGAAAATGTTATTACTGGGCTCCTAGATGCTGGCCGTATAAAAATGACAATATTAAGCAGTGTCAGGTGAGATAGGGAGGAGCAATGGCTGTGGTGTTTCTCTAGCTGATTTTGGCTGAAGTGATGCCACGTTATTGTGTGCAGGCTAAGTGGAGGAACAGTGTACTGAAAGGAACAGTACAGGAACACTTGATGTGGCCAGGCCAATTAACACCAGTCATCACAGATGCCATTAACTTCTGGTAAAGAACCGTTAATCCCACAGATCTATTATTGCCTGCAGCATCCCGCGGAGGGAGAGTGAGGGGGAACATGTAGCTACTGGGGATCTCATGGCAAATATAAAGAGCTGCCAGTGGCCAAATAATGTGCTCCTAGAAAAAGGCATGGTCCATTATCCCTGCTGAAAACAGAGTGACAAATTACTGTAAAAGTACTGTACTGCAGCTGAAAGAAGCCAATAATTTCATGAATTTTACAGGTACAGCGAACCATAACAGTATGTTCTAGTACTACCCTCTGCATGCTACAGTGCTTTACACTATAGTTCTTTTTACAGCGCCTGCAATATAACCCATGTCCTTTCCTTGAAACATCCCTCAAGTCAAGATACTGGGAAAGTACATCTGCTCTACCCTGGGAGACAAATAACACCAGGTTTAAGGAACCGTGCTCTAACCTGAATGCACATTACCACAATCCAATTCTGACCTCATCTCTGTTTATTATATTTTGGTGTGCCTCTGTTGACTAAGAAAAATGTTGCTACTGATTTGTATTAGAAATGAGTCTCAAATATCTTCTGCAATGATTAATCTCTTCATCCTGTTTTCTACACCTCATCCACAGTCTGACCAACTCATGCTGCTTCTTGAGTATTGGTGTGATGCTCAGTACATTGGGTATGAACATATGCCTTACTTACCTGCAACGTAAGAATGACCTTGAAAATGCAGCAATACTTGGAGTGGAATGCCAAATGCCTTTGGAAGTGCACAGATGCACTGGAAAGGGAGAGTGAAAATAAGGGAAATACCTGGAGAACTCGATGAAACAACATAGGCGGGAGGTGCAATGGTTGATGTGCTTCAGACTTGGATGTAGAAATCATTGCACACACAGCCATGGTCAAAGTGAAGCAAAAAGAGCAGGTGAAAGCCAGTTCAATCACAAAGCTTGGAGTTGCCTTGATTTAATTAGTGTGTGTGCTGTTTCATCACAGGGTACTGGTAGAAAGTCTTTTACTGAGAAAAATTTAACAATAAGAGACCATTTACACTCAGTGACTTCCTTTTGGCCAATGTATCTGCTGAAGGTTGAAGAACTCCTTAGCTAGAGAAGAGACAGTCAGGAAAGGACACCTTCTCTGAACTTCCTTGACATGCCAGTAATTCTTTTGAAACAAGCTGTCTTTGTTAGCACTTGTTCTGTGGTTGGTAGATGGAAAACCTCAAGGACTAGGCAGTTAGTTTATAAGTATTTGAGCTGCGAGAGATTAATTGATTGATTCTTGGCAACAATACCCACGCAGCAGTGTAAATACAGTTTGTGATTTCTCTGGGTAGCATTTTCTCAAGCTTGGGGTCTCAGCGTTTCACAAACTCTAAATTCTGTCTGTTGGTGGAATGAAAGGAGAAGCATACACTAAAACTAGCATACGTGTGCAAATCAGGTTGTCATATTTACCTGTGTAAATAGGTGTTACCATTTCCCTTTTTACAAAGCAAACTCTTGATCAAAGGCAATGCAGAAGGCACTGGTAGCACAGGAGAGAGCAGAAGATATTTTCTGCCAGTCCTACCAATTATTTTTTCAACCACAATTAATTGCCTGTCGCCAGCGGCTGTTCTGAAGCCATAGGAATGGGTCTGTATTGAAACAGGCATTGACCAGTCTGACACAGTGGTTATTAAAGGATGTCTCTCTGCCCCATCTGTCCTAGGTTTGGTTAATTCTCATTTTAACTTTATATTTTGTTTTCTGTTTACATTTTTGATGACAGCAGCTTTTATGTTTCTTTGATTTATTAAGGGAGGAGGAGAAAGCGACCTGTAGCATTAACTACTGGTGTCAACAAAGAGAGATGGTGCTGGACTATAAGTTTTGGAATTGTTATTCAGATGCATGTGACTTTAGCCAATAAATGTGGGTTTCTTGCACCGTTGTGAGTGATGCTTTTACAACAGACCGCAGTTTGAATGAGTCTTGCAAGGATTTCTAGCACCAAGTAGTGTTACTGCTTTCAGATTCTTTCCCTAAAGCAAAAGCCTCCATAAGCCCCCGTGGCTTTCCTGGCTTCTGAACCTGGATTTCCCAGGGGGTCTGTCTTAATACAGAAGGACAGGCAACCTGGCAATCAGCAACAAGTCACTTGCTTTCCAGTCCATGCATGATGAAACTCTGAATTCAGAGTTGTACCTCTCTCTTCACCCCACCAGAACCATGCCAGAAAATGGCCTTGGATTCCTCTGCTGCAGGGATTGAATATGGTCGGCTTGTCTTTGAAGGATGGCGTAGCCTTTTGCTCCTTGTCCAACCTGGAAGGTTGGTCATTTAAGGTCATTTAAAGGGTATGGCCCTGTTGGTGTCAAGACAACCCCTGACAGCTGCTGGAACTTAAGGGAAAGCTTGAACTGAAGTGAAAACTTTTGTGTGTTGAGATGCTGAGGAAGCAACTTCAGAGATGGAGATATACAAGCAGAGCAAAGGCAGCAGCCAGGGGATGGGGAGGAGAACTGAGAAAAAATATCATCACCTACATTACCATGAAAGAGAAGACAATGAAGAGACTAGCTTGAAGAAAAGTTTTCTGCCACATCTTTAACCAGATGGCTAGGACATGAAATCCGTAAGCAGAAAAGCTCAGAGTAGGCATCTCCTTTGCCTTTGCTACATTTTTCAACTCTGGTGGACCTTCCAGTATCAGACAAAGGGGGCACAAATGGAACAAACATGCAGACAGGCTAAAGTGTGAACTTTCAGAAGCTGGCTGAAGAACAATACTCCTTCTGTCCTAAGAAATGGAGTAATCCTCTAAAATCTTACCACTGGTTCAAAGCATGAAACAGAGTCAAAGATGCAAGAAGACTCTCAATGGATTAAATCAAATCCACAATGGCAGCCGAGCGCACCAGCTATGAATGTTCTCACTGAGCCTGCAGACACGGATGCTCTCCCAGCCTCAAGTGATAAAGCACTTATCCATTTGGCTTTGGGCCAAAAGATTTGGAGATCTGAGGCAAAACCGATCACTTTAGTAGAGACTCTGCTATGGGTAATTAAAGGCAGATTATTGGATTAAGATTTGATGCAAATTTGAAGTCCTTCCTTTTCTCTCTAGATTTATTTTCTTTTTCTTGTCTTCTTTGTCTCCGGGTAACTATAATTGAATGCGTCTTTAAACTGTAAATTGTAATTTTGCTGTCAGCAATACAGCTTTAATTTCAGATGTTTATTAGAAAATTTCTCTGAGAGCCTGTGAGTTTTGTTAGCTGGAGGGACTTGAATGAATTGTATAGCCTCCCCCACAAAGCCTCGGACAGTGTATCATGTTTTAGTGTTCTGAATGTTTGATTTGCTGGTTTGAGAAGAAGAAATAATCTCTGCTCCAATCCATAGTCTCCTCTCCTTCAACACAGTCGTGTTCTTCTGCACAGTTTTGCTTTCAGACACTAGGATGGAGTTCCTTCAAACGTTCCCTGTTCCCACGCATGGCCCTAGCCACCGTTTATGGCCATGGCCAATCTGCTGTGACATCCTATTTAGAACTGCAGCAAGCAGTGAAGTAGCAGTGAAGTTTTCCTCGTATGCAGAGGAACAAATACGGTCCTAGTCAGCAGTGCTGTTCTCATGCTTTGCTGCTGAAATATATGACAAGAGTAAATGAGTGCAGAAAAATGGAGGAGAAACAGTTGCAGGAAGAAGTCAGTCTAATTTATGAGCCCCCATTGCTTCTTCAAAGGAAATATATAACCTCTTGCAAAAAAAAAAATGGGAGGGAGGGTAAAAAGCAGCAGCTGAGGATTCTTGGAGTGCAGGAGAATCTTCAGCTGCCGTGGAAATAATGAGGATGGCACCAGCTGTTCCCAGTCTGTCCCACTCACTTTGGGACCACTGCTGAAGGCCAGCTGGTACACACAGCCCAGGTGATGCTGCCAGGGAGGTGTAAATGCAGTGTGCTCATCCTACTAAGAAAGACTCAAAGCATGCTTAAAGACACGATGCAGAACAGCTTCTCTGCTTCACCCAGCTACAGTTTGTAAAGAATGTTCTGACATCATGAGTGTGTGCCTGTGGTGAGTAACTGAATGATCTCACTGTTCCATCTGTGTCTTTCCCTCCTGTTCTCTACCCACTGTTCTGTGACTTCACTGCTGTGTCCAGGATGTTTGTAGGCTCTTTGGCATCTGGGCTTTGTGCCTGTAATGCCAGACAAATCACGCGTTTTTAGATCAATAATATGAAAAAAACAGTCTATCAAGACTGTAAATCAGTGGAAAGTCTAGATGAGACCATATTATGGTGAGAACCTTTTTGGGGGAACTTTCTGAATGGGTCTGAGGAAAAAGCATCGTGTGATTTGCTTTGTCCCTGTTTGAGCTGGGTAGTTAAAGGTGTTTTTATTTTTCTAATCCTCTTTCACAGTGCACCACAGTCATGCTTTTATTGAGCAGTGTCACTCTTCCTTGTGGAATCTTGTAGCTTAAATAGCTGTAGTTACTCAAGCAACAATAAAGCTTGAGTCTGCAGAGCCCATCACTGCCTCTTCACCCATTGTGCTACCTGCAAGAGACAGCAGAACCAAGCAAACCTTTCAGATCTGCTTGAAGAATGGGGTCTGCTTAAACATGTTAGTTGCTGGATGGCATTGTGTCACTGTCAGTCATTTGGCGTAGAGCTTGCTCCCAGTATCTCAGTGCCTCTCTCTTCACTCTAATTGAAAGCCTTATAATTAAGATAAATCCTGAGCAATCAAACCTGGAATGTGGACAAACAGTCCCTTGTGCAGTCCTGAAAGTTCAGCTTTAGGAGGTTATTTCATACACTGTAAATCATTATCCCAGTTTAACTACGGCATGTGTGACTACGAGTTCTTGGAAGAGCTTGCTGCAGCAACTTCATTTATGAAGATAACTCGGTGGGATAGGTTCTGTATTTACAACTCTGTGGTTTTATAGTGCGTGCCGGATTCTTTAACGTTAGCACCTTAACAATCAGAGAGAGGCAGTCCTGTGCATAGACCCTACAGCTCATTACCAGAAAATGAGGTGTGACTCCTGAAGACAGATTTGCAGTATCTGTAAGTCACACTAACATTTCAAGATAGAGGGGGAAGCACAGCCTATTTTACTTAGTTTGGGGTACAGCCTTCTCATGATGAGTAACAAGGCTATGATGCAGAGCTGCTGTGAGTCAGAGAAATAATAAGAATATGATGAGGGGGGGCACAGAATGAAACAAAGGAGCTTTCAGAAAGAGGAAGAATAAGATTTTTGTGATAGAAGACCAGAAACATGACTATGCTTTGAATGGCCAAGAGTCTGTGAAACCAGAGGTGTTTGGACCAACCCTACAATCCCAACTTCAGCCAGTTCCTTATGCCTGCTTGTGCAGGAGTGAGCAGAAAGCATGATGTAGTTTCCTACAGAGTTCATCAAGATTCTGTACTTACTAGGTGTTCCAAATCAAGCTTATAAGGATTAAGTTGTGCAGCTTTTCTATTGTTTGGCTTGAATATATTGTTTTGTGACCTTGCAGCCTAGACCTTTCTGGCTGTCCAGACAATTCTTCAGACTCACCTCAGACTTGTGCTTTGAGGAAGGACAGAATTGGGGTGGCACAGAGAGTACGCCCAGCTCTTCTGAGGTGTTACAACCTGGCTTATAACTTCTCAGATATTCCTTGGTTTAATTACAACTTCATTGGGCCACATTTTGAGTGAGTCTAGACCACATCCAGGTTTGTGTGAAAACTGTGTCATGTCATTTGCTGGCATACTCAGGAAACTGTAGTGGGTATCAACTTGCTCTAGTTGTGATGGCTGCCTGTAGGGGAATTTGTGAGAGGCCCAGAGACCTAGAATATCATAGAATCATTGGGGATTGGAAGGGACCTCGAACAACCATCTAGTCCAATACCCCTGCCGCAGCAGGATCACCCAGACCAAGTCACAGAGTCAGTGCTTGTGGTTGTTTCTAAGACTGTTCTTCAGAACCAACCTGCACATACTCACTGTCTTGGATGCTGCAACCAGAAATGCAATGTGGCAGAACTGTTGGCTAGCTTTTTATTTCCTTTTCAAATCATTTTGAGGTTGTTTTTTTTTTTTAATTAGACTGCATTGCAATTATGGCTTCTTAAAGCAGTGCAGCAATAGCAAATGGAATACTCTGATTCCATGGCTTCTCCAGTCAGGTGAGCCTGCTCTGGCAGGGGGATTGGACTAGATGATCTTTCGAGGTCCCTTCCAATCCCTTATGATTCTATGATTCTACCAAATGTTCATACACATCTTGAATAACAAACATGGCAGCTAAGGGGAAGATCTAAGTCTGCTCTTCCTCCTTGCTTCTTGCCTTGACCTTTTACTCAAGAATCCTGCCTTGAATTTCATGGCTCAGCAACTTGTATTCAAACAAACATGCTGGACCCATCTGTATAAAGACCAGCTATAAAGGCAAATTAGAAGGCTCTGAAGGCAGCACAGAGGTTGCTTGTTCCAACACTTTAAAGAGAACAGGGCAGAGAGAAGGCTGGACTTCCCTGGAGCATACTGCTTCACCGTAAAGGAATTTGCATACATTTCTGATGCTGTCTGGGGGAGACCAAAAAGGAATTCGACATCCTTATGACCGTTTCCTCCACATGCAATCTCCTCCCTATTCACAATTTGGTTTTCAGATGTGATCTTTGTCTTAGGCTAGTTTGGATCTTTTGTAGAAACCCCCAAAGTCCAACGTGAGATGTTGTTGTAGAAAACTTTTACCACAAAACGATTAGGCAGAGATTAAAACCATGAACAAAAAAAAAATCTTTATTATGCAAAATTTGTTTCTACAAGCTTTGATGATACTTAGCTTTTATTTGCTCGAGTAGTTTGTGCAGGTTGTGATTCACCTCTGTGCAGAAGACTAGTGCAAACTAGAGGTGGTTAAATCGCTCTAAAACTCAAAATGGCTCTAACATTGGATTCCACTCTGGAGGAGAAGAACGAATGGATTGTTTTAAATAGATCGCTCTGTCGGGGATCTCTTTCTTCTATATGCCCATGCTTAAATAGAACCTGATTTATCTTGTTAGGTAGGAATTTATATCTTGACACACGTAGTTCTGAAAACGATTTTTCCTTCTGCTCCGGGGCCCGATTCTCCGAAGGGCTGAGCCCCTGCTGAGAAGGTGCTGAGCGCCACACATCCTGCTGAAGTTCAAGGCGGGGTGAAGTCACTCAGCACTTCCACGATTAGGCGCTTTGTGACTGTGTTAAAGCTTTTCACCCAGAAAGAATTGCTCTTTTCACGGCATTTATTACATGTCTCCTTGAGTCTCCTTTGCAGACTTTTTCTGCCATCTTTCTGTAATATGAGGGAATTTGATCCTGAAGTTATGGTGACAAAACCTTTTGAGCCTTGCCACTGCAGCTTTTCTTATCACCAGAAACCATCAGTGGAATTACAGCTCTCTATTATTTGGTTGCTTTTTTCTTACACTCTATGACACATGGGCTTGAAAGCTCAAGTGTATATTACCGTACAGAGACAGAGAAGATGGCTTGCACAGTAGAATCCCTTTGAAGAGAGGAGTAAGGGGGGGGGGTGTGAGGGGGAGCAGGGAATCTCCTAATTAAGTAATTACCTGGTTGTCTCAGGATATTGAGATATAAGTAATAAGTTATTAACAAGTTCTGAATGGCTGGTAAACAACCACCCATGAGTATCTTTGAGATGACAGTGTCAAAAGTGCTGGGAATTTCTTGCTGCCTGTTCTGCTGTCCTCTGCTCTGCAGCCCTGCTCTCCTCTTCCACTCGGTCACTTCTTCATTCCTGTAATGCACTTCTGGTTTTACACTGGGCTGGTGTTTCTGGAAGCCCACCATGGTGCTGTCTGGTGGGTTTGCCTGGGGCCAGTTCTGTGTTTAGGATAAACTGCCACTGCTCAGGTTTATAACAGCTGAGGAGCTGACCCTTTATGTGTCCTCTAACTTCCCATGCCAGACTGATGGGGTTTTTGTTAGCTACAGAGGACTGTTTAAGTATTTTTAAAGAGGTTTTTTTTTTGCCTTTGCTGCACCAGGTATGAAGTTTTAAAACTGAAAGAGAAAACTGAAATGAAATATCAAACCAAGTGTGACCACCAGGTCAAGGGAGCTGATTCTCCTCCTCTTGTGAGACCTTACCTGGAGTTCTGTGTCCAGTTCCATAGCCTCCAATGCAAGAAGGACATTAAACTGTTGCAGTGAGTCCAGAGGAGGCTGTGATCAGAGAGCTGGAACATCTATCCTATGAAGACAGGCTGAGGGAAGACTACAGGGGGAACTCATAGCAGCCTTCCAGTGCCTGAAGAGGGCCTACAGGAAAGCTGGACTCCTTAAGAGGAGCTCCAGTGATAGAACAAAGGGGAATGGTTTCAGACTAAAAGAGGGGAGACATATGTTGGACCTTAGGAAGAAGTTCCTCACTATGAGGACGGTGAAGCAGATTGCCCAGGAAGGTTGTGGCTGCTCCCCCTGGAAGTGTTCAAGGCCCAGATGAACAGCTCCCTGGGCAACCCGGGCTAGTGAGGGTTATCCCTGCCCACGGCAGGGAAGATGGAGCTTGACCTCTAAGGTTCCTTCCAACCTAAACCATTAAATGCTTCTATAATTCTATATATTCCCACTAACTCTTGTGATCCAGAATCACAGATTCTTTCTACTTAAACATCATCATCAAGACTTAATTTTGTAAGCACCAGATGGTATTTGGGCAGGACCCTTAGCAAGCAGTGAGGCTGCAGGGTTGTGCCTGATGTCACCACTTGCCCTTTATTGCTGCTGAGGATGGGTGTGAAGAAAAAATGTCTCCCCTTTGAATTCTGGGTTTGACAGGCCCGTTGAGTTTGTTGTGACAGGTAGCTTAGACAGTTTGCCAGAATATTTGTAAAGGAATACACAAAACTCATCTCCCTAATCTTCTCCCATGGTCAGCCATATAATTTTGTGAGTTATTTTCTCACACAGCTTCAGGATGGAGGTGAACCAGTCAGGTCCTAACCCACGTGGTGCAACTGGCTGCTGGCACTAAGGAGCAACCAGCAGCCTCCGTAGACAGTTCTGGGCACTATGAAGGGACAATTTAACCTTGGAAATGTGCCTCCTTCTGTCATGCCTCACTGCCTCTGTGTCAGCTTTGGACTTTTCAGCCCGGGAACTGCCTCAGCTTGCTGCAGGCCATCCGTTGTCCCATCCTGTTGTTGATAGCTGTCCTTGAGTTTGGTTGTTGGTTTTTTGGTTTTTTTTCTGGTAGGGTTGTTGATGAGGAGTGGAGATTGAATGGCATCATGATGGGAAATCAGGGCTTCAGGTTAGCAATAACATGAAGTTTGATTTTAACTTTGCATTTTTGCCTCCCATCTGTGGAGTAAGCTGCTCTTCTACTGATGCTTCTTTGCTCATTAAATCTCCTGTCCTTCACCGCTCCATAGCTTCACAGCTGTAAAATCGCTGGGGTGACTTCATACAAAAAGTGGAGGTGAAACGTTCTTCAAATTGCAAGTAAACCTGGATCAAATGCTTTTTGCTGAGGCTGGGTAAACGCTGCATTTGACAACACGAAGGAAGAACGACAGCCCGGGCAAAAATATGTAGCTGTTACTTTTTGTTTTTAAAATGTTAGTGATGTTCTTGTATCTGGTGCAGTCAGACGCATCAGTATGCAGAGCAGAAGCCTGAGTCCTTAGGTCAGTTTGGACTGAGCTCGACTGGCCTTGGGCTTTGTGTCCGCTGTGCTGTTGTGGGGTGTTGCATAACCACCCCTTCGCAAACAGCAACAGCAATGCAAGGTTCAGCCTGAGCGACAGCTCTGTTCAGGTGGCAGGGTGATGTAAATAAGGATGACTAAGCCGCGCCGGATAAACGGGACTCGCCATATGATATTGTTCCCTTTGCGTGTCTCTAAGCCTTTTGAAGTTAAGGAGGGGGGAATGACGGGGCACACGAAAGCAGCACAGCTCACAGCTCAGCAGTCAGTCCTAGTTTGAACATTGGAATTACAATCTCTCTGCCAGATGGACACAGATACCTATGAGGATGCTTGGACAAGACTGCTTCTTAGAGAGGTCAAGTGACTCGGTGTACTTCCCCACATCTGTAAATTGAAAATTAAAAACCTAGAGGCATAATTGTCATCATTTCTAAAATTTAAAGAGACAGAATTCATTTTTTCCTCTTGCAGTTTTTTTCCTTGTCTGCACTATACATTACAGCCACACTGGGAAGGCTCATTTCTTCTTGTCAATCAGAAAGGGAAGCCAGTCAGACCTCATCAGTGTAATAATGGATGTTCAGAGTGAATTAGTTAGCCCAATCACATCAGAGGTGACACTAAAGAAAGGAGGGGAATACTTTACGGTCTGTCGTGTATTTCTCTAGTAATTTGTTCATATCTAGAAAAGAGGAAAATCATCCCTCCCAGTGATACCCAAACAAGTTCAACAGGAATTGAGGTAGAAGAGCATCCTCAGAGTGATGCTGATCTATCCAAAGCATCAAACTAAAAGCTCTCCAGTGCCAAGGACTTGAAGTATCAGAGTACTTGTTTACTCATTCCCTCCTCAATGTCCTCAAACCTTGAAATGTCAAAAGTCTCAGATTCCGATATCCAGAAAGTTTGCTACGGCAGCATTTTGAGTGCTGTTTGTACTTGTGGTTAGTTCTGCAGAGCCTGCTGGTAATCCAGACTTTGGTGAAAGTAGACGTTGGACAGGGATGTGGTAAGAGAGCCAGAGATCACTTCGTTGTGGTCCAGATGCATCTGAGTGGTAGCGAAACAGGCAGGTTTTTGCACTTAACAGGGTTCTGTGAAGGAACAAGTCATTAATATAAAATGGTGAGCTCTACCCAAACCTCTGGATGGGCCAGAATTGAGGATAGGGACAGGACCAGCTGGTTTCTGAGTGAGCATGTTGCTCTAGCTGCAGGCAAACTGGCAGGATGTTTGTCAGGGCACAGAATGAGAGTGCTCGTAAGTACAAGAACCTGCAGCCAGGGAAACTGCTAGCGAAATTCAGCGCAGAAGAGTACAGAACAGACCAAAATGGCTAAGACAAGGAGACGAAGCGAGACCCTTTGAAGTGCCACCTTCAGACAAAGTGGGGGTCAGTAAAGCAATTATTTGCTCTCAAGCAGGGCAAATTAGTTTGAGCAAATCATCAGGTTGGTCTGTTAGTGGTTAAACCCTTCATTCATTTAGATATTTGTGTTGCCCATGTGTGGCAGAATACACCATCACATTGCATAGCCCAGAGTTTCCCTGCAACTTCATACTGATAAGAATCAGTTAAAAAACACGGAACAAAACACAGATGAGAAGGGATCTGACGTTATTGTAGCTGCACTTCTGTAACCTCTGAGGTCCTATCAAAATAAATACACCATCACCCCTAAAATGCATTTGCTCCGCATGCTTGAAAGAGGATTAAGACAGATGTGTTAAAAGTTGTTGAGACAAGAACAAATTAATATACTTCCAGGCATAAATAACAGTAGCCCAGATATTGTCAGTTTTCTAGTCATCAGAGATGAAGACTCTGAGCAGACAGGATAGTGTAACTGGCTTTAAGTTGAAGGTCAGTACATTTACGAAAAGAACTCTAGAGTATGTTGGTCAAGAATAGCAAGGACCTAGATGATGTCACTTAGGAGGCTTTTCTGATCTTTCATATGTTTTGTGTCTGTATTTAGCGTTGCTCTTTTATGACAAGCCCTCGTGGGAAAGTGTCATCTCATGAAGCTTCTCAGTGACAAGTTGAACATGTTTTCCTGATAACCCAAGTCCGTCAATCACACACCTCATTTCCTATACATGTACTCTGAACACATAAATATTTACGTATGTACATACTCTTACACAAGCAAATGTATGTAGAAATACTTGCTTAAAAATATAGAGAACACAGGCTACTGTTAATGAATCACTAGAAGATTTAATTATAATATTTACAGAACTGTGATACTGTGATACTGTGAATTTTTCTATGTCCTTACACTTTGACATCTAACTTGGAGCTTTTACAAAGGACCCGATTTTTTTTTATAGGCTGCAAAGATTCCCAAAAATTAGGTCTGTTTAAAGGGCTTATGTTGAGCATCCAAAAAATCTAGTTTCAAATTAGCAGTTGCAAAGTTACACTATTGTACAGTTTAAGTGAGAAGAAGCCTTAATTTGCCTTGGGTCGCATAGTTTTGTGACTTAGAAATCTGTTTTTACAACATAAACTCGAAAAGAACTGCTACTTTTAACTACTGTGATGACAACCTATATATATGTATCCAAACAGAGGAAAACATATCTCAGAAGGTCTTTGCAAAAATTGTTAAGATTCATGAATCTATGACCGTTTTTTTCTTGCAAATATTCAAGACTGTGATGTTTTATTTTTCCTCCTGCCTACAAGCGGTTTGTAGGAAACGATTTCTAATTGTGTTGTTCCACAGTGCTCTCACATGAAGCCACTAATATAATGCCATATGACTGGGGGGGACCCAATAATCTGTGCAAATATTGACTCACAAATACCCAGCACATTCAGCAAACAGTTCATCGGTTGAAATGGGCACCGAGGTTCAGAGCAGTGTTCTGAAAAGGAAGTTTTTCAAGAGGGTCGTCTCTTCCCTGGGACTTTACCTGAAGAACAAAAAAAGTGAAGTCAGAAAATCATTAGTGTTTTTTAAATCTGGCACTGATTAACGCTATTTAATACATCTCCTCTCCGCACCTTTCCACTCTGAGCTTTCTTTGAGCCTTTTTTGTCTGAGTGCTACATTAATAGGAGTGATCTGTGTTAGATAGTTTTGTCCTGCTCCGGCAGGGGGGTTGGACTCGATGATCTCTTGGGTCCCTTCCAACCCCTAACAACCTATGATCCTATGATTATTTGATCTGCGTAAGTTCAATATCAGAATCAGGTGAGCTCAGTATCGTAAGAATTGGTCAGTTCCAGGATTTTTTGGTGTAGCTGTTGTTACCCACGTAACATTTTCTTCACTTTTGGAGTGCCAGGCATCCAGGCTGGAAAGTGCATATAAGTGAGCAGAGACATGTTTTAAGTTCAGTCTATTTCTTCTCCAGTGCAGAGAATATTACACACTGTTTTGCAGAAACCTCCGAATAGCAGTAGGAGCCATGTATTATGCACCTGGCTCCTTGTTTCAGGTTTTTCTTCTTTTCTTAGGGGTGAGAAAGGCTTGTTTCAGGGAAATCTGACTTCTTGAGTGAGAGTGTGCCAATAAAATACCTCAGTGTGGAACCTGAGAACATTTACAGTCATTTATAAAAACTTTTTGAGAGGCATGTTTTCTGTTCCCTTGCTGTCTCTCTGAAGGCTCACCAAGAAGATTTGTGTAGAACACTTCAGCAATTTTTATTAGTATGTTTCCCAAAATCACAATCACAGAATTATTGAGGTTGGAAAAGACCTCCAAGACCATCAAGTCCAGCCTAGGACTTAGCATCACTACATTGGCTAGGCCACGGCACTAAGTGCCACGTCCAGTCTTTCCTTAAACACTTCCAGGGATGGTGACTCCACCACTGCCCTGGGCAGTCTGTTTTAATGTCTGATTGCCCTTTACATGAGGAAGGGCTTCTTAACATCCAACCTAACCCTCTCCTAGTGCTACTTCAGGCCCTGCCCTCTTGTCCTAGTGGGGCTAGTTGCCCCACCTGACTACAAGCTCCTTTAAGGTAATTGTAGAGAAGTTGTAGAGAGGGAGAAGGTTCCCCCTGAGCCTTCTCTTCTCCAGGCTAAACAGCCCGGGCTCCCTCAGCCTGTCCTCATGAGACTTTCCCTCTAGTGCCTTCTCCAGCCTCGTTGCTCCTCTGAGCCCACTCCAGTACCTCGGTCTCTTTCTTGAAGCGAGGGGCCCAGAACTGGCCCCAGTACTTGAGGTGAGGCTTCACCAGTACCAAGTACAGGGACGGAACGACATCTCTGATCCAGCTGGCCACACTATTTCTGATACAAGTGAGGATGCCTTTGGCCTTCTGGGCCACCTGGGCACACTGCTGGCTCCTGTTCAATTTTAAAACACATTATCACAGCCAATTTAAGGTTGCATTCACTGTCATGGCTAGGCTAGGCATCCGGTCATCAGATGAACAGTTCTTCATGGATTTCTGTCTCTTGACGAGAGCCACTTGTGTTACACACAGCTTTGTCATCTTAAAGTCTTGTGAGGTATGGATGTTCTCACCCCACAGCCACACCAGTAACCATGTGCCACGTCAATGGACCACTTAACCCCCACTCCAATGCTATCAGTGAGCCTGGAACAAGAAGCAGCTTTTCAAACTGGAAAGACTTGTAGCATCTCCTCAGCCTGAGAGTGACTCTTCTGAAACTTGCCTATGCACAGCATCCCCGTGGAGTCGGCCTGAGCTGCTTCAAAGTGCTTCTTGGGAAAGGCACCCTGTACTGCAGAAGGAAATGAACACCTGCAATGATCGTTGGGAACTTTAGAGAAGGCAGCTACCCCTAAGATAACAAACTGCAAATGTCCTGGGTAATTTGCCAAGGGAATGGCAATAGGACATCGGCTGCAGATGGAATTATCATAGAAGGATGCAATTTCTGGCAGCAGAATGAAAATGTCCAGCCGTGCTTGGCCAAGCGTTTGCCAGCTGAGTGGCAGCACTCAAAGGAACAATTGAAAAGCCTCCTAACAATCTGAGCAGTAGCAGTCCAGAACCATCTTGAGGCAAGCTTCTGAGATGAGTACTAATCAAAGTGTGGAGCACAGCCACTGTTGTTGTCTTCATGCCATGTGCAGGATGCACTCTCCTTGACACAGTTTTGAAACTACTTTAGAGGAGTTTTCCCGAGAAAAGTGTGTTAAATTTTTATAACCTTATTCCATCAATACACGTCTAGTGGTTTTCAGAACAGACTGTTTGGCTTATTCCTGAATGCAGTGCCACTGGTGTCTGACCTGGAAGACAGGCCCTGAGAAGACCATCTTTTCTTTCAACACTGTTGAGTGGAACAGTCTAGGGTGTAAGCTCAGCTGGTGTCTAAGACGTTACCGCAAAAGTCAGTGGAAGTGTGCCGGTTCACATTAGCAGAAGTTCTGGCTTGGCGCCTTCTTTTGTCCTCCATCCCAGTTCCAGGGTTGTAACAGACCACTCTTGAGCAGACTGGATGGATTAAGGTTTTGATTTGGTATTTCAGGGATTAAAAGGCAGCCTATGATAGAGCATATGGTCGTCTTCTGCCCTTTAGTGTTCCTATATCATGCATCTAATGCAATCTGCTGTCACAGAAGTAGAAAGCCTGATAACCTGTTAGAAACAGATTTGCAAACAATTGTGCCCTGTATAAATTAGGAAAACAGCACAAAATTCCTGTTTTCCTAAGAAAATAAATTTATTGAAGTTTCTCAGCTCTTAATAAACAATCACAGCTACAAATTATCTAGATCCTTAACAGAACAAATAAATAAAACTAATAACCAGCCTAGCTGGTATTAAAGATCGTGTGGCTGAAGAATTCATCATCGTATTGACCTGAACTTTGGGCTGGTTACATAGCCCAGATGTAATTAAAACACACGGTTTACCTGCCTCAGAAATGCATCAGGTTACACTCGGTTAAACTAAATGCTACAGGCTTGAATGAATCCTGCAGGGCTTTTGCCTCCTGTGCTTAAAATATGAGATCGCTGCCCTTTATGTTTCAGGCTGCATCACAACAAGCGTAAGAGGATACAGCAGTTTGTATTGCAAATGCACCAGAGTTTCTGCCAGCACAGAACTGGATTTTTTTTTACATTTTTTTTTTTTCTTTCAAATAGTCTAAGGCACAGCCTTAATACTTCATTAAACAAAATTATCTCTAGGCTCATTAGAACTCTGGAGTTCATCGTAACTGGCACTGAGCAACAACCAGGCAAATGGAAGGTAGTGGGTATCAGCACTGATAACAGGCTCAGTGCGTGATTCTTCGCTGCTGAAATACCCTTCTGCCATGGCTGGCTGTAAGCGAATTGGCTGGACAGATTTTCCAGATCCCCTGAACGTTTCTAAATTACTATACTCACCCAATTACAGTCCTCAGGGGTCACATTTCATTTTCTGAAAACTGGTAACAGGCCACCGCAGCTGATGAAATGATGTGGGTATCTAGGCAACTATTGTGCTGTTTGATTAATATAGCAAACACTTGTGTGGCATGATCTCACATGCTTCCAAATGTTCCACACGGTCTGCCTTGAACTGGAGACCATAAAAGTTTGCCTCATAGTTTTATTCCCGGTCTTGCACGGATTGGGTGTTTCCAGATGAAAACATTTATTAGCACTTCTTATTGCACCCCTTTGCTGTATGATTTCGCCCCTGGCTTACGCATAGAGGTGAAGAAACAGAAGGGTGATTTCTGCTACTTCTCCTTATCTCCTTTTTCCTCACCCCAAGCCACCTAGCTGAGGGAAGGTTTTAGCTTGCATTTGGGTACCAAAATAGGTAGATTTGTCAGACTTTTAATTCAGGATGTAACGTCACCCCAGCAGATGCTTTCAACAGCTCTAGGGTAGGCATATAGCTAAAGGGAAAGAGGTGCGTGCAGCATGTGCAGCTTCTTGTTGCCAGAGAAATAACAGGAATCTCTCTTGGTCTCACACTTCAGAGGAGATAATCTGAGTGCTGCTTCTCCTTTAGATGCGCTGGAAGAACACTTGAAATAAGATGGACCCAGTGGTGGCACCAGGATCATAAACCTGGTTTCTGGTTTGAACAGCACCGTTTTCTGCAGGCAGCTGACATTCTCTGCTTTGCATGAGGCATGATGGAGAGGAAAAGATGCCCCAGTGTGTGGGCATCACATTGCCCAAGGCTGCGGGATGTCGTTGGCTACCCATTCTGTACCATTTTCCACGAGGTACTCAAGGGGTTAATGAAGCCTATAGTGGAGTGTTTGCTTCCTTCTGTTTGAAATCAAACATCTGATCTTTATCTGAGGTGACAGGTTTAATGCCTTTCTTCTCTGACAAATTTTTACTCGAAGAGAAATGCAAACACATATATCGGGGTGGTTTTAGAAGTGCTCGTCTGAGCAGGGCAGTGCTGGCAGCTTCGTCCCCTCAAAACCAGCAACACCAGGAGCTGGTGCCACCTGCTTAAAAACGTATGTTCCTCACATCATTTACAGGACTTGACTTTAGATCTGTCAGGGGTCAGGTACTTTGACAGAGGTTCAGGAAATGTAAAGTATCACTGTTCATTCAGCAACGTGGACTTCCCTTCTGATTTTTATTCTTTTCTTTGTCTTTCTGCTGCTTCTTATTTGTAAAATACCTTATTGCCAGCCTCACAGGGGGAAAACGTGGCAGGTTCTTCTCGCCCTCTACTCTGCACTGGTGAGACCACACCTGGAGTATTGTGGGCTTCTCAGTTCAAGAGGGATGTGGAGCTGCTGGAGAGAGTTCAGCGTAGGGCAACGAAGATGATAAAGGAGGTGGAGCACCTCCCTTATGAGGAGAGGCTGAGGGAGCTGGGTCTCTTTAGCTTGGAGGAGAGGAGACTGAGGGGTGACCTCATTAATGTCTATAAATATTTGAGGGGTGGGTGTCAGGAGGATGGAACTGGGCTGTTCTCGGTGTCATGTAGTGATAGGACGAGGGGCAGTGGTTGTAAGCTGGAACATAGGAGGTTCCACATCAACCTGAGAAGGAACTTCTTCACGGTGAGGGTGACGGAGCACTGGAACAGGCTGCCCAGGGGGGTTGTGGAGTCTCCCTCACTGGAGGTGTTCAAGACCCGACTGGACGGGTTCCTGTGTGACTTGGTTTAGGTGATCCTGCTGTCGCAGATGGATTGGACTAGGTGATCTTTTGAGGTCCCTTCCAATCTGTAGTGATTCTATGATTCTATGATTCTATAACATGTTCTGGATAGCAGAAACTTGCTGTAGACTAGGTCTCTGCCTGTGGCATGAAATAGTCCCTTCCCAAGGAATCAGAAAAGAGGCAAAGGAACCAGTTAGTGCTGATGGCAACTGTGACCTTGATGTGGGCAGATGTCTTCTCTGGAAACAGGGCTGTGAAGTACAGTTGGTTTTAAAGAAGCAGTGAAGAATCATGAAGTCGTGGTAGTTTTCAGGCATTTCATGCTAATTTTAATACACCTGACCACAGCAAACTCTATCTAATTCCAGGTGTATTTCTATCACTTTTAGCTTCTTTGGAAGAAACCTAGTTCCTACTTTGACTAAAAGTTTTGCTGTACATCTGGGATGTAAAACACTGTTTGCTAGCAGAATTGGTAATAGCTCAGTATGAAGACTTAAGAGAAAGTTACTGAATCTGAGCGGGGGGAAGTCAGGTTCTGAAGCAGAAACAGGCTGCCTGAACACGTGGTGGATCCCCCATTCCTGGAGACAGTCAAAGTCAGGCTTGATGGGGCTCTGAGTAATCTCTTCTAGTTAGAGAGGTTCCTGCTTATTGTAGGGGGGTTGGACTAGATGACCTTTTGTGGTCTCTTCCAACCCAAAACATTCTGTGATTGTTCCTCAAGCAGCTCCTTGGTAACTCTATGACTGAAGGGTATGATGATGCTGAAATGACCTGCTGCAAACACTGAGAAGCCATTGTGTTCTGTCATAAACTTTTCATTTTGGCTTGACTAAAAGATGGTGGAAGAATGCTCTTTGGCTCTTTGTGGCTGTTTGTAAGCCCCAAATGTTTGATTAGATCACAAATTAAGGTAAGACTTAAAATATCAAGTTTGTATCTTAATCAAGATGGGAATGTAGGGAAAAATTGTAACTTTAGAATGCTCACAGTCATGCAAGTAGTGCATCAGTGCCAGTGACCATCAGTGGAGCCAAGGCAGGGTTTTTAAGCCTTAATTCTCTACCTGTAGCTGAATTGGGGTCAGATTTGTTCAGCTCATGTTTCAAGACACTTTTCACCTAATGGTTGATGCCCTTGGATTTCATTTACACAGGATAGTACCTCATGGGAAGCACATATTCACATTAAGGCCCCTTGCAGCCAGCTTGAACAGGAGACCTGAATCTAGGTTTGATTGTGACTTTGGAGCTACGTGCAAACTGCTGCACAAACTCACCCAAGCTGCCTGTTAAGAGGTCCTGCAAAATGAGGTTAACTGATCTTCTGTTCCCATCTGTCTCCACGGTGGATGCTGCCTGTGTTGGGTGGTAGCTGAGAGCAGTACTCTGGAGTGTGGCAAATTGCAGAGCTGGCACCAAACTGCTGTGAATTCTTCCCGTTCCAAACTGCTCTCATCTTTGTGACTCATTACTGGGAGTGTGTGTTTTCTGCACGTCAGGTTTTGGTATCACAAGGAGTGTGATCACAACTGGATTAATGCCAAGAACAGACTTGCCATAGAGCTTCTAACAAACTTCAGGTCCTTGGTATCACTGCAAATAAACAGACACACTGGATGGGAAGGTGCTGCTCCTAAAGCTGCTTGAGAGCACCTGCATAGGCTGTATGTTCATGCTGTGTGTAGTGGCCGTTCTCCTGGACCACAGCAGGAGAAGACCTGGGAGAGGATACCTGGACTGGTGCCCGGTTTACTTGGACTGTGATGAGAATCTAGTCCCATTGATTTTGGTCATTTGTTGATTCAGGGTTCCTGTTGGGTTTTGCCTGCGACTGTGCCCCTTCCCCCATCACTTCTCCTGCCAGAAAGCTGAAATGCAAGTAATCTACTTCTTTATTAATCCACCACTGACCTAGAGCTGAGCAGGACCATGGGCACCATACTGGTAAGGTGATGTTGGACCCATACAATGTTTATTGCATTTTTTTAAAGAATATGTGTGTGTGAAGGGAAAAAAAGGTGAAAAACGTACCCAGTCTATTCAAGTGCAGCTGGGAGCCTCCCCAGCCACCCTGCACAGCTCCCACCGGGATTGATCTTATCTGGGTCCAAACATTCATGCTCCTACTATGTTGCAGAAGTTGCCCATGAGCCAAAAGAAAGTGGACCTGTAGGAACCCAGAGTGGGGAGCGGGATGAAGCACTGTCTGCCCCAGACCAAGGGTGGCCAGGGTTCAGGCCACCGTCCGGCAGGTTCCAATCCACCACCTCCCTCCTCAGCTGCTGGCGTTTCCAACATGATCTATAGAGCGATGCTGACAGTAGATTTTCTGGCAGCAATAAAGGTGGCCTGATTCTGAGAATAATTACTGTATGCAAATGAGTGTGATTTTCCTCTGCCCTTTTATGGATGACTCTGCTCTGCCATTCATCAGGGCCACAAATTTCACTTGGTAGGAGACGGATTTAAAGAGACAGCCGCCTCTAGAGCTTTGTCTTGGACTTACTAAATCCATGCTTAAGTGTCTTCATAAATAGACATGCATATGTTATAAAGGGGATGGCAGATTCCAGCCTCTTTATCTGTGTATTATTGCTTAGGAAACTGTTGAGAAAACATCCGACTCTCCGGCCGTGCGGTATATGAAAGCTTTCACTGCTTTGAATAACGGTCTCTTCTCGAATCAGGGTTATATGTGGTTTAGTATGGCCTCTAGTGTGTTTTTTCTCTCTCGCTGTGTCCTTTATGATGTTTATAGGGTATATGCTGTGGTGTGCAGTGGAGGAGGGAGAGAGTACTATATTTCTTCTGATGATGATTAGTTAATGGCTATCACGTTCACCATAGTAATGGCAGAGGCTGCACTCACAGCTGGGAGCCTCTGTGTATTTGCACTGTTGAGGTTCTTGGGTTTCTCGAAGAGGATAAGTCCCATAGTCTGGGTTCTCCTATCACAGATAATGCAGTCAATAAATGTGTCATGATGAAGGCAGGGGAAGAGCCCGGAGCAGAAGAGAACCAAATCACAGTTTTTGTTGTGAGCACACACAGAGGACTGTGTGAAGGCAGTCTGTTGTCATCCCCTGATGCTGGACACAGGGACGCAGCGGTGCGCTCGCAGGACATCTGTAGTACATAAGGTGTCATCGCTGAGTAACAGTTTCTGCACTGGTACGTGCGCTGCTGCCCTCCTCCTCAGAGCGCGGGGGAGAGGGGAAGGAGTGTGCTGTAAGCAGAGCAGGACCGGCTGTCACCGGGCTGTCTTGTTACTCACACGGCAACAATATCCTGGTGGCAGGACAGCCAGAACACTTTCCTTCCAATGGCACTCAAAAGGCAGAGCAGAGACGTCGTCATGTCTCTGTGTTTACCGGCAGCGCGCACCACTAGAGGCCATCACACGCTTCCCTAAATAAATAGCAATTAACACACTTGGTTACAGCGGAATCCGGGAGATGGGACCTGGGTCCTTAATCAGCTCTGCTGGCACCAGCTCTTCAGTTCAGGGGTCAAACCCCCTGGCTCACCGTTTCGTGCACGATGTTCTTTGAGGATTAAACGCTTTAAGGAAGCCTTTGGCCCATATGCAGGATGTATCATCCTTTGCCTTTGACTATGACAAGTAGCTGTCTAAGCAGCGGATCGAGGCAGGCCAGGAGTACATTTTCTTCAGGCTGTTGAGAGAAATAATGATCAACTTTTTCAGCTAAAGAGGATGACACGGAAAGTTTACCTGCTTCTAAGTTCGTGTCTCGTTCACTTCCACTTTTGGCAAGTTTCTTGGGTTTTGCAGGAGCAGCCTTGGTCTGGAACACTGCACCCAGACCTCCTCTGTGACAAACTCTTGACAGTTTGCTCCACAGAGCAAACTTGGTTCTGGGCAGCTAAGGTGTTACCTGGCATGAGTAAATGTGTTCTGATATTTGGAGGCATGGAGAATATTCTGGCAAACAAAATTTGAGTAGTCTTGGGCATTCAAATTTTCCTGTGAAAACCCAGAAAAATTCCTGATTGTGATTTAAGGTCAGTAAAATATCAATTGTATGGGAAGGAGTTTCATCCAAGGTAGAAGGTGTAAAATCTCCCAAACTAACATCAGTGGCACTGATTGTATGAAGCCTGTGGAGATGCCACCAGTGCTTCCACATCTGTGACGAAGCTGAACTGGAGAGCCCAGCGCTCATGCTTGCCTGAGGAGTTGAGCGGCAAGGCAGAGGCAAGTGTTTGGAGAGTAAAGTTAATTATTGGCAACAAAAAAAAAAGCAACTTTCCTATATTATTAAGAGGCATTTATCCTATGTCTGTTCTAACGTAGGTTGACCTCTGACAAAGATTACAATAATTTGACATTCTTACATTGCATTAATAGCCGGAGCGACTCGTTCGGGAAGGGGATTCTGACTCACAACTTCAGAGATCATCTGCTCTGCGTCTCATTATTATTTCTGTGTTAAGGCGAGCCTTAAGGCTTCAACCCTGATGAGTTTCCATGTGGCTTTGGTGTGTAGCAGGAGATTAAACCAGTTATGAAATTGTTTCCCTGATTCCCTATTTCCCAGCCAGCAATGACATCCAACAGATGTGCTGCACTGCTGCTGGTGAGTGTTCTGCAAGGAGGTGATCCAGCTTTGTGTGCTGTCGGGCACCGGAGTTCGACTCCTTCTCTAGGTTTGGACATGATGCTGGGATTACGGAGAGGCCATCCCATGCAGGATAAACTCAGTGTAAGGAAATTGCACGTTGTTCTGAGCGAGTGCGGTGGGGATGGTGTCCAGTGGCAGGAGTTCATGGGATGCCCTGTGGGTCGGGCTGAATTCACAAAACCACAAAATCACTCTGGTTGGAAAAGACCCCTGGGATCATCAAGTCCAACCATCTACCCTACCTTGCAAGTTCACCCCAAAAAAATTCCTGCCAGCCACAAGGTCCTGCTGCTGCTGCTGTGGGGTCTGTTTAACCATTGTGCCCTTACACAGCCTTTACTGATGTTGGAGAAACTAACCCTGGAAGGACACCATGGGACCTTCCCTTTCCTGTCTGTGAGAAAGTCTGACCTCAGACTTACAAAATAGCCAGGGTAGGGTTAGGGAATCGAGCAAGCACCTCCAAGGCAAAGGCTTAATTAAGTGTATTTATTTTTCTTTAGATACACAAGACATTTAAGACTGAGGCCTCAATCACAATGTTTTTAACTCAATGCAAATTTTCCTGTGAGTGTATCCCTTCCCACCTGCAACTTACTCTCTTCCTGTCCAACTGCTCGCTCTCCCTCACCTCTGTGAATGCAGCTGAGATGCCTTCCACAGCCCAGGTCTGGATACTGCACCCCATATGGTTTGAATATGCACACAACGTCAGGTCTAGAGTTACAGTTTATAGTGTCTCCACCATGTGCTAGGCACTCGCCAAATGCTCGAGAAGGAAGATTCCTGCTCCAAGGAGTTTGCCATCTAAGAGCGGTGACAAAAGCGGACAGAGGGTAGGGCAGTCGGCTGGACATGACAGGGGTGATTGAAAGTGTGAATGGGAAAAGGTTCTTCAGGTGAACTCGGGGGGGGGGGGGGTGTGTTCTTACTGGGCACCCAGAGTCACATAGATGAAATCACAGAGGCAGATGTGGAGCAAGCTGATGAGGAGATAAACTGGCTGTTGGCATGGGAGTCCACCTAACTAAGAAAACAGATTGAGGTTTTTCTTATTTTTGAATGAGACACTGTTTAAATAAATGTCTAAGACACTGTCTTAGTAAAGAAAAGTTTCTTATTCAATCTGACTTTTTTTGTGAGGAGACACTTCCATGGAATTTGAACCACCACATGTTTTTCCAGCTAAATTTTCAGCAACCAACGTTCACTTGTAACTGACTCTTCTTCTTCTCATTTTCTTACTCTTCTCACAAACCCCTTGTGCTTCCTCGTGTTCATGGACAAATGCTCTGCCAGGAGAGGAGCAGCTCCACTACCTCAAGCCAGAGACTTTTGTGTCTGTTACCCATAATGCCTTCAAGTGGACAAAAGATTTCTGAAACACACACTGAGACACACCACAGGAGAGTAGTTAAAAGAAAATAGAGCATCTTTTCAGTCAAAACATCCTGTGGTATCTCCACATAATGCTTCATGGCATATGACAGGAAGAAGATGACATCTCTCATCACTAGTCAAAAATAAACACCATGTCAAGTATGAATTGCCTTTGAAAAAAACTGTACATGATTTCCATGGTCAGACATCCTGGAAAACCTCCAAAAAGGGGGAAGAAGGAGGGGAAAAAAGGGGAAAAAAAAGAACATTATTGATTTCCTCATTGGGAATGTTATATAACCTTCATATTTTATTAAAAAACTTTATTCTCACTTTGTGAAAGGTCTTTTAACACATTATGTCATCTTGTAATACAATAGTTCTGCTGCTCCTTCCAGCCCATCTCCCTGATGTCTTCTCTCAACTGTAGTTATTTTATTTTCTTTTTTAAGGAGTGTTTTCGATAAAATGTTTGCAAGTACCTAACAAAGGGGTGCAGTTCAGTGTGGCACAAGCTAACAGAGGTGTCAGGCAACACCCTGACATGTTTCAAGAAAAATATGGGAATGTGTCAGCTAAAATCCTTAATTTTTGTCCTGACACTGATGCCCAGAATCTTTGTTTCAAGAACACAAAAGTTTTGGGTTTTTTTCTTTGTAATAGTAGATTCCAGCTGCAGGACTCTTCAACTTTTCCTTTCCCCCTTCCTCCTTCTCCACGGTTCCCCCTTCTCCCTCCCCTACATCTCTCCCCCTCCTTCCCATCCGGCGTCTGCTCACGCACACATACTCTCTAACTTTTTGTTTTTAGTAGCGGCTGCCCCATAAGAAATGCTATCCAACAGACCTGGTGCCTGTCACCGCTTCCCATCACATGCCTGGTAATTAAACTCTGACTGATTTATTGACTGACAGCCAACAAATCCCAACCCAGTTTTTATGATATACATGCTTCCCCAGGCTAAATTCACTCAAACAACAGCCCAGCTGAAAAGGAGGAGGAAAGGGGGGGAAAAAATAGTGATAGAGAAAAAGCACTGCGCACACACACACACACACAGTCACACACACACACCAAAAAATCTGGTATTGGTAGATGAAGGGAAGACATTTTGCGAAGCAAAAAAAAACCCCTCAGCACAACATCTCTTTCAAATCCAGACTTGGAAAGGGAAGGGGTGGAGGTGGCGGGGTGGGGGAGAAAAGGAGTAGTAAACATCATTACTTCAGCTTTAAGATTCATTTGAAACGTCTCACGTACAAAAGAGCTCTGAAGGGGAAAACAAGACGTGCTTGCAGCTAATATTACAGTCAAGTTCCAATTTTACCTAAGGGAAAGCAGCTTTATTAAAAGTCATGACTGAAATTGCGTGACAGGTGCCAATATTCTCCACCCTGACAGATGTGTCAGTTTGCGAATGCCATTTTCTTGTCAGCGGTCCCTAGATGGAGTTGCTCCCATCACCATTTGTCTCTCTTCCAGCTAGATCACACATGCCCGTCGCTTGCCTCCAAGCTGCGCTGCGTTGTTTGATATGTGGAATCTTCACAATGAGACTTATTAAAAGACAGTCCATTATTTTTATTTAGAGCATTTCCAAAACAAGCAGAGCGCGCACAGAGATAATTTAAAAATTGTGCGGCGGGTCATCTCCAGGCCAGAACGGCTCAATTGGAAATGCATAAGAAAGCAGTGTCTCCCCCGAGCCCCTCCTCGTCCCTCAGTTCATAATGAGGTTGATTTGAGTGACATTTAACCCTTGAATAATGGCCCTTCGAGTCGTCAGGACTGTATAGCTGTGCTCCATAGGGGCGGTTCAGCCTGAAGGATTAATTCAGCTCTGATTTTTTCTGAAGTCTCATGCTGCGCCCCCTCCCTCCCCATTTTGTTACAGGTGGGCTTCACAGTGTACCACTAGATGTAAAAGACTCCTGATCGCCTGTATTTATAGACCCTTTTCCTCCTGTTGGTTTCAAACACAAAGAAAAATGGTATCTCTCAATCGTGCCCGGTATGAACAGCAGGTAAAGCTGCAGCAGACTCCTCTCCAGCCTCTGATGGAAAATTATTACAGATGAAATGATTCTGTAATGGAAATGGTAATAGGAAAGTTTCATTCTAAAGGATGTTTGTGCTAACATGAGAGGCTATAATATGTGATGGATTTGGATGCGGGAATAAGTGTGATCTCAAACTGAATTTTACTCCATCATTTCTAGAGGTGGCACTGAGGGGCTGGAGGAGGGCTAATGGACAGTGCGTGCAAACATTGCTGGGTGAAAGGACTGAAAATACGAGGTTATTGATGCCTCATTGTCCCAGGCCAAGTGACATAGTGGGTTGTTGCTTCAGCATTTCTTTCTTAAGTACATGGATGCTAATTCTTTTCAGCCTGGAATTAGCTCATCAGCCCTGGGCAACTGTCACTGGGGGAAGGATATGAGGTTAAATTGCAGCTAACTAAGCCTGCATAGATGATAGAGAATTGCTTTTACATCTTGTGAGGAAACAGCACTTACCCTAGCTTGACACAAGACACGGTCTGGAGAGTTTTGTTGCCTGGCTGCTGGAGAAGAGCTTCCCTGTTTCCATCATAGGCATCTCTGAACAGGCTGCAGTCAGGGTGAGGCTGCAGCCCAGTCCTGGTGTCCGGTAACTCTGGTACCCAACATGACTGAGCTCTCTGCATGCTCCTTTGGACCATTCCCTTTCTGGTAGTCCTCAGCAACGTCTCGGGTCTCATTCGGCTGGGAGCCATATAGGATGATGTCCCTTCTTCAGAATATCAGTGGATGAGCAGACGCCAAAGGTTTGGGAGACAAGAGCTAGACTGAAAAGGATTATAACTGTGTTTGACAGGACCTGGACAGAAAACTAAAGGCTCCCTCTGGAGCAAAGGAAGCAAGAAAGAGACAAATAATGGAGAAGAGAGAACTGGATTGACTTAATGTCCGTGGAAGACATTCTGATACCATTTGGATTTATGAAGTTCTATAAGAATTTTAAAAAAAAAATGCATGGGTTTGTAAGAACTGTGTTTGGACTTGTTCCTGTGCAACCTGATCTAGGCAGACTGTTTTGAGCAAGGAGGTTGACCTGGGTGATCCCCAGAGGTCCCTTCCAAGCCCCAGCATTCTGTGCTTCTGTAATTTGAAAGGAAAGCTCTTGCACTCTGCAAACCCTTTTTAGAGGAGTATTCTCACTGCACAGTTGCCTGGAAGACCCAAGTATCTTCACTCACTAGTCTGTCACCCTTTCCCACAAGTAATCCTTTACAAACTTGAGAATCCATGAAACCGTGACCAAAATCTCTTTGTTAATTTCCTCCCTAAGCTGGAAAAAGAAGATGGGATATTTTCTCCCCATTCTCCTAGAACAGTGTCTGCAAAGCTGAAGCCACCATGCTGAGAGCAGCTTCAGAAACAGTCTCGAAAAACCATGAGCTCTGCTCATGCAAGGAACATTAAATTGTTCCTACGTTACACAGCATATTAGCATTTCTCACTCGGGAGGAAGGACTGAGTAGGGAAGAGAGAAGACAGGGTATGAAATGAATATGTAGCTCCTTTGGTTAGTTGGTCTTATTGTTAGATGCATTAATCTGCTTTTCCAGATTCCAAGAATCTGTTCTTCCTTTTGAGCTAAAGAAAGAAGTAGGCAGCTTCCACTGCAGGCTGTAGAGAAGGGGATGTTTTGGCACGGTGATCTTACAGTCAAAAACTGTGGACTCAATCAGTAGAAGAAAGAAAAAAAAACACAGTGCACTTGAAAATGTTCTGCAGGGCAGGTCAGCAGACTTCGCATGACCGCGGGCACTAACGTAGCCTCCTCAGATGTCTGTAGCTGCTGCAGTAGATCTGCTCTGGAGTCCATCTTTCAGGCAGGATCAAGGCTTGTAGGTCTCAATAAAGCCAAACTGACACATAGCAATGAAATAACAAGTCTGGGCAGCTGACAGATGCTAATGAGCGTGCTTATTCAAACTACCAGCAAAATACAGTTGAAAACTAAGCAGATACATAAAACTCTGGGCTCCATCCTTTTCGTTTGGACAGAGATAATTAGGGCCCGTAGGACATTCTCTAGGAAGATACTTGGGACGTTGCATTAAGAGCCCGTTTCTGAGCATGGTTAACCTTACCTACTGCAAGAGAAAGTAATCCTGGTTTTAATCACAGAATGTAGTCCGTTTGGTGTATTTACAGGGTCAGATGGTATGGGCAGACAAGGGAGAAACCAGGTAGGGAGAAGAGGATGGGGTGATGAAGAACTGTGCCAAAAGCATTACAGCTGACGAGTCCAGGGAGACTGACATATGCTCTCAGCTTTTTCAGTGGAAGACCTAGGCAGTAGACACGCAGATCTTTTGGGGCTTGGAGCTCAGGGTAGATGCACACCTAATGGCTATTTTAAACATCACCTTGACAGTAAAAGCAATTATTTGCTCTCGTGCCCTGCTTGTGTTGAGTATGAGAAAGCATTTACATTATTGACTCAAGACTCTTATTCATGTCCCGAAACCGTGGGGCCTTCTCTGAGTCCAAGTGTGTCAGGGCGGCTGCAGCCAGCGGAACGCAAGATTTACACACTGGCAAAGATGGAAAAGATCCTCCTCCCCGTATCCCTTCCCGCAAGTATTTGCACTTGCAAACTACTGGCCTTCAGCTGCAACATGGAAATAACTCAGATGGCAATAATTCAAAGCAAAACATTTGCTTTTTGTAAAAAAAAGCCTCGTCACTGGAAAAGCTCTGACTTGACTTTTGCATGGCTCTCCTTTCCCCTGTGACATGTTGACGGATGAAGTTGAAAAGAGTGTCTCCTTTCCCAGGGAAGCAGAGCAGAGATCAGCTGTTAGGGCTTGGTGGCCCTGCTGCATGTGATTCATATCCTGCTGCTGCTGGTAAAAGAGAGGGAGGAAGATCCTCCACACGGAGGCATTTTGATCTTGTCCTGTGCTTCACCTTTTTTACTTCTGTGCTGTTCAAAGCGACTATGTCAGGAAAAATTGCTGACACTTCTGTTAGCCAGCAAACAACCTTCTTAGGGGGAGTTTCTCTTCTTTGCAACTTCTTTTTATTTCTTTGTGCTGCTGTAGTGCCAGGGAAATTTAGAATGCTGTGTGCATTAATACCACTGACTTCTCTTTCTCTTTTTGGCAATTGCTAAAAGGAATAACACTTCGCGTGTGAGACAGCTGTTCAGATATGCTTCAAGTTAAGTTGATATGTATACATTATTCTACACTTCTTTTTTCTTTCTGTATGAGTTTGTCTTCAGACTCTTGAAAAAGAAAAGAACAGACAAAAATATTCCCAAAGTTTCCCTGGGACTCTTCAGATGGTGTCTCAGTAAGCAAGGGTTCCTCTTGTCTTTGGTCGGTCTGCATTTACCTACACACCCCTTCTAATTCATTAGTCAGAAAGGACTTCAGACTGTGCGTTTGAACCCCAGAAAGCGTGGATGACTTCTGTGGGACTCTCTACTGCAACTGAACAACTCCAGAACAGAGAGGACCTGGAAGGACTACTTCTACACAGCAGACTGAACTATCCCTGAACGATGGTCCTCCTTTATTACAGGATCGTGTTCACAGCAGGGAAAGATAATAACAAAAGCGTCATTTAAAATGGAAGGAAGAAAACCAGGAAAACTAAATAGAGAAGAAACATTACACCATGCCTGGCTTAAGATCAAGAAAGGAAAAACCCATTTTTAAGTGGGCAGAAAAATAAAGGGAAAAAAGGAATCTAAATTTCTACATTGCTGATACCTACTGAGTGAGATGTCCGAGTCACTTTAAGTTAGTCTGTTTCAACAGCCTGAGAAAAACAAAAGTCAGAGTCTCTTATCTCTTCAACATAGCAGTGGTTTCTTATCACTCACTTTCAAATCTCCATTGGCTTCCACTAGGTTTGAATCAAATTAATTTGACCCAATAAATCTTGCTAACACTTACTCTTGAAGTCATAGCCTAACATCTGTGTCAAGTTCTTTTTAAGTTTAACCTTAAGTATGAACTTCTTAGGTTTTAACAGTTGCTTGTTGATAGCAGCAACATGCTCGTAACAAACTTAACCTTTCACTGACTGATTTTTACAAACACTTTTACTGCACAGAAGTAAGTCACTTCAATGACTTCAAGGGGATTTTCTGATGTGTGCTAATAATTTTTTCATCTTCTAGAACTGTCCAAACAAACCCAGCGATCAGTGTGGCTTTAAAAACAAAGAATATAGGTGATAAACATGCCAATATATATAAAAAATCCTTTATTTTTTAGGCTTTTCTCTGTAGTGTTGCACCAACAAAGTTCTTGATGAGGTATTAATGTTTATAAAATGTCAAGAGCGTGTGTCAGGAGGATGGAGCCAGGCTCTTCTCAGTGTGATCCAATGACAGGACAAGGGGCAACAGGTGTAAGCTGGAACATAGGAGGTTCCTCATAAATATCAGAAGGAACTTCTTCACAGTGGGGGTGATGGAGCAGTGGAACGGGCTGACAAGGAGAATTATGTAGTCTCCTTCACTGGAGATGTTTAAAACCCACCTGGATGTGTTCTGTGTGACTTGTTCTAGGTGATCCTGCTCTGGCAGGGGGATTAGACCACATGATCTTTCGAGGTCCCTTCCAATCCTTTGTCATAGAATCATAGAATCATTAGGGATTGGAAGAGACTTTTAAAGATCATCCCGTCCTATCCCCCTGCCACAGCAGGATCACCTAGACCAAGTCACACAGGAACATATCCAGGCGGGTTTCAAATGTCTCCAGTGAAGGAGACTCCACAACTACTCTGGGCAGCCCATTCCAGCGCTCTGTCACCCTCTCACTGTGAAGATGTTCCTTCTGATATTTATGTGGAACCTCCTATGTTGCAGCTCACACCCATTGCCCCTCATCCTTTCACTAGATGACACTGAGAAGAGCCTGGCTCCATCCTCCTGACACCCACCCTTAAAATATTTATAGACTTTAATGAGGTCACCGCTCAGTCTCCTCTTCTCCAAGCTAAAGAGACCCAGCTCTCCTTAAGTTCTGTGATTCTGTGGTTCTCTGATTCTATGGGGTGCTGGCGAGTGACTAACTTGGAGTGACCTTCATGGAATATCAGTGACTTTGTTTCTCTCATTCCTAAGCCAAAAGACCTTTTTCAACTGCCACATAACGTCAATATAACGTTCTAGGTGGCACAAATGCACATCCAAACCCCAAGGTGGTGGATACACGAGTGTGTCTCAGCCTCATCCACAATTTCAGCCACAATGCAAAGGATGAAGCTGGGCAGCTCTCAAGGTGCAGCTTGCTGCCGAATACTTAGAAATAGCTGAGCCACATTTTGGCTGCAATATTCCACCGGCACTTAGCCCGAGGTATGGAAAATGTCAGTTACTGTAAGTAAAGTTTATTAATGTTTTGACCAACTGGAAACCGTCCTACAAAGCCAAGAGTTAAGCAACACTGAGTAACAGGTCACACTATACACTCCAAGTGGTCCTGCTTGTTCATGTGTTGAGGTGTCTGAGGTAGACGTGCATTTTTACAGCTTCCACTCCTTGGGGTCAGTCCCACTAAGGTGTGTGTACTGGTGTAACTTGGCACAGATCCGATTCATCTCAGAAACACGTTCTGATTGCATGTTCTCCTTCTCTCTTCCAAAGGAATCCGAAAGCCACAAATGCATGTTCTGTTCTCCATGTGCTCCAATGTTACCAACACGTGATGAAGATTCTGTGACACTATGAAATCTGTGAGCCCTCACCAGTCAGCGCTGCCTTCAGGAACGTGCTGCCAGAAGCAGTTGTTCTCTTAGCTGCTGGCACTGTCAATCACACGTGTATGTTGGTTCAGCGTCTGTATCCTGTAATTATCCCCTGGTGTCCCCACAGCTTCTCACAGGGCCTCTTCCTCCATCTGTCTTACCTGGATGAGGCTGTAAACCCGAACTGCTGTGGTGGGTGAAGGAAGGTAATGTTGATGGTCGCAATTCCCTGATGAAACATTTTAGCTTCTTTCTTCTGTTGGGATATTGCTAAAACCTGATGTTACTTGTTCTACCTCCGTTCTCAGTGACCTCTTTCTTATGTCTGTATACCTTGAAATTGTTGTGTCACTGGGGTTTCCTGTAAGTTGCCCGATTCTGTCTTCGCCAAGGATATCTGAAGAATTATTAGTGGTGAAATGAGGGGATCAGTATTTCCACAGCATCTTGGGAAGCTCTAGATGCCAAGGCCAGAGAGGCTTTTCAGACCTGTACATCTGCAGGAGTATAGCCAATCTGTAGGACTACTTCTAGCTTTTCCTCATTCCTAGAATAGCAGGGACACCAAATAACATCTGCAAAGGCTGGTGAGCCCAGGTTTCTTGAGGGAGGATCAGCAGAGACAACAAACAAGCCTGAGGAAAAGGGAGAATCTGGGTAGTAAATGAAATTACCTGGACTTTAGAGCTTTGTGGTAGGGTCTGGCAGTTATTGTTCAGAGCCACCAGCTCCTCCTGTTGTTTATAGATGAGAGGCTTCTCTTTTGCAGCTTCATTTATCTGGATATGGTGATATGGTGTTACGACAAAACTATTCATGGAAGGGCACCGGGGAGACTAAAGGCAAGGGATTAAGTAAGTGAAAAGGGTTTGGGATGTGAGGAATATAAACTACAAATCCCATGAGTCACTGGAACAGCATCCTCACAATAAAATTAATACTTTTCAGATGAAAAACTCTTCTTTTCTTTTGCATTTTTGGATTTTCTCAGGAGGAAGGGGGAAATAATTTTCTGACAGGCACTAATTGTTTCCCATTTGAATTTGGCTTGTGAGCAGATCTGAGTTAAAAGGGCTAAAGCAGACACTCTGCTCTTGCAGTGTTGTGCTCATTCAACAGTCAGTCTTGTTTTACTTGCAGCAATATGAGTGATACCATATGTGTTTGAAACTGGTAACCAAACAGAGCAGGCTCTCAAGGAACCCTGAGCTGAATTATAACTCTTTTTAGCATCTTTTAAATAAAAAAAAAATCTACAGGCACAAAATGAATCAGTGAAGCACTTGCTGCTTGGGCTTAACAATGGCATTCTGCCTGAGAAATCCAGTTGCCATACTGAAAAATACTAAGCAATAAAATTACCCAACCTCACTACTTTTTAGCATTCTACAGGATTTAAAATTTAATTTGTGGGCAATGTAATGGAAACACATAAAATAATTAAAACTAATTGTTTCCAATTTTTATGTAATACTACTATGTGACTAGGATTGTATTACAGATATTGCTATTACGTGATTGGTGTTGTGCACCAACTCTTGCCCTTGAACAGGGTCTCACTGGTCTATGTACTCTAAAAAACTTGTTAGTATTGCCCTCACTGCATTTTTAATCCTGAATTTCTAGATGTCTTGAAAAGATCTTACCAGGAGAATAGGATGACTTCTCAAAATATTCTCTAGGAGATCTTTTGCCTCAGTGATGGCTTATTCATCTCCAAAGCTGCACCAAGCCCTGAGAATCATTGACATCTCTTTTAGATCTCCCACTTTTGCAAACATTTTGGTGCAGAACTAGGTCTAAGTTTCCAGTTACTATGAACCTACCACTGCAATCACACAATTCATAGTACTCCTAGTACTGGGACCGGTACTATTCAGTCTATTCATTAATGACTTGGATGAGGGATTAGAGTGCACCTGGAGAGCTGGACAGGGAGATATTGCATCAGGGCAAGAACAACCCCAGGTACCAGTATAGGTTGTGGACTGCCCTGTTGGAGAGCAGTGCAGGAGAAAGGGACCTGGGGGTCCTGGTGGACAGCAGGATGACCATGAGCTAGCAGTGTGCCGTTGTGGCCAAGAAGGCCAACAGCATCCTGGGGTGGATCAGAAGGGAGGTGGTTAGCAGATCAAAAAAGGTTCTCCTCCTCCTCTACTCTGCCCTGGTGAGACCCAATCTGGAGTATTTTGTCCAGTTCTGGGCCCCTCAATTCAAGAAGAATACGGAGCTGCTGAAGGGAGTCCAGCATAGAGCAATGAGGATGGTGAAGGAAGTGGAACATCTTCCTTATGAGGAAAGGCTGAGGGAGCTGGGTCTCTTTAGCTTAGAAAAACTCAGAAGACTCAGAAGACTGAGGGGTGACCCCATTAATGTTCATAAATATGGAAACTGTGAGTGTTAGGAGAATGGAGCCAGGCTTTTCTCAGTGTCATCTGATCATAGGACAAGGGATAATGGGTATAAGCTGGGACACAGAAGGTTCCACATAAATATGAAAAGGAACATCTTCCCAGTGAGGGTGACAGAACAATGGAATGGGCTGGCCAGGGGGGTTGTGGAGTTTCCTTCTCTGAAGATGTTTAAAACCCACCCGGACACGTTCTTGTGTGACTTGATCTAGATAATCCTGCTGTGGCAGTGGGATTGGACTAGATGATCTCTTGAGGTCCCTTCCAATCCCTAATGTTCTGTGATTCTTTGAAGTTAGTTTGGTGATATTACCAGGAGAACTTTGCATCTGTAAAGAATTTTAGAAGCTCGAAGCTTGGTTGAATGATTCACCAACCCAGTCCCCTTATGAGAGTGGCAATCAAATGTTATCTCCAAATGGGAAAGAGGGAGAGAATTGACAGCCTGCTTGAGGCAACTTGAAGTCAGTGGAAAAGCAGAGTTGCATTTAGCACTTCCCAGCCCCACATACAGTAATTTCTCCTAATCCTGCTGCTCTGCACTTTGGTCATGTAGGTTTGGCTTTGTTGTGAAGGCAGTTGTAATCATGTAAAGCAAAACAGAATGTTTGGTGTAGCAGTAAACTATTACTGGTTTGTTTTTTTTAATGACACAAACCTATTTGTGTCTACACATTATAGAGTCATAGAGTTTTAGTATTAGTATTTTACAACTGAGATTCTTTACTTTAAAATGGTATTTCAGGTCAGGTCAATCTGTGATCGATACATGAGCTCTCACAGGCTGAACACAAAGTTTTGGTCCTTATCAACGTTATAAATCTGCAGCAGATCCCAAACCAAAAAGGCTTCTTATTTGCTGGGGCTGGTTCTCATACAGCCATGCTGGTGAAAAGCTCAGAGGAACAGCTGATTTCACGAGATTTTCAACATTTGGAGCCAACAGTTTCAGAAAACAGTTGGCAAGATTTCAGAACTTGAGTTTTGGTGTAGCCTGAAGTTCAGCACAGCTCCAACACTTCTGAAATGTGTGGGTACTCATCGAAGCTTTTCACATACACACATCTATCTTGTGCGTGTGTGTGTGTGTGTGTGTGTGTGTACATAGATATATATGTATATATATCTGGGGAGTGATGGATGAAGATTTCTTTCCTTGGAGGAATAACTTGGAGGAATAAATATGTATCCCCTTTCTCATTTCATTCAGGATATAGCACTGGACTCTTTGGAATGCATCACCACCCCCATCCCACCATGTTTATTATTACAGGTTCCAAAAGTACCAAAGGGAGCACAGGACTTGCCTTGAATCTCGAAATGCAGAGCATATAGCTGTGCTGCTACCTCAGCTCTCCATCTGCCTTTTATTATCGTTAATATTCAGAAAAGAATAGGATTTTGAGAGTGAAGTTAAAAATCTTTGATGGGTCAAGGCTGTTCTCCTAGAATAGTCCTGACATCTCTCTTCCCCTTTTCACCCTATCCAGCAGAATCTTCTCCAAGACTCCTTGCTGGCCTTCAATAAGGACAGTATGTGTTGTGTAGCAGCTGCAAAAGGCCTCACAAATGCTGGCTGACAAGAAGTGACAGCTCTGTATATCTCTCACTGGCACTGACAGCTGACAGATGGATACCACTCACACACAGAAAAAAAGCCCCCAGGATGATTCGCCAACATTACTCTCTGTTCATAGGGGCCACATTTGATTGAGTGCTGCTCAGAATAATAAACCCTTGTCGATCCGTTGCAGAGCCAGTTTGCTCACAATGTTCTGATTTTTTTTCCCCTGAAACACGTACGAGCACACACACAGAAGCCTTGCTTTGTTCCCCCCCCCCAGCTTTGTTTGAGAGCAAAAGCTACCTAGCTTTGTGCAGCTGCTTGTTAGACCAAGGGAGCAATGAGTACATAACTTAGCAATACCATGTTAGGGCTTTGCTCCCTGATAATTCCTTCATCTCCCCAGCCTGCTTATTATTATCCTTCACATTGCTGATTCCTTTCCACTAAGCAGCCTGTTGTTAAAAGTATTGCTGGTTGGGTTAGTTGAAAGAAGGTAACGTGAAACTGCACCATTATGTGTGTTGATGCAAAAAAAATAATGGAGAAAACGATCAACAAAAAGAGACATCCACCCATATGGACAGATAGATCTAAATGGAGAAAAATGGGAAACAGGAGCACAGCTTCTACAACTGTGGTAGCAGAAGACTTCAGAACAAGTAATTTGTCCAGATTTTTGTTCTGTTTTCTGGTGCAAACCACTGCTTAATTGCTAGACCCTGTAACAGAGAGTAAATTGTACACTGGACAGGCTTTTACCAAAGTTGTCCTGCTCTAGGAAAAAGCATGGTGTGTCATTGTACCCCTTAAAAAGACCTCAAATGAATACAATCAGGCAGGCACACCTGGCCATGTTTTGACTCGTCGGTATCAAATCTGGATGTTTGGAGGAACGCAAGAGGTCAACCATGACCGAGATGAACGAGAAGAGAAATCTGAGTTTGGCACTAGTGATGATAATGTCACGTTATCTCTAAGTTCCTGGTATTTTTCACAAAGATCTTTCTATGTGGGGTTTTTTTTTGATAAGGCACAATACTGGCGTGTTTCTGAACAGGAAACTGAGGCAAAGAGGTGTGACGTTGTGGATATGTAAAATTTTCAGCCCTTTGCGAAGTCCAAGCACAAGCACCTGAAGCTAGATCCATGGTGTGTGCCTAATCTGGGTGACCAACTGATTAAGCATTGAAAAATCCCCATAATGTGGCTTGAACACTCTGAATTTTTGATGCTCAGCACCTCCAGATATTAATCCAAAACTTGAAGCACCCAAAATCTGTGAATCAGGAAAACATGTGAGTCTGTGGACAGCTTCTAAAAAGCTGTACCTGTGATAAGAACATGGACATGTGATAAGAACATGTGATAAGAACATGGACATGTGATAAGCCCATGGTAAGCTGAGGAAAGAAAGACCCTAGGAAAACATCCCACATTTTCTGTGTGGATGGTTCTGTCTCAGACAACCCAATTTGTTGCGTAAGCACCATCCTGAACGCTGAGCCTTTTTGCTTTATGTCTGCTGTGTTAATATATGCTGGGGAATACAAAAGGGTTTAATTTGAGGATGTATTAAGGAGATGGTTTTAATATGTAGGGTATCAGATTTGTGTGTAAGAGAACTGGCAGGTTTGCTGCACTGTTCAGACAGTATGGGGGCTTCTCCATGAAAGGAAGACAGCATTGCGTCATTGGCTCTGTGCCACCGGGGTCGGTTCCAGAGACGTGAAGTTCCAGCGTGCTCCACTGCTCAGCCAAGCAGTTCATATGCACATGTACACATGCATGTGTGTTTTGCGTGAAGATAGCCGTGCCTTGGCCACCCCAGAGACCCTCTGTCCATTTGTGGGTGCATGGTGCCCATACTGGCAGGTGGGGAATGACTGCTGGATGATGGGGCCGTAGGTCTCTCTTACACGGTTGGGCAGCGAAGATCTCCTTGTGGAGGAGGCTGCCTATACCCAGTGCTCATGTATGTCCAAGGAAAGATTGAGATTGCCTGGGTGAAAACACCAGAGCTGTTTGTTTTACTCTGTGATTCTGTATGTCCCTTGAGCAGGAGCTGACCTCAACAGCCAAGCTGTATGGACACTATAAACACTAGATCCAACCCACATCAAGCAAGAATGAACTCATGCAGAGAGGAATGATATTGCCTCCTGAACGAAGCTCGTTGTTTTGCTCTTAAAAATATACCAACATTTTCTTCTGGCTGGTGACACAGAACACTACAGAAAAGCAGGATTTGTTCACCTTTCCTTGTGCTGTAATAGCCCTCTTCCATATCTTTCTTAAATATACAGTTGGAGAAACATTATATGTTAATACTCCAGCTAACAATAGCTAGTCTACACAGATATGTCTGATATCTCCAAAACTTCCCAAAGTGGGGGTGGAAGCTGTCTCTAGCTTCAGCAGGGTTTGAAGATTGGTATGATACAATAATAGGTGCATGTAGCAGGGAGAAAACAGAGGTGAAGTGTGCACAGAATTAAAAAAAAGAAAACCAAGGTCTCTGTCAGTATCCTATAGGCCAAAGGATTGCTTGTAGATAATCATGGATTAATTGTGAATGTAAAGAAAGAGACACATTTTTTTATCAAAGCTGCTGCCTCAGGGCAAACTCCAGTGCCATGAAAGCCGAAATGTTTTCTTTTATCACAGTTCCTTTTCTGGCACCTGAAATTATTTCTTTCATGTCTGATAGTGAGGAACGAGGCAGCATAGTTCCCCAGAGATGAGCGATTGTTACCATGGTCTCATAACATATTGGCAGCCGAAGTGGCATCCATGTACACCTGTCACTCAAGCAGGGTGAAATGCAGATGTGGCACAAAAGCCTGAGCTCTACGGCTTGGAAGCTCTCCCCCCTCCTCACCCCAGGATGCACATGTGCACCCCAAAACGTGTGCCTGTCCTTCTTACCCCCCCGTTCCCCAGGACGTGGCTGTTTCTCAGCCTCCACATGTGTGAGTGCACTCAGACGTTATCAGGGCTGTTTAATGCGATGAACCTGCATTAGCATTTCTGCAGGGCAAACACAAATAAACAGAAATGCGCTGGAAAAAAACCTTTCAAACAAATTCCTCTGCAAGTCAGGCAGAGAGAAAGAGAGAGAGAGAGAGTAGGGTGCACAGATGAGCCAATTTCCTTCACATGGAAGTGAACTAAGACCTTTTCAATGAAGACTCCGAGACTGGGGAGGGAAGGGGGTGCTGGCTGGATGCTTATTTACTTTTTTATTTTCTTCAGGCTTTGGGCAACTTTCATCACTGTTGCCACGCAAAGCAAAGTGATGGAAGTGTCAGAAGACAAGCAGATGCAATTTTATTTTAATCTTATGCTCTTGGGGGTAATTTAAGACCCAGTTTAAGGCCCAAAGTATCGTCAAATGAAGGAGATGGGCAAAACCATTTTTGTCAGAAGATATTGTATGTGATACTGATGTGGGACAGGTCTTCTGCTAGGGGTGGGACATGACTGCATTAGAAGAGAAAGGAGATAACACATGTGCATGGCTCTAAGGCTGACGACCAAGTTGTGGTAGACTGGATTTGCCCACATGAATGATCTGGCATGTGTGGTCAGTGAGACAGAAAGTACAGCACCAAATGGAATGTGAACCCTCTCTTCTCTCTCTCTCTGTATTTTTTCTTTTTTTAAGCAGAAAAAGTCTTTTTTTTAAGCAAATTGCCAGTTTAGCTCCTGGGGTAAAGTGGTGCACTGCCTTTTTATTTTTTTCAGGGGAAGTACGACAAGAAACCCAAACACGTTCATCTCAGATTTGTAAATCCATTGCTTTATTGAACCATTTGCCCATTCTTATAAGCTGATTTATAATAACTGTAATGTGATTCATCGCGTCATCTTGTAAATAAATGTGACACTTCATTAAACACAGTAATCAAATTTAAGCAGTCCCACTTCCATGTTAACAACCGAGACCTTTATGATTCTATTGCTCTGTAGATACTCCTACTCTAATGAAAGTAGAATCAGGCAAAGAACGAGATGTAGCAGAGGTAGGTTTCTTAGAGGAGGGGTGAAGAAATAAATGCCCCCTCGGTAAGTACCTAGTAATGAAATTAGTAATGGCCTGAAATAGGCTGTAACAATGGTTTTACAAGACACTCCTGTTGAGATGCTTTATGACAGTAAGGAATGGACAGTTTGAACATCTTGGAAAATCTGTTGTAAGACTAACAAAATCCGTTTAGAGCCTGAATTTCAGAAAGACTTTTTTCGTGCTATTTTTGTGTTTGCCATCTGGAATGACACTGCAAGCTGGCAAACACAGGAATAATGTGAGATATTTCCATCACATACAGTTAGCTATGGATGCATCAGGGAATGTGAGCATCTGAACATCAGTCAGATAACCATAATTATCCCAACTTTGACCTGTTTTGAGGGATCAAGCAGACTCTGTATAAAATTTAGCTGTTGCTTTCTTTCAGAAAATGGTTGCCTCCGTCTCCTGAGGGATAAGCATTCAAATAAAGGAAAATTCAGAGAAGTACAAATGGGAAGGTACGCATGGAATACAGCTTCTCTGCCTCGGTTGGGAGTGATTTAACATTACAACAACAGCAATTCCATGTTGTGAGCCAGATTTGCAGGTGGAGTAAATCACAGTGAATTACCTTGGTGGAGGATTTGGCCTACAGTCCTTAATTATGTCCTGTATTGATCAGCTCGAAGGAAAAAGCTTATTTCCGAGGCCCTCCTCCCATACTGATACTATTTTAAAATGAATATGGAATTCAAGATCAGATCATTTGGGTTTTGAAAACAGGAGTGTAGGATGAAAAAGCAAGCAATACGGCTCTGCTACTCCAATCAGCTTTATTAGGGCTTCGGTGCTCTACAAGGCAGAATCTCTGCCTCGTATTCACACCAGTGTGTTCTTTGTTTAACCCCTAGTTAGGCAGGAGCACTCACCACACTCAGAAATTGAGATCCATTCCTGTTGCAGCCTGGAATATCAAGTGCACACGTATGTCTTGACCGCTAAAGTCTGATAGAGATTTTCAAACAAAATTGGAGTCTGCTAAAACTGAAGACAGCTAAAGATAGCATTTTAAGCAAACTGAAAGAGAGCAATAGGAGCTGCACGAAAGACAGTCCTCAGAAACAGAAGAGGTGTTGAAAGGTAGTGAAGGCTGAGATCCAAAATGGAAAATCCCTAAGTATACAGGCGTGATAGTAGAAGGTGCCAAGGAAATTTAACTCCAGCAGTAACTAGGGAAGATCTATCACTGTCTGTTAGAGAGTGCCCAGCACTTTCAAAGATCCGTATGTTAAACATCTAGAGTCATATTTCTAGTGAGAGAATGGAGGAGGTCTCTTCATTGAAAGTGAGAGGCTGACAAGAAGAAAGGGCCAAAAAAGATGAGACAGTCTGCAACCAGAGAAACAGAATGTGGGCAAAATGATGAAATAGCAAAATAAGAGAAAGGGAAAGAAAAAAGGGTTGTTTTGGGTCCGCCTTGCACAGAAAATCTTGCTTGAACAGAAAAACAAAGAGAATGCGGTTCAGTAACTTAATCTAAAAGAGATTAAATTACATTTTCTGGGCTCTATAAAACTCTCTCTGAACTATAAACCTTGAAGTTTATGGTTCAAGATTAATGAATAGATGAAGTGGATCTTGAAGTTCATCTGCTGTAATACAAGGACCCTCAAGAGGAAACAAAGTCCTGGGATGGTTCAAGATTTTGTTAAACAGCACTTATCTAGGAACAAAGCCTCTTGTGGAGTGAACATCCAGTCTCAAGGATGAGATTGATTAGACCTTCCTGAGCCTTCTCTGTTCTGGGAGACAGCCCCATCTCTTCCAGCATTTCCTCATATAAGACATGCTTCAGTCCTTGATCAATGATTTCTCATTCACTGGACTGGCTCCAGTATGTCCTCTTGTGTCAAGGATCACCAAACTAGACATTCCAGACGTGTTTCTACAGTGCTGAGTAGAGAAGGAGGTTCACCACCATTGACCTGCTGGTGACAGTCCTGATTCATATCAGGGTGCTCTTGGCCTTCTTTGCTGCAAGGATGCATTGCTGGTTCACGTTCACTTTGTCTACAGAGATCTCCAGTCATCTCATCATGGTGGATCTCACATTACCCGGTCTGGTCATGATGACAGCCAGTCTTTGCTGTCAGTGTGGGGCAGCAGGCTTGGAGTAGCATTTTCTGCACCACGCAGTCATGTACTCTCCTGTAGGACAAGGCAGCACACGGTTCTTTTCCCAGGATAGTAACACAGCTGAAGACAATCTTAACTGAACCCACCAGATATGACATTGTCACTGTCATTGTGGAGCAGGATTTATATTCTCACTGTTGCTGTTCAGCACAGAAGAATGGCAGAGAAAATTTTTTGGAAGCAGTTAATGCTACCATATCAAGTTTAGCTGTGACCAGCAAAGTGTCACAAGCCGACTGGGTGCAGAGCAGATGAAATGTATGCTTTTTGGCAAAGAATGTTGTTTCTTTTGTTGTTAAATTGTTTACTTTTTTAAAGTGTTTGCATTTAACACTGTTGGATTTGCCCTAGAAACTCCCCAGCTACTCACACTTTGCAAACCTTAGCTGATCAAAAACCCCATTAGCACCTGCCGTGGTGGCGGTGGTGGTCTGGGCGTTCAGCGTGAGGCTAGTTCTTCTGGAGGGCTGATCTCTAACTGAGGAGGAATTCCAGTATAGCAAGACATGAGGGCTGAAAGGGCAAAGGTCATTCATTTGGGACACATGGAAAGAAAAGCCTGGAAAGAGGAAATCCCATGGCTTTTCTCTTTGTGTCTGGATTAAATGGACAAGTCAAGTCCGCTTTAAAAGAGCCAGTTCACTTCAGAATCTCATGCCAGATGTTAATGAGTGCACATCGCCTCTCAGTGTGCTGTCCTGGTCACGGCAAAAAGGTGATGCTGACCTTTCTTCAACAAATAGTTTCCATTTTCACTTTATAACAAATTTATGGCCTTCTAAGATGGAGAGACAAGGAAATTGAAGCACTTCATATTGATCCGTAAGTATAAAGACATCTTTTTACACCCTCTCTACCTGAGGAGGTAAAGTCAATATAGCACCTCGTGCAATGCTTCTACAAGATTTCCACTGGTTTGCAAATAATTTGTTTTCCTTCAGCCCATAAGTAGCCTCTCCAATAACTCTGCAGACAGCAAATCTGTGCAGAGTGTAGAATTCCTGTTAGAAACACAAAAACCCTCCAACTTACCCCTTTCCAAAGGAATTTTGAAAAAAAAACCAAACAGCTATGGAACATCCTGTGTCAAGCGACAATTTCAGTTTTTCATCGTTTGTCTTTGATTTATCCTTAGGTAATCTAGAGATAAAGTCTCTCTCTTCTACTCGCATGGCAAACCAGGACACTACGTCCACCAGTCTGGGTGTTCAGGCAGGGAAGCTTGGCCTCGCTGCTTGTTCAGTGAAAGGGGATGGGCACGTAAAGGTACAGCGGTAAAACGACCCCAAAAATCCAACCTTCTCTGTAATTGTACAAGAATGGGCATGCAAGTATTTTGTTGTCTTTTCTTCATCACTTTTAAACTAACTGCTAACTAACTTTGCTGCTTCTACACTCACCGCGATGTTCATTAACCCAGTAACTGGCTCAGTTCCATGTCTGGTAGTTGAAGTGCAGAGAAATAATGGTTGTAGGCTGACTGACTATACATGATGCTGTCAAGCATTGCTGCTTGGTGGCATTAATATTACTATTATTTACTGTCTACGTATCTAATGACCTTATTGATATTATGCACTGTTAGTACTGCTAATTATAAGACTGTAAACATAATTTACGAAGAGTTTGTAGTGAAATATATAGTAAGTGATTAGTGACAACACCTGAAACAGTTGCAAGGTTTGTGTTTGTGAGCCACAGATGATTTGAAATTGATTACATCATGAAATAGGTCTGTTTTGATAAACTTAGCCTCCACCAGTGACCTACATAGAACCATTTTTGTCTTCAGCAGAGAAGAGATCAAAGCTATAATTATGGTGTGATTACCTTGTTTTTAACTCTAGTTAGCAAAAAAGAGAGAAAAGAAAAAAGAAAATGAAGAATCTCTCATAAATCAGATCTTTCCAGTTATGACAGCTCTAGTTTTTTTCTCTGGATGTGCATTATTTCTTTACCTAGCACTTAAGGAGAAGAGAAGACTGAGAGGGGACCTTATTGCCCTCTACAACTACCTTAAAGGAGGTTGTAGCAAGGCTGGTGTTGGCCTCTTCTCTCCAATTAGTGATGGTAGGACGAGGGGAAATAGTCTCAAGTTGTGTCAGGGAAGTTTTAGACTGGATGTTAGAAGGGAATTCTTCACTGAGAGGGTGATTAGATACTGGAATGGATTGCCCAAGGAGGTGGTGGTGTCACCATCCCTGGAGGTGTTTAAGGAACAAGTGGACGCAGCGCTTAGGGATATGGTGTAGCAGTTAGACACTAGGAGAAGAGGTTGGACTTGATGACGCTGGAGGTCCTTTCCAGCCATGATGATTCTATGATTCTATTGGCTGTTCCCTAAGAGTTTCTGACCATCTTCGGACTGTCCTTGGCTTTCAGCACATGCCCTGCTTTACCAAAAGGAAATCTATTCCCAAAGTGTCCATTTTATAGGATTTAAAAGCCTAAATCCACTCTGATAAGTTGCATTTTCAGGAAATACTGCATATTTGATATTACTTAGCTGAGATCAGACGTCTGATTGTTCATCAGGGTGGCCCTTGCTCCTCAAAGCAGGTCAGGATCAGTTTTCTCAGAACTGGGCCAATTTGACACTCTCTGTAGCTTCTGGAAGCTTGCTGTAGGTAAGTGCTCCTTGTCACGTGTCCTTGTATTTTCCAGAATGGAGCATCCCCCAGAGGATCCCACGGGGGACAACTACACCATACAGCACCAACTCCTGGGTGCGTTGACAAAGTTGCAGAAGAATGCAGCCTGCATGGAAATGCTTATATGAACAACAGGTCCGGCCTGAACTAGAAACTATGCATCTAGCTGGAGTAAGGAAGTGATTGTCCCTCTGTGCTCAGTGTTGGGGAGGCTGCACCTTGAATACCAGGTCCAGTTTGGGGCACCTCAGTACAAGGGAGATATCGAGGTGCTGGAGCGAATGCAGAGGATGGACAATGAAACTGGGGAAGAGCTTGGAGAATAAAGCTTATGAGGAGAGATTGAGAGAGTTGGGGCTGTTTAGTTTGAGGAAGAGGAGGCTTAGGGGTGACCTCATCGCTCTCTACAGCTATCTAAAAAAACATTGCAGAGTTGTCAGTGCTGGTCTCTTCTCACAGGTAATTAGTGACAGAATCAGAGGGAATGGCTTCAAGCTCCAACAGGGTAGGTTTAGACTAGACATTGGGAAAAAGTTCATCATGGAAAGAATGATCAAGCCCTGGAATGGGCTGCCCAGGGTGGTGGTTGAGTCATCATCCCCAGACGAGTTTAAAAGCCTCTTAGATGTACTGTTGGTTGATATGGTTTAGGGGTGAACTAGTAGAGTAGGGTTGGTGGTTGGACTTGATGATCCCAGGGATCTTTTCCAACCTAAATGATTCTGTGATTCTGGGACTCTGTGATTTTTCATATCTCTACCCAAACCAGCTTCTCTGTACAGAGGTGGGAGTTAGTCTCCTCTCATAAGGAACAAGTGATAGAACAAGAGGACGTGGCTTCAAGTTGTGCCAGCGGACATTTAGGTTGGACATTAGGCAAAACTTCTGAAAGGAAAGGGTCATCAGACTTTGGAACAGGCTGCTTAGGGAGGGGTTTGAATCACCATCCCTGGATGTGTTTATAAGTTGTGTAGATATGGAGCTTTAGGAACATGGTTTAGTGGTGGGTTTGGGACAGTTAGGTCAATGGTTGGACTTGATGATCTCAAAGTTCTTTTCCAACCAAACCATTCAATGACTCTGTGATTCTATGATCAATGTTCACTCCTTTAATTTTCTCAGCTGCAGGTAGGTGTGACTAGGAAATATTACACATCTCAGTGTGTATGTGTAATGAAAACCATAGGAATTTGGAACTTTCACCTTAAACACTGTACTTTCTGAGAAAGCTGCTGCTTCTAAAAATGGGAGAAACTTTTGCCAAGAGCTTACACAGGTAAATTGTAAAAGAAAAAAGATTGATCCTGTCAGTCCTTTTATGTTACCTTCAATTTCCCACCTGTTGCTGCTTGCACAGATCTCGTTTTTAACGTACTTAAGCAGCAGTGATGACCCCTGTGAAACATGCTCAGATACCTGCATATTAGGGCTTCTTTCCCCCCTTTCCTAACAGCAGGGTGACTAGAACCTGAGATTTCATTATGTAGGGACAACTCTTGTAACTACTGAAATGAGGATGTATTACAGACACAAAGTGATAGAGCAGCAGTCTCTTTTTATACCAATACAAACACCTTCTCAGTGTGGAACACCGTCTACAGCGTGGATGCTAAGAATCAAAAAGTAGGAGAGAAAATTAGAGGAGAATACTGGTGTGACTAGGGGACCAGGAAGTGAGAGAACAGAAGGAGAGCAGAAAAGGAGCAGGGAAAGGCAGTGTATTGAAAATGAATGGGGAAAGCTCAGAGTGCAAAGGATTTTTACACTGATAGGAAAATTTCACCTTGGTTGATTTATATGCAGCTGTGAATCCAAGAGTTGGTCCAGTTGATGTGTGACCTTCAGTAACAGAATCAGCAAGTGACAAACTACGTCATACCCATTCATATACATATAACAGTAAGAATTTTGTTTAGGCTTAGCAGGGGTACATCTGCAAAGACTTTACCCAGAGCAGTTTCTTCTAAAATCTAAATTTTGACCGTATTAGAATGTCTGCTGAGAAGGGAAATTTTTCCTGAACTAAATTTCTTGGAAAACACAGATCGGACCTTACCTCTGCTCTGTTGAGAACTGCTGACTTAGCATGATTTACTTCATTGATATGTACTCTGAGTGGAACTGGCTACACTTGAACATAAGCGTAATTATATGTAAGTACTATAATTTTATGACCATGATGCTACCACTATTGATTACAGATAATTGTCTGAAGTCTACAGATATGGTTGTGTAAAGCTGACAGCCAGGATCATCCGTTAGGTGTTATCTCTCTGTGCTACGGGAGGAAAATGAAATCAGATCTGAAGAGCCCCAACTTATTTCAGTATGAAATGCAGAGGGCAAGGAAGTTACTCCATGCTTTTTAGAGTGAGAGAATTCAAACCCAAATCTGAGACGTGCCTGTAGAAATATAAGTGAGAGAATGATTTTTGTTACTGTCTCTGGGTGTCTTAGATGAAATGTAAGCAGTTCCCGTTGGTCTGGAAGAGAAAGCCATTCCTTACTGGGGTCATTATTTGTAACAGGGCAAATTCTGCTTCTCTTCCTCCTGAATTGTCTTCACATTTGTCTCTCAGCTTCAAAAGCATAACCTGCTTAGATTTCATGTAAAATGTTTGTCCTGCAGTTAGAATTCAGCTAGCCAGTACCTCAGAAGGTAAATCAAAACACTCTACAGTTTGCACTTCTGAGTCTCTGTGTATATTTGTTTTGCTGAAGCTTGAAATGCAAAAAAGATCTGTCAAAATCCTCATGGAAATATTAGCCCCCTTCCCAGGCAATTATAAGCTTCTGTTCCCAAATTAGCCAGACTGTCTTCCTGATATGTGAGCTGGAGTATGTTACACCGAGAGAATGGAAAAATTTAGAAATGTGCTTTTGCTTTCAAAATCTGCAGAATTTCCTTGTTGCTGGCTGTGGTCATGTGGAACTATTCAATTAAAAAGTGTCTTTCTATTTTATTGTCTCACTGTAGTGTAATTGTATTCAGCACTGGTGGAAACTGGGGAAATAGGGAAAAAATGTGAGGCTCAACTTCTCACCAGGTACCTTCTCGAACTGTCGGGGAGAATTAGAGACAAGAACTGAGGGGAGCCTTGGCACAGCCATGTGCAGCAACTATCGAAATGAAAAGGCTGCCAGAGTTTCGGCTTATCATCCCATCACAGGAGGGTCAATCATGAGACATCTCTTTCTAAACATGAATTCATAGCCAGGACTATCACAAGCACCTAGACACAGTCAAAACTCATAAAACAATGGAAGAAATGCTGTGGTTTGGATACTGCTGATGTACTGGGAGCCACTGGTGAAGAACTGCACACGTGTGTAATATGTGTTTGTTCCTGTAAGGATGAGGTGAATACTGTCATAGAGTTATAGTCATTAGGGATTGAAAGGGACCTCTAAGGAGCATCTAGTCCAATCCCCCTGCCAGAGCCAGACGACCAAGACCAAGTTGCACAGGAACATATCAAGACAGGTTTTAAACATCTGCAGAGAAGTAGATTCCACAGCTCCCCTGGGCAGCCCGTTCCAGTGCTCTGTACTATCTACTTATTAAAGGGTTTGTAATTTCTTTTTATCTGCCAGACCTGGTGCTGGACCACAGTTGAGTACGTAGGCTGTCTGCACCCGGCATTGCTGCCTCACTCGAGTGAGTCTTGGTGCTGTTCAGATCAAAATAAACAGCCCATTTAGTATGGGAAAGGAATTGGTTTTGCTTAGGTGACTGGTGTTGGTGTGATCTCTGAGCTGGGTATTGCCTAAGCTCTCAAGGTCGTGAACACCTCCTCCTCTATCGTGGTGAAGTACACAGAGCTTCTGGGCGGGCCTCATTCACATCCTCTGAGTGCTAGTGCAAGCAAGTGATAGTGATATCAGGATGATGTGTGTCTTTCAAAGCATGAAGTGGCCATTGCAGATGGTGACAGTCCTGAAAACTGGAAACTGCAGCCTTTAAAAACCTACCAACTTTTTAATGACTCTGGGAAATAGTAGAGCAAAAGTCCATTCCCTGGACAATGTGAGAGACATGGGTAGGAAATGTCTAACCTAACCCATTCTCCTTACGGCCTGAAGCCTGGAGTCCTCCAGGATTCCTGACTATGCAGAGAAGAAGCCAGGAACACCTCCTTTGGGACCACAGCTAATTAGAATATCCCCAAATCCAATGTCAAAACCTGGCTGGAAGCCTTAAAGAGAAACCTCAGATTTAATAACTTGATTAGAGTAACAGCACTGCTAGAGTGAATCTCTTCATGTGGTGACTTCCCCTTTTCAGGGAGGTGGGGGTTCTGTGGTAGGGTTTTTGTTGTTTTTCAGAGAATCTTAGTGGAACCAGGAAGCTGTGGTTGTGTTTGGTTGCAAGGTCTATGACATCGAATCAAATAAAGGGCTCCTTACGTTAGATTTTTATACTCTGAAATATTCTGACAGATAGAGAGCAAAACTATAGTGCATACCTTTCTCGCTGCCTCTGTCACTGCAGACTGGGGAGAGGTCACACCGTTGCCAACAATACTGATGTTCTAAACAACAACGTTCCTGCAAAAGCAAGGGGCTGTGTCAGGCAGAAGAACCCAAGGGTTTTCTACTAACGTGGTAGGAACATAATTGTGAGCTATTTATAAATGCTTCTACTTCTGAAGTTTGCTTTGCTTGTTGCAGGTGTAGGCAACACCAAAACACTCGTAATAACATGTAAATGAAAATAATATGTAAATGAAAAACAATATGTAAACTAACAAACTGAGATACTCCCTCCCAGCAGCATCATAGCCCACTTTTCTACAGTGCTGCTATAGACTTGACTTCAAGCCCCTGAATTCTTTTGAAATTGATGGAATTGTGTGTTTGTTTATGAAGCACGTGCTTGGCTGTGTGGCTGGTCATGAGCAAGGCCATTGTAGCCTTCATCAGAGGTTGGTCACGTGCTTGAAAGTGCTCAGGGAAGACTTCACATTTCATGATGTGAGAGGTGCAAAGGTTACAAGTAGGCAAATACCAGCTTAGTGTTTTACAATGGACATTTGCACCAGTGCTGGTATTTCCCATTAAAAAAGCCTCATTAGAATGTTTTATCTAGACCTCTTTTATGAGAGTTAATAGAGTCTTGATAAAACCAGGAGTTAGTTAAAAACTTCTCCTAGATGACGGTGTCATCACTGGTGGGCCCATGCTGCTCTTTTGGCATTCATCAGCTGGAGGCAAGTGGGTTGTCTCATGGGGAGTTGAGAACTTGCAGGTTATCACTTTGATTAGCTGCTGTAGGCAACTGGTGGCTACTGTAATTGCCTCTGCAAGTCTAAAATGAATATACAGTTCCTCTGACAAGAAAATGGGAAGAATATATGCCTAGTGGAAGCTTTAAGTTCCTATAATGCCATGGAGATCAAATTAAAAAAGGAGAGAGAGAACCTGTTGCTATAGTACTTCATTAATTAAACATCAATTTAGAAAGTACGATGGCATTGACAGGTTTGGGACTGGCTGCTGATGCTACTTGGCAGGGACAAATTTTCCAGTGGGTTGATGCGTAAGCCTCATGGAAGGTAACAATAGCACCGTAATCGGGAGGCTGCCTCTTTAAAATATTGGTCTGCATTACAGTGCACAAAGTCAGCCTAATGATTTAAGGTTTTTTTAAGGACATATTTTAAAGTAGTTTCCTCATTAGCAGCCATCTGTAGGCAGTTCTCAGAGCAGGCTGAGAGAACGGTGCTGGGAGAAGAGTGGAAGGGGAGAAGAAACTTCTGCTCTGCTCAAGTGTCTCTGCTGGAGAGAAGCAGCTGAAGGATGCCGAGGGTCAAATGGAAAACCAGGACTAAGCACTGCAGCCAACAGCCAAACAGAATCTGCATTCACCTTGATCTGCATTCACCTTGTCCCCCAGTTTTAATTTACACCAGCATCCGTGCTGCCTGTTTCTGTGGGACGCTCTGCCAAATTGGGTCTTAGCGGTGGAAAAAGTGCAGGAGCTCAGCTCCAGCCCTTCAAAATGTTGTGGCTGTGAGAGCTGGTTTATTCATCAGCAAGGTTACTCCCATCCTGAAGATTATTGACTTTTCCTGGTCATGCAATAGCCCAACAGTATAGAGGGGTGCTGAACATTGAATCCAGTGGGCCACGCTGTCTTCTCTTGTCCAAACACGCACGTCCCTAGGAAGCAGCGAGGCTGCACCCGTGTCACTAAGTGTGACGTTTGGCCAAGTACTTATGAATCATGACAGAAAAACAAAAGGCTGAAGAGCACTGATGTACTTTTCTCTTTTGTTTTGCAGACAACTGCCATGAGTACTTCTGGGAAGGACAGGGTGAGTTTTTTTAAAAAAATCCCCACAATCAGCTTTGATATCAGTTTTTAAGCTATTGCATCATCCTGAGGAGTTATCATATCACAGCTCTGGAACTGTACTTGGGTTATGTTACAAGAGTAAGATTTTATTAAGAACATGATGTTTTCATATAGAAAAAATTGAGTGGAGGATCCGGTCTGTATTCTTTCTCTTTCCTCTCAGGAAAACAAGTTGGGTATTTGGCAATCACATTCTTCAGGATAAAAGTGGTGTATGTGCTTTTCACACATTTTCTGCATAAATATTTTGAGGTTCCTGTAAAACAGGACAACTGCTTTTTATATTCTTCATGAATCAGCCCCTATGTTTGAAACAAATCGTTGCAGCAACAAGGAATGACAGCATGACAGCCTAGTAGGTTATTAATGGGAGTGACAGCCTGCAAATCAGAAATCATGGCAGTGCATCTGTATGAACAGCAATTTGTGCTCAGTTGAATAACCAGGAAATCCAGAAAATCAGAAAAGGCTGGGGGAGAAGATGAATCAAACAGAAACACTTTCAGATAACCCAAACTTTCTAAAAGTAATTGGCATGTCAGGGGAATAGCAACATTCAGAAGTGTAGTAGTACCAGTGCTCGGGTCCACACGTGTTTGTTTCGATGCCCAGTAAGGACCTAGAACTAGACAAAAGGAATGAGGGAAAATATTAAAAAGTTTAGAATTTTTTATTATCTGTTACTGTGATGTCATGAGGAAAATGAAATTGTAGCCTACTTAAGTGCTTTATCATGTTTTGCTAACAAATTTTATTTGCACTGTATTCCAGATATTCATAGGGAAGAACTCTGTAAACTGAATGTTGGGAATTCTTCACAAAGGAAGATATCTGTATAATTCATAAGTGCAGGTGCTGTGCTTTTCTACCCTCTGGTTGAATTGTTCTGTATGAGAACACAGAACAAAATCAAATGTATTTAGTTTCTCCCTTGTATGCAGTAGTATGTAATAGAACTTGTTCTATCAAGCACGGCTTAGCTTGTTTCCAGTCTAAGTTTATGGAGAAGTTCTCCATGGATCTGCAAAAGTAGAATTAAATTGCCTTTGTATGTGTCTGAAGGTTTTTTTCTAGATGTAGCATCTCACTGCTGATGGTCACTGATATCAGTCATCAGTGGTTTTACTTCTTACTCGTGATTAACTGAGCTCTGCGGTCTTAAAATCTTCATTAAAGGAACGAACTCAGAAAGGACTTTAATTGTAGTTGCTCTAAGTGACCTCCTAGGATCAGAGCTAATAAAATTTCTGCCTTCAGTCCCAATCCAGAAAGTAGAAAAATTTGGCTGGTTGGCCAAACGCCAACTTGAAGATTTCTGCAACATATTGACTTGAAACCTGTGCATCTCAATCCAGATTTTGGTCTTTCAATTAGTGTCAGTTTTTCAGTCCCCCACTGGTATATTCCAACCATACTGTTGCTTGGACAGGAAGAGTTTCCTTTGATTTATGCGTTCAGTGATGACTGCAAGCCCTAGGATTATCAATCTGTTTTTCACAGATACCTGCAGATTATGTATATTACAAGCCCAGTAATCCTGCTTTATTTACAGTGATTGCTGAAAGTGTGAAATCCTAAACAAGGCGAGTCTAATGAAGGTCTTTCCTTCCGTTCAGAAGGTCAACAGATCTCTTCACCATGAAGAACGTTTTTGTGATGGTGAGATCATCCATACCTGAAGCATAAGCTTTCACTACTCCAAAGGCAGAAGAAGAGGCAGAAGCCACACGCCATTCCCACCTCACCATACCTTCCCACCCCAAGCTGTAAACTATTCCCTGCTTTGCCTGCCTGCTTGATTTTAGTATAGAAATTAAGGAAATAAGTACCTAATAAATCTCAAATTCTGTTTTTATTTGTGAGGAATGTGCTTTTTTTCCCCCTTGATTTGTATTATTTCTGATAGCTTTTTATTTCATAATAGGTTTTCTTTTTCCTTTGCATTGTCAAACAAGCAGCCTTTGAGCTGCGTGTTTATTTCCAACCGCACAGTGACAATTTTGCATCTCTTCTTCATCAGCCTTTGTGTCTGATTTGCGCTCCAAGTTAGCATACTGCTACGGGTAACCCCCAGGCAGTGCTATCATTCTGTTCTTGAAGTAGAAAAAAAACCAAGAATGCCTTTTTGGATCACTAAAAAATAAAATAAAATGAAAGTAACTCAGAAGGAAAACCCCATTGGTTGAAAAGCTTTTTAATGTCAATACAAAATATAAACAAAATGTGGTTTCTGAATGAAGTATCAAGACAAATAATCCTCTTGCCCATCTGTTCTACAAAAATGGCCGCTGTGCTATTATGTTGTGAGGATACATGTGCCAGTAATGAATGAGATAAAAGCAGACATATGCTAGCAAGAAAAAATAAAAAATGTTCACAATAAGTTATGAGCTGAAACAGTATGGAGAAATATATTCCACCACGAGAGTAAAATATCTGCCAATCTATGTGTAAAGCAGATATTTCCATCCTGCACATAATTGTTCCAGTTGCTTGGTGCCTTCATCCCAATGGACGTCAAGAATGCAACTTATCATGAGCATCAGCCTGGGTAAGTTTAATCCTGAGTAAAGACGACTTCTCTTCCCCTCAAACTGCTCATGAATCTATCAAATGAACTTTGCAATTGCTTGGTGTTCTCGGAACAGTTTCAGCTTACCTGTGGAAGTGTTTTAGGGTTTGGCCAAACTGAATAACAACTACTCTGCTTTTAAGGAGTAAAGAAACACAGCAAGTACAGCCTTTTCTTGTTTGTCTCTGTGAATTCTGTGGAGCTGTACATGAGATAGATTAAAGAAGACTAGAGCATGCCTCTTGCCTTTGCAAACTGAAAGATTGGTAATGACTGAAAGCCACAACACCTGGAAGTCTGTGGTTTGCATGAAATGAATGGGTCTTCTTACTTACAGTCCTGGCAAATTTCACTGTGTCTGAAGGATAACTAAAACAAAGATGGTGACACAGAGGCTCCTTCATGCTCTGCTGCCAATGAGCTTTCGCTTACCCTCTGTAGTAGAGTTGGTTGAAAAATGGGATTTCTTACAGGAAATTCCCAGAACTTAACACATGGATTCACTCCAAATTGAAACAAGACCAAATCTCAGAATTTCTCTCAAAATGAAGCTTTCCAAAGCAACTCTTTGTGATTGCACTGAACTAACGCAAAATCCACATTAAAATCTCCAGAGTCACCAGCGCTGGGAAGTGTAGGGGACTACCACAACTGAGACAGCATATTTTCTGGGCACTCTTACAAATGAATATTCCAGCTTATCGCCTGATTTTAAAGTAGACCTGTCCTCCACAGTTAAACCAACACTGCAGAGAAGATGTAGAGAGGAACAATGTGTACAAACACACACAGCGTCCACGGTAGTCATTTTGTCTTCTTCATGCCTTGCACCTAGGGAGTCCGTTTTGCAGCCCGTAGACCAGGTCTTGCCCAGAGACTGGGTTCTTGATCAGGGGGACAGCCTGACCAGGTTTGTACCACACCAGCTTAGGAGGCCAGCATCAGAAGGGCCTCACTACCAAACATGTAAGCTTTTCTGCCAGCCCCCATGGTGGAGCACCCAGTGGTTGCTAGCAAATAAGTGTGCTGAGGGCAATGCTTTCATTCTTAGCTCATACTGTGTCAGCATTTCCTCCTCGTATATATTAATAATTTTTTACCTTTTTCACATTGCAATGTATTAAAATCACAAATTATGAGGGAAATATGGTTTTCCAGTACTTGATAATATTTATTGTGCCTTAGCACTGGAAAATAGGCCCTCTATATGTTGATAGAAGTGCAGAAATGCGGTGATTGCTGCTGACCTGACAACACAATGAAGCTGGTGAGTAAATCTGTGTTCAAATTTTGTGGGAAAAGGTCAAATATATTTTATTTCCCAATAATGTGGTGATTTATAATGCTAAGTGTAGAATATAAATGTGAAGTCATTATTACTTTCATCTATAATGTCCATTATGTTTATGTTATGGATTAGTGTTAAAAGAGTGGTGAATGAACGAAGGAATCTAGCTAGGACTTCCTCTGTTGCAGAGACGTGTTCAGAACAAGAGATACGACACTGGAACCTCACATGGTTCCTCTGAGGAGAGCCAGGCTCTGTGCATGATATCTGAGTTCCAGCAGGACAGAAAACTGAATCTGTCAACCCAAACAACAGAACTGGCTATTAAGAAGTGCCACGTCCTTCTTCCTGTTGAATCCATGAATGCAAGCTCAGACAATTCCTCCCTTTGTTCTCACTTGATCTCAAATGCCTCCGAAGTTTTTGGTCAAATCTTCTGTAGAATGAGCTGATACGCTCACGTGAATGAGCCTGGTTCTCAGAACTAGTGTTGAACCTGAACCAAAACCACAGAGCAGAGCAATGCAGATTGCTTTTGACTGTTTAGGTCCAGGACTGCTGCTGAACGCTGGATGTATCTGTTATTTTAAGTGAAAGTTCAGATCCAGTATAAACACCACGGTTCATTCGTTCTTTGTCTTATTTTTTTTAAAGTAAGGACTTTAGATTTTTCACTTCTACTTTCCCCAACACAATTTTAGACTTCCCCTCTAGACTTCTCTTGCCTTGTCCTTTCTCCTTCTACCATGACAGAGATATTGAGATAGACAAGGTTCACTTACATTCAGATTTGCTGTGAGGAATGGAATTGTGATAAATTCAAATCCAAACCCAGGCAATTCGTTTAGAAGGAATGAAAGATTAATCACGGAAGGGAGATGAGATGAAGATGAGTCTACTCAGAAATGATTACTCCAGATTTTTGGCAGTGACACTTTGTGAATGACAGAAAAGACTGGATTCCTGGTTCTCCTGTGGAAGAACTATGCGGCGTATGCAATGTACGTGTGGCAGAAACAACTAGGTCCTCTGTCAATTCCCGTGTTCCTCTGACACAAAGCAGGGAAGCATCTCAAGGACACGGCTGAATTTTGCTGTATCCTGAGAACTTCTGACAAACGTTTACAAACTGTTGTCAGATGTCATTTCAAAAACTCAACTGCCATTTTAAGCTGTTTTAGCATGGGAAAACGGGGGAATTTGAAGTCCTAACTACTTCTCTGGTTAGGCAACATCCCCTCTTGGACTAATACATGCATTTGCAGCCGAGAATCTCCTTCATCGTGTTGCATGTTTTAGATGCCGCATGAATAAGCAGCTTGATGACTGCAGAGGGCTCTTGAGCCATCTACAATCCTTTTGTAGGATGGAAGAAACCAGTTGTGAGGATGCTAATTAATTACTTGGTCCTATCTCTTACTTTAACAACTTGTATATTGTCATTTAGACCCTGTTCCTGGAAGTTTTTTGCTGACTGTAGAAATTAGGTTCCTGAGTCAAAACCTATTTGGAAATCTGTGGATACCAACATTTTCACCTTGTGTCCAGAGTTCTACTTTTGTGAGGAGGCAGAAGTGCTGTTATTTTAGCCAAAGTAATAACAAAGTGCTTTGGGGTTTCTTTAATTCCTGAGTCTTGCTGGGATCTACATCCTATGCTGAAATCTCTGATAGATTTGGTACAGTAGATTTATTTTGAGATTGTCTTTGCACCTGCCTATCTGAGTTCCATGAAAAAATAGTGTTATCAAAAAATCACAGAATTGCCTAGGTTGGAAAAGACCCACTTGCTCGCCATTCCTGCACTGCAAGTGCAATTAGGGCACTCACCGCGGATGTAGAAGACCTACTTTTAATTCCTGCCTCAGCTTCAGGGAGTTTTTACACATGTTCTTCACCTTTTAGCAGACTGTACTCTGTTGTGAGTCATCATCTGTCCTCCTGAAACAATGCCATTAGGCAGAAAGACATGCAAGAGTAGTTTTAACGGAGGGGAGATTCAAGCTAAACCGCAACGCCAGTCTTGTGGATTACACACAGAAGGTACAGACTGTGATTACTGGGTACATCTTCATGCTGAGCTCAGCATGTCTGTACTTACAACTGAAGGAAGACTATTCTTCCTCTCTGTCTTGTCATGATTGCCAGGACTTATGAGAAGTGGCTCAATGGCGCAGTGTTGTGGCTCCATAACCTTCACCTTCTGTCCTCAGACAGGGTCACTATTTAATGCAGTTATTTTTATTTGGATTCCATTTCAGGTATCTTTTTCATACTTTTTGCAAGTTAATTTTTATAATCTGGTTTTATTTTCTTAGGAAAGACTGTCTATTCTAAAGAATTGTGCTGGTCTCCATGGAATAAGTGAGTTACCAGTACAAATTCTCCAGTAGTTGTCCCATAAATGAAGCCACAAAAGTGAGTCTTGTGGTAGTGTTCATTTCTAGGCTTAAAGGCCAAATACCTTCTGCTGAGATGACTGAGAGCATCTCTGGGTATAAAACTGGAGTATGGCTTGGACTCAGGCCCCAGCAGCTGCAGTGAGATATCTTGGCTTCTCAAGCACAGCATTTTGGCAGAGCACGTATGTACGTAGATAGCAAAGTTCTGCCAGATTCTTACATTGACTCTAGAATTATTTCTTTTTTCAATGACGTCTTCCTGACAGCGTCTATTCTGAATCATGGTTTCAAAGATTTTCACCCAAGTTGTTTAAGGTCAATCTGACTTTTTAATTCTTAGACCAGGTTGCTGTTGTGTTTAAGACAACTAAGGACTGGGAATTCCAACAATGGGTATGCAGTGAAGGAAAGCAAATGAGTCACAGCTAGGAGAACGTGAAGTATCTGTATAGCGAGAGAAGCCTATTTCCAGGTACACGCTGACTTCAGGGATAAACCAAATGTGATATGGCATTAAAAAGATTAAAAGTGATTAAAAAAATTGTAGACAATCAAAGAGAAAAAGACCCCAAGGAAAGTCTGAAAAGCTGTATTTGGAGACAGCAGGTCACCTCATATAAAACTGGAGATACCTTGTCTTCCTACACAGACCTGGAGGAGGAGTTTCTTCCCAAGTTGTAGGACAAGGCTTTCTCCAATAGACAGAAAAGTACAACTGAGCCTGTAAGAAAACCGTGCCGAAACTTGAACTTCAGCTGTTGGTTGCTCTTGGGTGAGAAGGGCTGTTTGGGTTTTTGGATAGTGCCATTGCCTTAAATCACAGCCATTTGAATACCAGCAAAGTACCTCAGGTGTTTTATTCAGGCGCAGCAGTTTGGTCAGACCCCACGTGTCAACATGTCATCTAAAAAAATCCAAAGTTAAAATTGGTTGTTACTATACCACAAACTAAGTGTAAATAAAAACATGTAGTAGTTATACTACACATTGTAGAGGACTAGAGGACAAGATGACTATGAGCCAGCAATGTGCTCTTGTGGCCAAGAGGGCCAACAGCATCCTGGGGTGGATTAGAAGAGGGGTGGTTAGCAGATCAAGAGAGGTTCTTCTCCCCCTCTACTCTGCCCTGGTGAGACCACACCTGGAGTATTGTGTCCAGTTCTGGGCTCCTCAGTACAAGAGGGATGTGGAGCTGCTGGAGAGAGTTCAGCGTAGGGCAACAAAGATGATAAGAGAGGTGGAACACCTCCCTTCTGAGGAGAGGCTGAGGGAGCTGGGTCTCTTTAGCTTGGAGGAGACTGAGGGGTGACCTCATTAATGTCTACAAATATTTGAGGGGTGGGTGTCAGGACGATGGCACTGGGCTGTTCTCGGTGTCATGTAGTGATAGGACAAGGGGCAATGGTTGTAAGCTGGAACATAGGAGGTTCCACATCAACCTGAGAAGGAACTTCTTCACGGTGAGGGTGACGGAGCACTGGAACAGGCTGCCCAGGGGGGTTGTGGAGTCTCCTTCTCTGGAGATGTTCAAGACCCGACTGGACGGGTTCCTGTGTGACTTGGTTTAGGTGATCCTGCTGTGTCAGGGGGATTGGACTAGATGATCTTTCAGGTCCCTTACTATCCGTAATGATTCTATGATTCTATGATTCTGTGATTTTATACACTGTTAGCTATCCTGTAGAAAAAATCAATTAGCTTTGCAGAAAGTAAACAGAAATAAATAAATAAATAGCAGTCAACAGCTTTGCAGAGACCTTCTGAACACTTCTAGCTTAATTTAATTTTGGAACATTTGAGGCTTGATCTGTAGGTTATAGAATTCCCTCTAAACACATGTGAGATCTCTTGGATTTAAAGATCTTTTGTCCTTTTGTACACATTGCGGGAACCGTTCTACTGCAGTCTAATTCTTCACTGATTCTGCGTTTTTAACTCTTTTGAAGTTGCATTTTTATCATGTGGAGGAACTTTTTGTTCCACATGTTTTTGAAGAGAACTCATCCTTAATTTTAGTACTGAATTCTGACATACTGGGTCATGCTTCTAGATACTTGAAAAGTTTTTCAACCTGATTTCTTGGATTGATGATTTGGATCTTTCTGTCCCCTCCCTGCCTCAACTATTACAAGAAGTGGTAGGTTTGCATTTTCTAAATACCTTTCTGTGCCCACTGGTGTTTTATGAGGGGATTGTTTCACTGAACCATGTAGATGCACAAGTTTTAACACTGCCTTACTCTGCTAGTCCTGCCAATAGTAAGAGTAATTTCAGACATGGTCATGACAAGTGCCAATATGGTAAAGACAATATTAGGAAAACTTATCTGCCTTTTCCTTTCATTTCTTTACAATAGAGAGGAAGCCAATATTTTAATAAGTAGCCTTTCTGCACACTATTGCAATAGCTATGTGGATCACAGTTCAGAAAATCTGATGCTTGATATTTCAGGAGAAACCATTTCCAGGATTTTAATATTACAAACCCTGTTCTTCCCCCTCATTTTTCTGTCTGACCATTTTTATCACTTTAATCAGATTTTATTCAGGTTGTCTCCTCTTCAGTCCTTAAACTGGGAGCACTGATGATCATATGAATGCAAAGTTTACTGTGTGACAGTTACTGCTCTCATACTGCAGCTGTAATTTTTTAAATTATCGAAAATATCTGTGAAATATAAATACAGAAGTTAAATTGCAGTGACAGTGGAAATGAGGTCAATATAATAAACCAGTAACACTAGAAAGAGTGTGAAGAATATGCTAGTGGATAATAAGTGATGAAATCAGGTAATTCTGCTCTTGGAGCCGTATATATAAAGATTCTTTAAGTGGCAAAAGTTAAATTTCTCTGTATAATGGCTAATAACATTTAGCTGCATTTAAGAGGTTAGCTCAGCTGTTAGTAATGTAAATGGGAAGAGCTTATTTAATACAGCAGAAGATGGCTAAGACTTCAAGTGCTCTAGGTTTTCTGAGCACTAAATAAATACACACCTAATATGCAGGGCTCCAGAAAACCCTGCAGAGAATGAAGCACGATGTGAGTCAGGGTATTCACGACTTTGGGTCCACACTTTGTGGGGACCAGCTTGCGTTGTCTTTTTCTGATGTATGCTGCATGAGTTGGAGGGTGGTATCCCCTTTCCCTACATAATTTATAACAGTTATATGCATAAGAGAGAGCAAGGCTGGGATCTCCAGTCACCTGATGGCTAAAGAACAGAAAGGATGCTCCCAACGGACTGCAGACAGTGTTATGCTGAAGGGTTGTGCTTTGTAATTGTCTTTGCTGGACAAGAGTCTGGGCTATCCAAAGTTCTTGCTGTCCTGTGGTTTTGGGGCTTCCTTCTTTCCAGGGAAGACAAGTGAGAAGGGAGATGAGGGGAAAAGAGAAAATAAAACAGGGAACATGTTCTCACCCCAACATGGGACCAGAACATATTGGCTCTAGAAATGACAGAGGTCTCCAGGTTACAGTATCACAGTAATGATGAGGTTGGAAAAGACCTTAAAGATCATCCAGTCCAACCTAAATTCAAATAAACTCAGTAATCCTAACATCTAACATCTAGATCATGCCACTCAGCACCTCATCCAGCCTAACCTTGAACACCTCCAGGGACAGTGACTCAACCACCTCTGTGGGCAGCCCATTCCAAAACCAGATCACTCTTTCAGTGAAAAGTCTTTTCCTAATGTCAAGTCTAAACCTCCCCTGATGGAACTTAAGACTATGACCCCTTGTCTTCTCTCCAGTGGCCAGGGAGAAAAGACCAACCCCTGCCTGACTACAACCACCCTTCAGATAGTTATAGACAGCGATAAGGTCACCCCTGAGCCTCCTCTTTTCCAGACTAAACAAACCCAGCTCCCTCAGCCTCTCCTCACAGGGCTGATCTTCCAGCCCCTTTACCATTCNCCGAGTTTGGTGTCATCTGCAAATTTGCTCATGATGGACTCCATCCCATCATCAACATCATCAGTGAAGATGTTGAACAGGACCGGACCCAACACCGACCCTTGGGGGACACCACTAGTAACTGGTCGCCAACTAGATGCGGCACCATTTAATACCACTCTCTGGGCTCGTCCATCCAACCAGTTCCTGACCCAGCATAGAATGTTCCTATCAAAGCCCCTTGCGGCCATCTTCACCAGGAGTATCTCATGGGAGACTGTGTCGAATGCTTGACTGAAATCCAGGTACACCACATCCACAGCCTTCCTCTCATCGACCAGTCGAGTTACTTGATCATAAAAGGACATGAGGTTGGTCAAGCAAGTCCTACCCCTCCTAAATCCGTGTTGACTGGGCTTAATCTCTTGGCCGTCACGCAGATGTTGCATGATAGCACTCAGCACTGTCTGTTCCATAACTTTGCCCAGAACTGAGGTTCTGTCAGATTAGATGAGGGCCAGTTTCTCTTTCTCTTTACAGGACTGTCAGTAGATTAAATCCATACAGGATCTTGACACAAAAAGCTTACATATTGCTGTAGTGAAGTAAATGAAAGAGCAAATAAAACTAAAAGGTCAATATTACAAACTTTGATTCATGTAAATTGACTCTACCCAATACAAAATTCTCACTGATTTCAGTAGCTAAGGACTAATTGGATTTCTGAAGATTGGTAGTATCCAGGCTTTAACTAGCAAAATGAATAACTAGAAATCTAACACCACAAATCAAACGCACCGAGATATGCTTCAATTTCCTCGTTGTTGTGATGCATTCAACACCCCAACAGATTTGAAACATTTTGCTGCATGCAGACATGTGACAGCTTCTGTCAAACTGTGCAGGAAAGGTACCTCAAGAGGAAAGAAGCATTCCACTGATGAAGAAAATAAGCCTAGGGAGTAGGTTCTGATGCTGTGGTATACGTCACTGCACAGTCCAAAGCAGCTTTGGAAATTGCTATGGACTATATAGAAGTGACTGTAAGTATGTCAATAAGTAGATATGTGAATAAGTCTGTCCATAACAGAATGTGATTACAATTTAACACCCCTGTTTAACATAGTTGATTTTATCACAGATCTCATTTGCTTTTGTGTAAAAACCTCCGCAGAACCCCAAATCTGCCTCAAGTAGAAAAAGTGAACCAAAAATTTGGAATTAGTTGAGCCATAAATCTCTCTGCCTTAGCTGTAGGAAAGATAAGGATTTATACAGAGTTTTAAAGGCAGAGGTGATGAAATTCCGAGATTGTGTTGTTTGCCAAAGGACGTTAAATCTTGGGTGGACAATGGCCATAGCTGCTTTCCATTCTGACAGTGCTAAGTAAAATGGTCGCATGTAGTATTGCCCAGGACTCAAATCTTGCCATTCTTGCTAAGGAGACTGCATTCAGTCTGCATTACTGGAATAATAGTGTTTTGACTTGTATATGTGCAATGGCACAATTCTGCATCGTTTGAGGAGTTCTGGTACAACCCTTTCAAGTTTGTGGAGTGAAAGAGGTCAAATACCAAAATAGTGTACTCTTCCTCTTCTAAACAATAATAAAGAGGCCATCTATCAAACTGGCAGCCTCATAGCTTTTGTAACTGTGTACAAAACACACTCCAACTGGATGAACAGCTGCCAGAGCAGTCTCTTGTCAGCAGGTGGGTTAAAGATGTGTAATGCGTATGTACATGTGCAGACGTTCATATCCTTATCTCCTGAAGATCAATAACAAACAGTATTTCCAAATGTGTTTGCAGTCGTGATCTACTCTGGATGCATTAACTTTTTCTTGTTTTTTGGCCCACCTCTCTTCTCTTACCTTATGTAAAATGTTTGTGTGACCATGTGGGAAGAAAAAATCTAGAGAGGTAAATAGTATAAATTAATTTATTCTTCAGATTCCTTCCATAAATCTCAAATGAACCGTTTGTCTCCAACCATTATGCCTCCACCTTTTTCAGAACATAGCTATCAGCAAATTTCTGGTTTCTTGTACCAGCATGTAGGAAAGTGATAAACCATGACCTCCACAAAGAAGAGAAGGATCCCAGTTGTTGGAGACTCACTCCTGAAAGAGACCGAGGGCCCACTACACAGAGCTGACCCTCGTCATAGGGAAGTCTGCAGTTTACCTGAATAGAGGATATCACTAGGATGCTCCCAAACCCGGTGAGATCAACTGGCTATAATCCATGGCTGTTCTTCCACACAGGTGGGGAGGAAGCTGTATTCCATAGCCTGAGGGGAATGAAGAAAGACCTTAAGGCATTAGGATGTTTGGGGCACAAATTGTACTCTCATCATTTCTTCCATTTTGGGGTGAGGACACAGGCTGGAATAGAAGGGCTGAGTCCATTAATGCCTGGCTACGAGACTGGTGTTACAGGCAGGGCTTTGGGTTCATAGGATCATAGGATCATAGGATGTTAGGGGCTGGAAGGGACCCAAAGAGATCATGGAGTCCAAACCCCCCTCCAGAGCAGGACAAAACTATCTAACACAGATCACAGAGGAACACACACAGGCAGGCCTAAGGTGCCAGATTTTACAGGTACACATGGAAGAGTTTATCTCAGAGGGGAAAAGGGTTCTGGGGCAGAAGCTGACAGGGCTCATTCAGAGGACTTTAAACTAGATTCGAGAAGGGGTGGGATAGTTGATGGGCGAGCACCAATGGGACAGACCTGTAGTCTTAATGAAAACCAGATGGCCTCTCGCTGTCCTAGGGTGAAATCGGAGTGCTCAGCTCTCTCCCTGAAATGCCTGCAGACAAATGCACCCAGCTTGGGGAATAAGCAGGAAGAGTTAGAAATATGTGTCCAGTCAGGTATTATGATCTGGTGGCAGTTACAGAGACATGGTGGGACAGCTCTCATGACTGGAATGTGGTCATGGACGGCTATGTCCTTTTTAGAAGGGACAGGTCAGCAAGGTGGGGTGGTGAAGTTGCTCTCTATGTGAGAGAAAAACTGGAATGTATTGAGTTCTGTCCAGGGGCAGATGAAGAGAGAGTTGAGAGTTTGTGGGTGCGGATCAAGGGGCAGGCTGGCATGGGTGACACTGTTGTGGGTGCCAATTACGGGCCACCAGACCAGAATGAGAAAGTTGATGAGGTCTTCTACAGGCAGCTGACAGCAGCCTCACAGCTGCAGGCCCTGGTTCTCATGGGGGATTTTAATTATCCTGATATTTGCTGGAAGTCCTACTCAGCCAGCCATCTGCAGTCCAGTCGGTTTCTTCAGTGCATTGGTGACAACTTCCTAATGCAAATGGTGGAGGAACCCACTAGGTGAAGAGTGCTGCTGGATCTTGTACTTGCCAACAAGGAGGATCTGGTTGAAGCAGTGAAGGTTGAGGGCAGCCTTGGTTGCAGTGACCACAAGATGGTGGAGTTCAGGATTTCATGTGTCAGGAACAGAATGGCTAGAAGAATCAAAACCTTGGACTTTAGGAGGGCCACCTTTGGCCTTTTCAAGCAGTTTCTAGAGGAAATCTCATGGGACAGGGTATGGGCAGGAAAAGGGGCCCAAGAGAGCTGGTTAACATTCAAGGACCACTTTTTTGAGGCCCCAAATCAGACCATTCCCACAGGTAAGAAGTCAAGGAAGGGAGTCAGAAGACCTACATGTTTAAACAGGGAGCTTCTCCTTCAAGAGGAAGGAGAAAGTCTATAATCATGGAAGGATGGAATGGCCACTTGGGGTCATTGTAAGGCTCTGGTGAGAGAATGTAGGGATGCAACTAGAAAAGTCAAGGCCTCCTTGTAATTAAAACTTGTAAGAGAGGTCAAGGGCAATAAAAAGGGAGANGAGGTCAAGGGCAATAAAAAGGGCTTCTTCAAATCCATTGCAGGTAAAACTAACACTAGAGGCAATGTAGGTCACCTGCTGAATGAGGTGGGTGCCCTGAAGACAGAGGATAAAGAGAAAGCAGAGATGCTGAACACTTTCTTTGCCTCTGTCCATACTTCTGGGGCTGTCTTGATCTCAAGCCCCAGGCTGCTGAGGCTCCAGAGGAAGTTGAGGCAAGAGAGGAGCTTGTCTTGTTTTATGACGACTGGGTTAGGGATAAGTTGAGCAAACTGGATAGACATAAATCCATAGGCCCAGATGCGATTCACCCACACGTACTTAGGGAGATGGCAGAAGTCATTGCTAAGCCACTCTCCATCATCTTTGCTAGGTCCTGGGGATCAGGAGAGGTGCCTAGGGACTGCAGGATAGCAAATGTCACTCCAATCTTCAAAAAGGGTAAGAAGAAGTACCCAGTTGACTATAGACCGGTCAGCCTTAGCTCCATCCCAGGAAAGGTGATGGAACAATTTGTCCTGGAGGCTGTCTCCAGCCACATCAAGGACAGGAGGGTCATTAGGGACAGTCAGCATTGCTTCACCAAGGGAAAATCATGCTTGACCAAACTAATAGCCTTTTATGAGGGCGTAACCAGGTGGATAAATGATGGCAGAGCAGTGGATGTGGTCTATCTTGATTTCAGTAAAGCATTTGACATAGTCTTACATAGCACCCTCTCAGCAAAATGGAGGCAGTGTGGTCTAGATGATTTGGTAGTGAGGTGGGTTGTGAACTGGCTACAGGGTAGAAGCCAGAGAGCAGTGGTCAGTGGCACAGAGTCTAGTTGGAGTCCCCCAGGGGTCGGTGGTAGGCCCAGTCCTTTTCAGTCTATTCATTAATGACTTGGATGAGGAATTGGCATGCACTGATAGCAAGTTTGCTGATGACACAAAGCTGGGTGGTGTCGCCGACACCCCTGCAGACTGTGCTGCCGTTCAGCAAGACCTGGACAAGCTGGAGAGCTGGGCAGGGAGAAATGTAATGAACTCTAACAAGGGTAAGCGTAGAGTCTTGCATCTGGGCAAGAATAATCCCAGCTACCATTATAGCTTGGAGACTGACCTGTTGGAGAGCAGTGTAGGAGAAAGGGACCTGGGGGTCTGGTGGACAGCAGGATGACCATGAGCCAGCAGTATGCTTTTGTGGCCAAGAGGGCCAACAGCACCCTGAGGTGGGTGTGACAAACAGAAGGGGTGTGATTAGCAGATCAAGAGACATTCTTCTTCCCCTCTCCTCTTGTCCTGGTGAGACCATATCTAGAGTACTGTGTTCAGTTCTAGGCCCCTTAGTTCAAGAAGGACACAGAGCTGCTGGAGAGAATCCAGCACAGAGCGACAATGATGATGAAGGAAGTGGAGCATGTCCCTCATGAGGAGAGGCTCTTTAGCTTGGAGAAGAGAAGACTGAGGGGTCACCTCATTGATGTCTATAAATATGTGAGGGGTGGGTGTCAGGAGGATTGAGCCAGGCTCGTCTCAGTGTCATCTAGTGATAGGATGAGGGGCAGTGGGTGTAAGCTGGAACATAGGAAGTTCCATATAAATAAGAGAAGGAGCTTCTTCCTGGTGAAGGTGACAGAGCACTGGAAGGGGCTGCCCAGGGGATTTGTGGAGTCTTCTTCACTGGAGACATTTAAAACCCACCTGGATGTGTTCCTGTGTGACTTGGTCTGGGTGATCCTGCTGTGGCAGGGGGATTGGACTGGATGATCTTCCGAGGTCCCTTCTGATCCCTAATGATTCTATGATTCTATGAATCTTTGAAACTAATATTGCAATAATTGCCAGTCTAGAATAGAGTTCTCCTCTTGGATCATTCCTTTCTCGTGCAATTATTTGTAATTCACAACTTGTATGTGTAATGAAACAGTAATGAAACCAAAGCTAGTCCTGTTTATTCAGATGCATCCACACAGCAAAAACCTTACTGGAGGGAAGTGTATGCTTATCACAGAGTACCAGAACACCACGGATTGGAAGGGACCTTATGGACTAAGATGAACTTTATTTAGGTCAAACCTGAAACACTGGTCCATACACATATTCTGAAATCTATGTCCCGGGAGTTGTACATCTTCTGTTGCAATGTGTCTGTCTTCATGCTCTGAACTGCCTCCCAGGCTTAATTTCCAAAAAAATTGACAGTTGGGTTTATCCCATTTGCTGTCTGCAACATCACTATTGCTACAACTCGATCTGTGCAATTCAAAATCAGTACAGGTGCTCTGACCACCTCCTGAGTGTATTTGTACTTTTAGGATAGCCCTAGTCTTTAATACACACAACACACTGACAAGCAAGCACTGTAACATCTCTCCATTGATTGGACAGGGAGCATGGTTTGGTAATCCTAAATGCTCAGCAACCTGAACTGCCCTCTTGATAGAAAGATTCTCAATAATTCCTGTGATTAAATAAGGTGTCTATGGCAGTCGGTCTGAATACGTCCTACAGTTATTGCACGAAATGCCTGAAGAGCATCACGTAGTGCAGATAACTTATCTGAGGTATCCTTATTGTCCACACATATTTCTCAGTGTCTGTGGGCATCACCAACAGAATCCCAAACCTCTATAGCATGATGCTGCCAGAATACTAAGGATCATGACACTGAAATATAAATTAAAAACATAAACACATTCATTCATTTTACAGTTTGGCATCAATATTTTTTTTCAATTAGACAAGATGTTCTGAGTAGCATCAATCCCTTTTATAGTTCTGTTTCCTTTGGTACTTAATCAGTTACTTTCCTGAGCAGTGAACGATCAACATTTAACTTTTTAACTTTCCTTTCAGTTAAGTGCCATCAATTTGCAAGGTGATTTAGGATGCAAATCGTGAACAGTGTTCAATACCATTAGCACTAGTCCTTTATGAATCAGGCCCTGTAAAACTTTGTCAATATCAGTATTAAACAGTTATTGACTGAATTTTTATAGGAGCCTTATTCACAAGGCACTAGTGTTCCCAATGTGAACCTAGATCACTGGAGAAGGCGAAGGCATTGGTTTCTTTTTATCCACTGGTTATTCTCACACATATACCTTATGAGGAGAGGCTGAGGGAGCTGGGTCTCTTTAGCTTGGAGAGGAGGAGGCTGAGGGGTGACCTCATTAATGTCTACAAATATTTGAGGGGTGGGTGTCGGGAGGATGGAGCTGGGCTATTCTCAGTGTCATGTAGTGATAGGATGAGGGGCAATGTTTGTAAGCTGGAATATAGAAGGTTCCACACCAACCTGAGGAGGAACTTCTTCACAGTGAGGGTGATGGAGCAGTGGAACAGGTTGCCCAGGGTGATTGTGGAGTCTCCTTCACTGGAGATGTTCAAGACCTGCCTGGATGTATGACTTGGTCAAGGTGATCCTGCTGTTGCAGGTGGATTGGACTAGATGATATTTTGAGGTCCCTTCCAGTCTGTAGTGATTCTATGATTCTATGAATAAACTGACAAATATGCACAGATGTGAAAAATCCAATTGTCAAAATATCATTATGTTTTGAATTGTTATAATACAATCTTATGAAAAATTACAAGAAAAGGAAAAAAAATATAAAGTATAGTTACGGTACATTTTAAAAGTTGTAATTGGAAGGGTAAGCAATAAAATAAGAAACAACTGACTAGTTATCTTCTCACAACTCTGCTTTCACTGTTGTGTTTATTTTCTCTTGATTCGTGAAGCTGTGATGGTAAAAACCCTAATCTTATTGAAGTTAGGGGATGGTTGTGTTTGATTTGATTGAATCATAGAATCATTAGGGATTGGAAGGGACCCCGAAAGATCATCTAGTCCAATCCCCCTGCCACAGCTGGCTCACCTCACTGGAGAAGCCATGGAATCAGAATCACTCAGGGTTGGAAGGACTGGCAGCAAAACTTCACCTTGTGTGAAACTAAAAAGGATTTGAGAGAGATCTAGCTGACCAACATGTTATGTTGAGTTTATCGTCCGAAGGCAGTAATGTTGTCAGCAATAAGAAACATGGCCTATCCAAATAACCTCTTTAGCCTCAACTGCAAACTGAGGATGCCATGCAGGACTCTTTCAATTTTAAACACAATGTTTTGAGGTTTAGTTTTCAGTAAAAAAACCCAACAGATGCTTTCCTAACTTCTTGTCAATGGGTGGGAGAGAAAGCTTTGTAAGTGGCTTTATGCCAATTTAGGCAGCTCAGTGTTCAGAGAATCTATGAGAAGCAGGTTAATCCAGGGGTTTTGTTGTTTTGTTATGTAATATCAACATAAAACAGCTGGATCAGGATTGAACAGCTATTTAAGAGCTACAGAAAATTGTTTATTAAGGATTTTTCTTCATTACTCCAACTTTATGGTAACTTAAGGTTCCCTTGAAAATAATAAGGCAATTCAGGTTTAAGGTGTTGCTTGATGCAAATACAGTCAACCAGACAGATTTAAAACTAAACCTCTAATAAGTGCTTACTAGAATTACAGCAATTTTTAAAACTCTCCCCCCCAACCCCTAGTGCCTGCCATTAGCACTCTTACTAAAAAATCTTTTTAGCTGCTAAATCCTTCTGCCTTGTACCTTCTCCTTACTTATGGGCAACTGTGACCACTGAGTAGAGAGATCATCCAAGACGTTGCCCTTACAGAATAAAGCTGCATTTTCTAAAATAACTCCACACAGAAGAAGTCTCAGTAAGAAACACACAGTTTGAAATATGCTTATTTTGCAAAGCCTTGTGATTTTTTTGTTTATTCCTCAAATTATGAAAAACGTTTTGGAAATAAAAATTATAAATTACATGTTCATGTTTTTATAACTGAACTATTTTTTGTTTTCAAAAATTATTTCCCAGCAAATTTTTGAATTCCATGTTATTTACAATTTAAACTGTATTTTAAATGTGTTTAATATTAACATCTTAAAAAAAACTCAACCAAAGCCAAAAAACACTGACAAGTTTTGATTTTGCCTAAACAAATTGTTTTGATAGGTATGAATTTTTTTCCTCCTTGTCAGTGCACCAAACGTTTATTTCCAAATGCAGCAGTGATCTTCTCCTTGATGTTGTGGAACTGCTACAGCACGAAAAACAAAACAAATGAAAAACATAACCCGCCCAAACTGAGCTGTAGTTAAAAAGAAAAACAGGCTCTAAACTTCAGTTTTGGCCCCAGGATCTATCAGCCCTCTGCATGTTGCCTGCTGTTTAATATGTGTCAAATGAAAGGAGTTCACAAGTCATCTCCATGGCTCCTGTATGTGCAATCCAAGTTGATGTACATACAGTAGCAGAGTATCCTGTAGCAAGAAGAAAACTTTTGACCTTTCCTGCTTTTGGAGGGTTAGGGATTCATCCAAATTGTTCTGGGTACACATGACAGGACGTGTGGTGCTAGCAGTGCTCCTTACTGCGGCAATCAGCATGCTTATACCAGTCAGTGGCTATAGACTGACTGACCTTAACTAACCCAGTTGTTTAAGGGCAATATGTGACCCAAAAATGAACTTCTCTGCTATGAGAGCAACTAGTCAGCATGGCAAAAGGTTTGCTTTAGCTGTGTTCAATTTCTGTTCAGAGGCTCAGGTCAGCTCTTTTTTTATCTGCACCCATTCAACCATTAATATGAATGATACTCTGGTTCTACGAGTAGAATAAAACGTCACCTATTTGGTTAGTAATAATTTAGTTGTGCTCGGTGTGTAAATTACGTACTACTGCCATAATTAGATGGTCAACAATTCTTGTGGTGAACAGAAGCACTCAAATGGCATCTTTTTGGTGAAAAATAAGCTGTTGCCTATTTTTGGTGAAAAATGTTGCTGAGCAGAGGCTGTTCCACCTACTCACCCTGTGATTAAAAACTTTCTGATTAAAGATTTAAAGGGCTTTAGGATTGGCATGGTACCACCATTGTGCAAATCCTTTGTTAAATATTAAATGACAGAAAAATGTCTCAGGGTCACACAGTGTGTGATCTATGCGACAAAGCCCTGATGGGCTGCGTTTGTCGAAGGCAATCCATAACTCCAAATTGTTTCACTGAATAGCAGAGAATATTTTTGTTGTGGTGGTGGGTGGGAAAAGATTTGTTTTCTCGCTATATTCACTGTGGTAAAGATTTCTCTCTGTCTTTAAACACCTTTCACATGAAGAAGCCGAGCCCTGGGGCTAAGCAAAAGAGATGGGGAGAGATGGGTGCCCCTCCCTTGCATTAAGCCACTGCTGATAACGGATTTTTGATATATGCACGGTCTGGGACTCAATTAGATTGTCAAATAAAAGTAATAAAAATCTGTTATTTTCCTAAACATTTTTTATATGTGTGTAACAGTCAGAAGCTGTTTAAAATCTGAAGGCTGTAGGCCACGTGGACCTTTCTGAAAGACTCGCATGTGTGTGTAACTTCACATTGTCTCGGAATTATTCTTCTGGGACTTTCTGAACAATTGTGTCCATATAAATCCCTATTGCTTTGTTAAAAAATATATACGTATATAAAAAGTAGGTAGTAATTTCCTTCCTCCACCCCCTCAAAAATATATATATAAGTTACAGCCAGAAATTATTGCTTGCATTCTGTACTCTAGGAAATACAAAGGCAAATTCAAAAAAGACCTTGTCTCCTTTCTTTCTCTAAAACACAATTTATTGCTTTAAATCATAAAAATAAAACAGTCAAATGTTGCATAAGAGACCCTCAGCAGAAATAAAAGCAAAGAAAAGGCAAAACTGAACTTCCCATAAACCCAAATCCCATACAGCAGAGCTTTCTACAACACCATAATTAAATAATCCCTGAAGGGCTTGTGGAGGAGGGGATAAGAATACATAAACTTTCCAACACGATGAAAGAAAAGATCCTGTTAGTATGATTTGATTTCATTTCTAAGAGGGAAAGAATTAAAAAATAAGTACTTAAGGTGGTCTACAAGTGAAAACTGTTCCATGCCAAGCAAGCAGCCACAGCAGCATCAGCTCTGGTAGACAGTAAACCAGAAATGACAAGATGTCTTTGTAACCGAGGGAGCATTGTTTTAAAAAGTGCACGTCTTCAACACCAGGCAAAGGCTTCAGTTCTCTAGGAAGGCTGTTACTTCTGTTCCTGAGCATTTCCACAGCAAGTTTTGCCTTGAGACCAAGATCTGAGGTGAGAGTTGAGTGGAAACTTCCAGCAGAAAGTCTATTTTTCAGGAAGTTGTTCACCAGACAGGAGCCTTGTTTGTTAAAGGAGTCGTATCTGTGCAAGGCCACCTGTGCAGACAGTGACCAGGAAAGGTGAAGATTTCTTGCAGTCGTTTCACTTTCTCAAAAGCAAGAGCAAGCTACCAGGCAAGCATTTTATTCTGAGATTTTAAAATTATCTTTTGTCATTTTCCTCCAGGAAGGTTCACTTTGAATGAAATGGTTTTTTGTCAGACAGAAAAATATCTCACTGGGAAAACATTTTGCGCGTCTCAGACCTGTCATATTTTGCAAAACAAGATGCTGATGGAGTTTTCTCTCTGCTAAGCCTCGTTCTGTGGGAATCACCTCTCCTTACACAGGCAATACCAAAGCACCTAATCTTCTGCAAATACTAGTCAGCATTAGAGCTGGAAGACTAGCAAGGAGGTTTCTGGGGGGCTTGGCAATTTGTAACACTACTTTCTGGGTTTGGCATATTTTGTTTGTTGGGGTTTTGAGGAGGCTGATTCTCCCACTCTAATTGGAATCCTGCTAAGGACTGTTCCCTTATCCATTTGAGACTACTGAGTAAGTTTGAGCTGTGCTATGGCTTTTCTTACAAATCTTGCCGATAAGGATCCCTAGCAAAAGAGGGATTAACTATTAATTGTGCACATGTCTAATGTGCAAAAAGTTTCTTTCTGGTGCTATTCTTCACTATAAAGTTGGAAAAGCAATGATATATAAAAATGAAAGATGACCCCACAGTTTGTGCAGGCAGGGAAGATTCAGATTTAGCTCTGTCTCTTGAACATCATAATGTCATAGTATCACAGAATCACAGAATCATTAGGGATTGGAAGGGACCTCGAAAGATCATCTAGTCCAATCCCCCTGACACAGCAGGATCACGCCGACCAAGTCACACAGGAACACATCCAGGTGGGTTTTAAACATCTCCAGTGAAGGAGACTCCACAACCCCCCTGGGCAGCCCCTTCCAGTGCTCTGTCACCTTCACCAGGAAAAAGTTCCTTCTGATATTCATATGGAACCTCCTACTTTCCAGCTTACAACCGTTGCCCCTCATCCTATCACTAGATGACACTAAGAAGAGCCTGGCTCCATCCTCCTGACACGTATCCTTCAAATATTTATAGACATTAATGTCTATTATGTCACCCCTCAGCCTCCTCTTCTCCAAGCTAAAGAGACCCAGCTCCATCAGCCTCTCTTCATAAGGGAGGTGCTCCATCTCCTTCATCATCCTTCTTGCACCACACTGGGCTCCCTGCAGAAGGTCCACATCCCTCTTGAACTGAGGGCCCCAGAACTGGACACAATGTCTCATCAGTGTAGAGTAGAGGGGGAGAAGAACCTCTCTTGATCTGCTAAACACACTCCTTCTGATCCACCCCAGGATGCTGTTGGCCTTCTTGGCCACAAGAGTCTTCTAACTTGCTTGAGTCTTCTAACATTATGACAAATCCCATTTGTATGTTTTGCATCTTAGTTTAAAATGATGTTGATAAAACTGCTGATTACTTCTTTGACTGGTATACCTAACTTTATAAGTCCTTCAATCAAAGGTGGAAAGTTCCGAAGGGACAATTTCTTTAGATGAAGAAGGGCCTCAAGCTTCAACAAGAAAGATTTCTGATGGACATAAACTGAATTGTGTCAGTCTTCATGAAATGCCCAAACTTGGTAGGGCTTACTGATGGTGCTTAGTCATTAGCCTTTCTGCCAAGTCACCTGTGGCCATACAAGGTCTGGAAAACCCACAGGAGTACAGGAGTGAAAGCCTGGTGAGATCCAAGAGGCATCCTCGAGCAATAGATAAGCAATGAGATTCTTTGCTTTCTTCCTGTGACTCCCAGACCACCTACATGCAGCCCTGTTACCGCAAAAAGCGTCTGCAGACACAGGGAGCAGGAATAGTATGGTGTCTATCATCTGTGAAAGTCAGGAAGAAAAAGCAGCCAGAAAGAGCAGTGAATCTGGACCATCTTGCAGGGTTTGAGATGACTCCACAGCAATGGAAAAATAAGTGAACCCTCTAAAACCACTGTGTCCTTACTAATGGAAGGTGCAGTAAGTCCAAATCAGACTAGATAGTCTTGCTTTTTTATTTTTTGCTGATGCAGACACCTTAAGCGGGGTAGGAGTACCCCAGATGTACGTATGGTGGTCTTACTGCTACCCCCAGCTAAGTCTGGTTTAATTCTAGGATTTTTAATTTAAAATAAGTTGTTTCTGGAGGTGTACTGGTGCAGCTGCCAGTAGAAAAATCACCCAGCAAATTGAGAAGCATGCTGAAAGTAAGTATTTGTTCCTTGGTGTAACTGGGCTGTTTAGCTCAGGAGCGATACTGTTATACTGCATGGAGTTTGAGCTGGAATGAAAATGAATACAATTCATCTCCAAATGAGATGCAGTACCATATGTGTTGTCAATTTATCAGTACACCAACCAAATTGAAGTGTTGAATGGAAGTGGCTCGGTGGCTGTATGCAACTGTAAGAGTCAGCAAATATTGCAGTTCGCTGACTCAGCCAACTGCTTCTTGACACATCTCTGTCTTTAGAATTATTGACATGTCTCTAGTCATATGGAACTGATATTTAAATGTTACCCTACAGTCAGGCACACATAATGGCTACGGAATTCATGCCGCTGGGTAGGCTGAAGGATTTGAGGAGAGACTATTACACCACAAACTGTGTTTTTCCTTCCTGTAAGGTCTGAAAGGAATTGCAGCCAATCCTCCGTTCTAATTGGCAGATAGTTTTAATGAATGGCCTACAATCATAATAAAAAACCTACTAACATTACTTCATCATGGAGATACCAGTTTAGTCCCAGATTGGCACCTTCTACCTGACTCTCAACCATGTTATGTTGGTGTGGGGAGGAAGTGGAGGAGATTAAAATGCTGCTGTGTTTGTTTAAAGTTTCATTATGTTAGGCAGTTTAGTCCCAGATTGGCACCTTCTACCTGACTCTCAACCATGTTATGTTGGTGTGGGGAGGAAGTGGAGGAGATTAAAATGCTGCTGTGTTTGTTTAAAGTTTCATTATGTTAGGCAGTTTAGTCCCAGATTGGCACCTTCTACCTGACTCTCAACCATGTTATGTTGGTGTGGGGAGGAAGTGGAGGAGATTAAAATGCTGCTGTGTTTGTTTAAAGTTTCATTATGTTGGGCTATAGCAAGTTCTGTCACGTGAGTAGATGAGAGCAAGAAACAGAGCAGTGCCCCAAGACTGAACAATTATTGTTTTAAATCCCTAAGGTGGAAGAGGTATAAATCACAGAATCATGGAATCATTAGGGATTGGAAGGGACCTCGAAAGATCATCTAGTCCAATCCCCCTGATCAGCAGGATTACCTGGACCAAGTCACACAGGAACACATCCGGGTGGGTTTTAAATGTCTCCAGTGAAGGAGACTCCACAATTACCCTGGGCAGCCTGTTCCTGTACTCTATCACCCTCTCACTGTGAAGAAGTTCCTTCTGATATTTATGTGGAACCTTCTATGTTCTAGCTTGCACCCATTGCTCCTTGTCTTATCACTAGATGACACTGAGAAGAGCCTGGCTCCATCCTCCTGATACCCACTCTTCAAATATTTATAGACATTAATGAGGTCACCTCTCAGTCTCCTCTTCTCCAAGCTAAACAGACCCAGCTCCCTCAGCCTCTTCTCATAAGGGAGGTGCTCCACCTCCTTCATCATCCTCGTTGCCCTACATTGGACTCTCTCCAGCAGCTCCATGTCCCTCGTGAACTGAGGAGCCCAGAACTGGACACAGTACTCCAGATGTGGTCTCCCCAGGGCAGAGTAGAGGGGGAGAAGAACCTCTCTTGATCTGCTAACCACCCCGCTTCTGATCCACCCCAGGATGCTGTTGGCCTTCTTAGCCACAAGAGCACACTGCTGGCTCATAGTCATCCTGCTGTCCACCAGGACCTGCAGGTCCCAAACCCAGACTGACTTGGCAACCTTTCTGTGCTGGAATCTTTAACTGTGCCCTCACTGCCCTCCAAAAAAAAGCAGAAGGAACATGGGCATGTGGAGCCTAGAGATGTTAGATACGTAGCCTTTTAAAACCTGATCCACAACTCGCACTATTTTATTTCCTTTTCAGCTTCATTTTGTAGCAACCATGACTCCCTCAGTACCTGCTCACTTCTTTCATAAAGGCCTCTCAGAGACACCATGTAACTCTAGTGACTCGCCATAGTACCTTTTCAATGCAGAAAAATCACGACACACTGCTCGTATATAACAGCTCCATATTACTGATTTTAGATTTCATTTCCTTGGCTAGGTCTGAGTTATTGGATGGACACCATGGGATGCCAAATGTACAAATTGCCTTGCAGCTCAAGGGTCTATGAAGAATCCTGACTGAAGTGTCTATGACTTTCTCAGCCCCTGTGAACATTTGGGGACCTGCCAAATGATCCAAAGATGTCCACAGCAATATATGAATACGCTGGAAATTGCACTGTGGGAAGGAGTGCTACTACAGATGGGGGCCAAACACACACAGCAGCTCCCTGGGGAAACGAGAGCTGGAAATGATACGAGACACGGGTACTCGCAAGCTACCACTAGGCTCCGCTTCCCTGCCCTTCAGGTCTGTATCTGCTGCACGTTAAGTGAACTGCAGTGCAATCTCCAGCAAAATGAAACCTTTCCTCCCTGCTAAAAACATTCCTTTGGAATCAGAGAAAATGGGTTCACCTAGTGAGGTGCAGTGCGTGTACAAGAAAGGAGCAGAACGTGGATAATCCCGCTGAAGGTGCTGCTGGTTGAGAGCGGAAAAGACACTGTGCTTCTGCCGCAGCTGCCCATGCAAACCCTCATTTTCAGCAGAGATGAGTTCACCAGCTTTACAAATTTGTATTGAAACAAAGCCCAAGAAATGGCACAAAGTTAATTAAAGAGTGACAATTTTATTTGCTGAGACAGAGAACAAAGAGCCTTTTAGGTTCACAGTGCTGAATCACAGGAACAATAATTTCAAATAGATTTTTCTTTTTATTTTGCACTATTTAACATAACCTGTAAAGTTAGATTTGGGGACTGGTTTTGTCCTGCTAGCCTGGGGTTGGTCATCTGCTAGTGTAAACCAGAACAAAACCACATGCTAATGTGTACTGGTTGAGGACTGGGCCCAAAAGTGCATTTCTCAGCTTCTTTGACGTGTTAACACTGAACTGCCAAACGCAAACAAAGATCAGACGTCATTTTGCAGTGCTGTGATTTTTCTGTAAATTATTGCAAGGGAAATATTTATGTTAAAGTATTTAGTTTAATATGCTTTTAGTCTGGATTAATGGAAACAGTGTGTTCCCTCACCAAAATGTATATGGGGCTTCTGTGCTACTGAAAGAGAGAGACTTAAATGCACTGGTTGTAGTGGGGGTGTTGCACAGGTAGCTGTGACACACTCTCCTCTGCGAGACCTGCCAAGGGTAGCTCACACCTGATCTGCCACCTTGTCAGGCTGTTGCTGCACTCGTGTTCTGCGAGGTGAGCGGCGATGAGATGCTGCAGTAATGACTAAGCCTTCACCTCTCAAACCCCAGACCCAGGACGCAGGGAAATTGTAAGAAAGCAATGTGCTGCATGAGCAGTGAGGGTTGTTAACCTGCGTGTTACTCTTCATTTTAAAAATGTGCATTGATTACAATGTGGACATAAGAATTAATAATTATGACACTCCCTCAACTCGCAGATTATAAAGGAGATCAGTAACTTCCGCATTTGTTTTACTATCTTCTGTAGTCAGTATGATATTAAGGCCATATTTTTGAACCTGGCTTTGCTATCATGCAAGTACAAGACCTGGAATAAAAAACTTACAGCAAAACCTAGTAAAATCTCCCATCCGTAAGTAAACCATGTACGAACAACAAAACCACATAAAAGTCCTTCCTCCAATTTGCCACCCTACTTTTCTGAAATCAGTCCATCTTAACCAGAAGCTGTGTGCTCATATTTAATAGCCCTAATATACATTTGGGTTTTGTTTTCTTTCTCACATCAGGAATCTATCTGAACATCACCAGCAACCAGAATGACTTCTTCTTCTGAGTTTGTGCATCATATAAATATTTTTGTTTGTCTAAACCCCAGACCTACTCACTGTATTTGCTGCTGTCTGGTTTCTGTGTTGTCAGAAGCAACAAATTGTTTTCTGTGCACCTTTCACATGCCACCCATGATTTTACAAAGCTTCATAAGATCCTTCTGCCTCGTCATTTTTATGGTTTGAGCAGTCCTAGTCTAACTTTCTGGATAGAGAAGTCTTTGATTTCCCTTGTCATTCTTCCCTTCCCCATATGTTCCTCCTTGTTCTTAATGCTGAATATTTCAATCTCTACTAAAAATTACATGCATACAAGTGTACTTTATAGGATCCTTCTCAAGACTTCCCTAGGAATCTGTTGCTCAAATAGTGCTGCATGAAGACAAACATCGTCCTATTCATCAATTGTTTGGTGTCTTTTTCATTCCCTATAATGGAACTGGGTTGCAGAATACGGATCATGCACAGATCATGATCTAATTTGTACTGTAGCTGGCAAACTATTAGAAATTAGGACTGGATTAAAAAGAACCTCCACAATTAGACAAATGAGATGTCCAAGTAAGGCAAGGTGGTGTACAGGAGATGGCCTAAATAATCAAACAGACATCCTAGTAGAAGAAGAAATTCAATATGTGAGAAGTGATAACACCAAAAAGTATACACACGAGTGGCGGTGGACACAAATCTGCGGTGTCATACAGCAGTGAAGAAATACGTGCGTGGTTTTGGACGTCCTCTATGGGGATACTGTGCGTCTGATGCGTGGAGACGGAAGTCACAGTGCCACAGTATACCGGGTCGGAAGTCACCTCGACGATAATCCCGTCCAACTCTTTATAAGCACTAACACAAACCTTGCTTAAAGCAGTTTGCTCGTCTTTGTGCATTTCATTATTGGGGGATCTTGAACGACAGAGGGTTCTGTGATAGTAAATCAAAAAATGTTGGCTAAGACATGAGTGAATGGGGCTGGAAGGGAGATTAGCATACATCCTTCAAGTGACGAAGGCAATATTAGCACCCAGAAGAAAAAGAGTATGAGATGGTACAGAATTCTTGGTAATAGGAGTTAGTAAACCAGATCAGCCCAAACACCAGTGAACGTGTTCTCAGCAACAACACTGCGATGGCATGAAAATAACACATTGCAGCTTTACCTTCCACCGTCTCTCTCTGCTTCCCATGAAAAATAAATGGCCTCCGTATCTGAGAACAAATGGATCCCAGATTTTTCACTAGGATTGAAGCAGTTCACTGAGAAGTTCTCATTTCCCTTCTACATCAAAAAGAATTGGAGGATGCTCATGACAAACTGAGGTCTAATATTCTGTCTAGAATCAGGTTGCTCAATCCTCCAGCACCCACTCTGTGTCATCTCTCAGGAGTCAACTAGGAAATTGCCTCCTTCCAACCCTGAGTGATTCTGATTCTATAACTTCTCCAGTGAAGCGATCCTGCTGTGGCAGGGGGATTGAACTAGATGATCTTTTGGGGTCTCTTCCAATCCCTAATGATTCTATGATTCTATATGAGACAGCAATGTGATACCAAAGTCTCCTCTACAGTGCCACTCTCAAGCCTTTCATTGTAAAATGGTTCCAGGAGACCACACCTCAAAGTACCTGGAGGTGGAAAGAGAGTTAGCATTTAAAAGGTTATAAACAAGTAGTCATATATAAACATTGTCTAATATGACTTTCTCTGTTGCCTGTTGCCCACTAACTTGTAGCTGTGTCTCTGCTGAGATGTGTTGTGGACATTTTTACCAGAAGGAGAACTTTATTGTGTCAGTAGCCAATTTAGTCACCTCCTACCTTGAATCTTCCTGCAGTCAGCTTTCAGGACCCTGAACAGAACAAAACCCCATAGTGGGTCTTCACTTCTATTCCCCTTATGTCCATTCATAGCACAGGCACAGAGTAAAATGATAGCCATGGAGAGAGAGGGGTATCAACTGCCGTGGATAAATCAATCCATCACAAAAAAAAAAAAAACAATTCTGCCATGAAACTTAATCACTAAAGGTCATGTCGGGGAGTGAGGAACAGATTAAATTAGCATAGTATTAGATATGGAAAATGATTTCTGTCAAAATCATCTTTACCACAATTATAATATGTTAATTACGTATTTCATTAAGGAAGTTGATTATGGTTCACAGATGAAATCATGCAGACGAAGACACCTGGAAGGAAGCACTAGAGCCTGAAGCCTCTTCTCCCCCTCTCTCTCCCTCTCCCTCTCCGTCTCTCTCACACACACACACACATGCGCGCGCTCACACACGATTAGGTACACCACACACTTATGTAGAAAAGCTTTTCCCAATATACTTCAAAGATTATTAAAGTGCAGCTGTGTCTGTTAGGACAGAAACTCAGAGAAATAAAAGAAAGCACGGAAGGGTACATTCATTCTCCTTCTATCAGTACTTAGAATGAACTGTTCATTTTAAGACTATAACATCCTCTGCCTCTGGTGACATATTGGTGGCATCTAGTACCGTGGGTAAAGGATTTCAGCACTGACTAATGAGGTGGTGGCTGAGCGTTTTTTATGTGGAAGAGACCATTCGGCAAATTTTAGCCGAGCTATTTGAAAGAGATATCATCAACTCTGTGAATGTCATACCACATCTTGCCCCTAGAAGTGGCCGCAGTTCATTTACAGCGAGGGTGCGTGCTGGTGTGCCCTCACAAAGTTACATCAGTCACCAACTACAGAAGTCTTTAGCCTTCTTTTCCAAATAATTGTTTGAATTGTTT
>VXBP01006572.1:42500-230000 GCA_013400115.1 Rhinopomastus cyanomelas | reverse complement strand
TTATGCACTAAGAACGCTGTAAATTTGGCCATTTAATATCATTCTCTTTACCTCTCACATGCACATTAAAAGCAAACCAAGGCTCACAGTAAAAAGTCAGAAGGAGAGGGTAGAGCTGAACTTTGGCATTTTCCATGCTTTTCTCTTTTTAAACGCACAGTATTAATTGTTGTTTTATTTACCATGTAGTTATTGACTCTCATTCAGGTGGTTTGAGTACCCTGAGACATGAAATATAATAGGGTCTGTTACAGATTAAAACAGGATCCAATAAAGAAGACGTATTCAGAAATATAATACTGCCCCTTCAAATCAATAAATAAAGACAAGCATTTCATACACTAATGCATATATCTATGACCATTATAAATTAGTTGCTTGCCAGAAAATACACTTCTTAGCACAAGTGCCATTATTTAAAGTTGTCTGTTTAATGCACACTTAGTATATTTTCTCATCCAAAGCTGCACTGCATAATTAGACAACATCCATTCTTAAAAACTAAAGTAGATGCCAAAAATGCAATACATAAAGCGTGACGTTTTACAAATTTGCATCTTCAAAAGTTATGTGTGGCTTCAGATAGAAAAAAATTGCCAAAAGATCACTATATTATAATGGCCTGGGCTTCATCTTAGCTTGCTCCATCTGTCGGCTGGCAGTAATGTAAGTTATAATGCACTCATTCTTATTCAGCCTCGGTGGATGGGCATTTTCCAGGGTAGTTCTATTAAGTGGACAACTAGATAGGTGTCTTAATAGTTTGCTGAATTATGGTTGTTTAAGTCTCAGTTAGATCAATGGGTGGATTGCTGGTTCTTTTCCCAGAAGGCATTTATTGTCTTCAAAGGTCAGCACAGATTTCTGTCTGTATTCCCAGCATGGATGTGTCTCCTGCAACCTATTGGTCATATTCAGCTGTTCTTACCTGTTCTGCTTGGGACCTCTTGGAAGGGCTCTCCTACCCCAAGCCCACACAAACAGGTGTAAGTCTCCTCTTGCTCTTTTTAAACAGTATGGACCTGTCAGTTTTATGCCTTGGTGAGATCTGTGACATGGTTCTCTGTTCCTTCATCAGCCTTCTTCTGCACAACACGACACAGCTGTTCAACCAGAAAGATGAAGGAGACCATGGGCTTGCTGAAGGACGTGGGGGACCTAATGACAAAGGACATGGGAAAGACTCGCTTTCTTGAAGACTTCTTTGCCTCTCTTCATTGGTAAAGTCACACAGTATCACAGTATCACAGTATTAGCAAGGTCGGAAGAGACCTCATAGATCATCAAGTCCAACCTGTTACCACAGAGCTCAAGGCTAGACCATGGCACCAAGTGCCACGTCCAATCCTGCCTTGAACAGCTCCAGAGTTGGCGACTCCACCACCTGCCTGGGTCCTCTCTCAGGCCTCTGGAATGCCTATGTGAGTGAGGTACTGCCTGAACCAGGTTTGTGGACTGAGCACATACACAGCCATTGGACCAGCAGAGCATAGGATGGTCCTGAGATAGCAAGCCAGCTTGCTGGGAGGGAGAACTCTCTCCCTTTTAAAGAGCTGTGAAGATCAAAGACATGAAGAAAGATCTATGAACCTACAGGTCAGTCTGTAGAGAGGTGGCAGACTGTAGAGAGATGATGGATCAAAGCTTCCGAGCACCCATTACCAAGTGCACAAAGAACAGAACAGTAAAACAACATGCTGCCATTTAACAAAGGCAGATTGTGCCTGGATAACTTGATTATCTTTTACATTGAAATAACTGGCTTGGCAGAGAGTGGTGAGAGAAAGCGGTGGATGTCATCCACCTTGACTTCAGCATAGTACTTGACACAGTCTCCATAGTGCCACTGTAGACAAACTGGAGAGATATGTAGTGCAAGGAAGGGTGAAAAACTGTCTGGACTGCTAGGCTTAAAATGTAGTAATTTTGAAGGCCAAGTGGTTGATGGTTACTGATGACTTTTGTCAGGAACTGAGTCTGATGCCTGTGTTCTTTAATATCTTCCTTAATAACCTGATTGATGGGATGAGCCTTTACCTAGATTTTGAATGACACTAAGCTCTGTGTCTGTGTGTGTGTGTGTGTGTGTATGAAGATGTGATGGTGGAGGTCACCAGCAGAGGCTGGAAGTAGGGCTGCCAGTCAGATGGACCTAAAAAGGCTGCAGAAAGAGACTGAGAAAAAAATCTCAAGTTAAAAAAAGGCAAATGCAAAGTCTTCCATCTCGGGTGTAAAAACTGCAGTGTTACAGGAGAGGGGGTGATTGTCCAGGGCAGTCTCAAACAAGCATCTGAGAATCATAGAATCATAGTATTATTAAGGATTGGAAGGGACCTTGAAGGACCATCTAGTCCAATCCCCCTGCCACAGCAGGATCACTTAGACCTAACACCTAACAGTCAAAGAATCAGAGAAGTGAAGAAAAGCTGCAACAGAAAGAGAATGGCCAGCATGTCAAGGGAAGGGATTATTGCCTCCTGTTCAAGTCAGAGCTCATCTGAGAAGTGTCCAGTTGTGGCTCTGCAGTACAAAAAAGATGTAGACGATGTGGAGTAAGTCTGGCAGAGAACCCACAGAGGCTGGTCAGGACACATGAGTTGAAGCTGAGAGAATGGCACTTGCTTGGGGAATGAATCTGTTTGATAACTCTACTAACTACCTGCCAGAAGGTTATAGAGGAGGGAAAACTATGCTCATCCCAGTGAAGGGACTGGAGGCAACAGAATCAAGCAGCAGCAATGGAAATTCCAGTAAGACATAGAGCAAAAATTGTTCATGGTGAGAGTGATCACACAGTGGCCCATGTTGCCTGAGGGCTGTGAAATCTTCATCTTGAAGATACTCAGAACATAGCTAGAAAACACCCTGGGCACCCTTCACCTAGCTTTGAAGTTGGTCTTGCTTTGAGCAAGGAGGTGGACTAGGTGACCTCCATAGATTCTCAATTACACTGTGATTCTAATAACTTAATATGTGTTCTTGGTTTTATTTTTATGGTTACTTCAGGCACCGGTATTTAAGAGCTACCACAGTGAATAAATTCCATTGCTCCTTTTTCCCTGTTTTCCCTCTGGCCTGTGGCATTTTGTCTCACCCAGCAGCCAGCTTGTGCCTCTCAGCAGCTTTTGCACAATGTCACAGGAGAGCAAAGGCTAGTGGGCCGTACAAGCTGGCCAGTGTGCCAGGAGCTTTTGTGCTACTGCCTGTTAATCACAAGGTGCTACCTAGGTGTGCTAGTGGACCAGCACACCAAGAGCCCATGCACCAGCCACACAGAGAGACGAGCTAGCAGCAGGCAGCAGCAGATTGCAGAGATGTAACCCAGGGCTATCAGGGGCAAGGCCTGAACCACCCACAGCAATTAGTGCAGTCAAATCAGAGGCAGCAGGAGCCAGTTGGACAGCAGCTTCACTTTCTTACTAGCCTGGTCACTCCCCCTGCATCCCATCACACAGTCATCCTTGTTTCTTACTGGGAATGGAGTGAGAACCACAGTATGGATTACTCCATTATATTCTGTCAACCATATTAACAGTATTAACTGTATAAGTCCTGTCACACTGGTCACATTTTGCTGCATTCCATCATGTGAAATCTCGCTTTGGAGTAACTTTCCCAATCTGGAAGGCTCCACGCTGCCACCATGGTTTGCCCTCAGCAGGTTGTAAGATGGCTGAGGAGCTGAAAGTGGCTCACACTCCTCGCTCGTTCTTTCCTCTCACGTAGTGCAACAGATTTCAGTGAGCAGCTGAGACTGGAAGTGGGTGTCCTAGCCTCAGGAGAGCAGGGAATGAGGTCAGGGGAGAAGCTGTCTGTCGATAACCTCCTTTCTCTAGCAGACACTAATGCTGGTGGAAAACAGGGAGAGATGGCAGAGCTGGGTCCCCAGCATTGCTTACTGAAGGACAGATATCTGCTCATCTTCAAGGCAGGGGGATCTCTGTCACAGTGGGCTCACCCCAGTAAATCAGCGTGGTGTTGATTTGTAAATGGTTGGTCTCATTTACTGCATTCCTCCCTGCAAACTGAGCTTGTGCTAAGCTGCTGGAGCCCAGCATCACTTTCCTCCAGCCACTCACTTCCAAAAAATTATTGACATTGCCTCCAGCCCTCGGATGTTAGTGGTATTTTTGTTTTATGTCTTTCCTAACAAGTTGACACAACTTAACAATGTTGGTCTTGTCACCACATTATTCTTCTAAATGAGACAGTTATTCACAGTGAGTCATTGAATATTTTACAACATGGTTACAGTAGCTGCTCCGACAGGCACCTGTGTGTAGATGAGAGTGTATGTACTGTCACGGCACTGTCAAACAGGAGATGTTTGCTCTACCTTTATTTATACAAACCATTCACCCCCTCCTCCCCCTTGCACACAGCCTGCCCTTTATTTCTCACGGTACCATCTTCCTGCCTTGTTACTGGGCTGGATGCACAGGACTGGCACTACTGCTGCTGTACGCTTGGGTTCTTCCAGGTTTGGGTGCAAATATTTGTTATTAACATCATGTCACTTGAGATCTGACCAGCAGACTGTTTATTTCCTGGCAGAGCAGTGAACTTTGAGAGATGGAATCTTTCCTTCGGGTGGGAATGTCTCGAGAAACAAAGTTCTTCCAAATTTTTCACTTTAATTCCTTTCTTGATTAATCTTTCTGCTTCTTCAGAAGGACTTCATAGTCAAGAACAACCAGGAGATTTGCCCAGCTGCATATGAAACCACATTGGGCTTTATAACCCAATAAGTAGAGGTGTCTAGTATGTCACCTCTTCAACCATCCCCAAGGAATGAGGGTACGTGCGTGTGTGTGTGTGACATAGTGTGTGTGTGACAGTGTAAGTCTAAGTAACTACAGTAAGTGACTCTCCAATTTGTCCAGTGTGTAGGAAATCAGAGCCAAACTGAGGCTCATCCAGATTTTTGATATGTGTTAGCTATCAGGAAGCCTTGTCTGTCACCTGCACTAGATGTCAGGACGTGGAAACTGAACGGCTTAGCTTCTTTGCAAGGTGTTTTCTCTCCTTTTTAAGGACTGTGATAATATCTGCTTCTCAGGTACTGTAGCTCTTTAATTGACTCACATTTTAGAAGTACTTTGAGGTTCACAGGCACACATGCTACTTGAATATAAACTACCCTTGTAAGTATTCGTCATTTCTTACCTGTGTTCTGCTTCCTTTCTTCTTCTTTGTTTGCCCTTTGGTAAACAATTGTCCCCAAACTAGCAAAACAGCAGTACAGCCTCAGCAACAGCAAAAGGTCCTCTGTTGCCTGTCATCTTGTACCTTACACCTCGCTTGGCAATGCCTGTAAGAAGCTGGTGTAAAACAGAGGCACGCAGCTCCGCTGGTACTTTACACTCATTTTGCACAGAGTGAGCAGCCTGCACAAGGTGCAAGCCCCAAAGGCCTGTGTTCTTGTCCATTTGGGATATGCTCTTTGCATCAAATCTTGAGATTTCTTGCTTTTATTAAAGTAAACCCAAAGGGGTCCCCTAGAGGCATAGCCAATATTCACTCCTTGTGGGCACACAAATCCGGGATTAGCCCGTGGCTGTTCCCAGGGAAAGTGCTTGCTAGTGAAGTCTGAGCTAGCGTCAGGCAGGTACCGTAATGGAGAAGACCTGCTCTGCCTGTTTATTCAGCTGAATCAGGTGCCTCCAGAGCACATATTTGTAGATCCCCCAGGGTTCCAAACTCCATCATGCTCGTGCCCTACAATATGCCATTCCCCTGAAAATGGTTTTCTTTCACATGGCTGTGAATTCTCCTTCAAGTCAGGAGGCTCTGACTCTGAAACGATTCTCTGCTAATTTCGCCCAGCTAGAGCACAGAAACACTGAATATGGGAGAACTTCCAAATTGCCAGTTCACTAAAACTGTTAAGTATAATTTTTTTTAATACTGCAGTTTCAGTTTCACTTGGGGAAGCAGAGGGAAAATCTGGTAGAAGAGCGATTATTAAAGCTAAACCTGAAATCATTCCAAGTCTGTGTATCCCCTTCTTTACAGGAAGAAGATGACAAATCCCTAGCTGCTTCCATAGCGTGGTTCTTTGCAGAGGGTCTCTCATGTTAATTTGAAGCAAAGCAAACCAAAAAGCCCACCACCACAACTTGCCTCAATTCCAAAGTTTGCACCTGGTTTTCAGCGACTTAAAATGGATAAAGGAGGGCTGTCTGTGTACCAAAATATCCTCGGATGGCTAAAAATAATAATAATTAAAAACCACAGGAATAAACTCTCATTAATAAACTTAATTTAAAGGTATCATCTGGCTTTTCTGACACTAATGGTGAAAGATGCGAGGCGTAGGTATTACAGATACACAGATGTCTCTCATAAGTAAAATCAATTATTACTATTATTATTAATATGTCTAACATCTAGAGGCTCTAACCAAGAGCCCTAGTCATTGTGCATGCAGCCAGACACATTTCTCAGTTTGCTCCATAAGTAGAGAAGAAAGGCAAATAGACTGTCCAGAGGGGGGAAAAAAGGTGAGATACACAACAGGAGCAAGCTTGGGCTCTTCAGGGGACGTTTTTTCAGAGAAACCTGGAGAGTGCTCGAATTTCAGAGGGAGAATCATAGAACCATAGAATGTTAGGGTTTGGGAGAGACCTCTGGAGATCATCTAGTCCAACCTCACTGCCAAAGCAAGGTCACCTAAAGCAGATCACACAGGATCTTGCACCCAGGCAGGTTTTGAGAGCTTGATTCTTCTATCCCATTGGAAACCTCTGCAGGATGGACCTGTCTGAAGTCATACAAGACACTCGCAGAGAGAGGCAAAACTTGTCCAGAGACAGCAGTAAAGCCCAAACCTCTAGAATGCTTTTGCACAGAAATAGTACTTCTTCCTACAAATAATTGTGTTTGGGCTCACATCTAGCTTAGATTAAAGAGCAACAAATAAACATCTATCCTAGTTGCCGTCACAACCATGAATTTTAAGGGCTAGACATCCCGGAGACCTGGGATGGCTCGTTCACGTGACACAGAAATATTTCATTCAGCCTTGCACCCCTAGAAGACAGATGCTCGTTGGCAATGAAGTGCCTTTTTCCTTTCTTTGCTTTCTCCGTGAGTGATCTGGGCTGCATTTCCACCAAAACAGAGATGCAGCATCTCACAAAGTGGTGCACTGCATGTTTCTGCTGGCATTCATTGGCTGCGCCTCGCGTGTAGGGCAAAGGCTTAGCCTCTAAGATTTGTTGGCAGCCTCCTGCTCTTTGTTCTTCAGAATGTGAAAATAGTGTAAATAGCAGCATCTGCAATTGCTCCTGCTGCTCTGACTGCCAGCCAAGTCAGATCCCCCTCCTCTCGGAAACAGTCCACATGCTGCACACAGGACTGGACCAGAGAGGAATTATATGTGGAGAGAGCGCAGCCTCAGGAGTGCTGTGAAGAATACGGGCCATCAGACGGGGAGGCAGATAGACTGCCTCCGAGTTCTGCTATTCCCAAATGAAATTTAAAAAAAATCTCTCCCCACATCATGACCCTTATATTTTTTTTTAGGGTTTTTGTGACTAAATCTATCTTGCTACCAAAAATGTTTTAGAGAAAGGGAGAAAATAAGTCACTTGCTGTTTCTCTTCTGCGAGGAGAGCTCTATTCCAATAGCAACCGACCTTCCTGCCATTACCCTGCACCTTCCTGCCCACATTCTTACACCAAACCCATCATCACAGCTCAGAGATTTCGGCACCTGGGTTAACTCTCTTTCTGTTTATGCAGTGGTTCTAAGCATTTTAAAATGTGTATGCAGAAATTAAATTTCAGGAATGCTGAAAAACCATTAGCCTGATTTTTTTCCATATATATTCACATTCATATATGCATCTGCCACAGCAATTTTTGTTTTCCTTTCCAGTTCAGGTTGAAAAGAGATATAATTCTTTCTTTTAGAAGAAAAGAATTTTAAACTACCCGTTTGTCCATGCGAAATTAGCAAAAGAAACAGAACCATGGGCAGGCAGAGAAAACCTTGTTCATCTTCAGCTTGTAACAAGAGATGCTGGCAAAGAGACCTGGAATAAGAAATATGACCAAAAGAGATGCAGATGATGGAAGGGTTCTGCAAGGTTCTTTCTAACCAGCACCATCAGGCAGTGCCAATGCAAAGCAAACCCTTTTCATGCATAAAAATGGCAAAGTCAGAGACGTGGATGAATTAAGTCAAAGAATCTTGTAGGCAGGCAGCTGGTTAGACTCATGGCATGGCACGATTAAAGCCTTAAACCTTCTTTCCCAATCTCATAGAAATAGTACAAAGAGACTAAAAAAAATCCTGGGGACACACATGAACAACAGCATCATTTCTCTCTGTGTGTGTGTTGTGATTTTACACCTTTTTTTTAATTTTATCAAGTCACTGCAATTTTCCTTCTCTCTTCTGTGCACTTCAAGAGACAGATTGGACACAAAGCCAAGCCCGCAAAAGGATTTAAGTTCTGCCTTGGCTGTGTGGCAGCTGTCCTGAGACCATGCCTCATCATGAGGTTCTTATTTTGCACCTTAAGCAAAGCATTAATTATCTTTCTGAATTCTGTTTCTGAACCCTCCTCCTTTCTCAACACAATCATTCAATTTTAGAACAGCAGCAGAGCAGCCACCATCCTACCCAGCTTCGGAGACCTGCACTTCACCGCGAGCCCACCGTAACATTAGGACTCACAGCTTCCAACCACATCACCCTCCTGAATTTTATTTTTTTTATTTGCATCATTCCAACACATGCCAACCTCCAGCACATAAAATGCCTGGCTCAGAGGAACAGACGTATACAGCTGCACTGTAATTGTACAAAAAAAGCACACTAATAACTCTTCAGTGCATTCAGGAACTCTGCTCGTTGCAGGAGTCTGGGCAGGCTGGCACACGGTGCACGGGCACGGATTACACGGCGCTTGACGGCTCAAACTGGAGCGATATACGGACCAAACACGTTCGCTCTGAATTCAAACGAACGAGGCTTTTGTCTCCTTCCCAACAGGTGAATTTTAACCAAACACCACCGAATATTTGTGGAAAGCCAAGTGTAAACACAGAGGACTGCAGTGGGAACCTAAGTCTAGGAGACAGGTTCTTTTAGCAAGAGGGAAGAAGCACTTTGTGGGAGAAGCGGCCGATCCACACAGCTCAGATTTTTAATGCCATTTGCTCAGACATGAGCTACAGGCCAACCATTTCTTGTAGAAATTATTTAGCCAGCGTTGTTGTTTGGCCACAATGACGAGTCTGTTCTGAGGGAGCTATGAACTGCTCCTTGGGACCTCAAGAACAAAAAAAGGAGAAAAGTGCATCTAAAAGACTGTTTTTTTCAAATAGTTCAGCCCAGTGTCTTCCTACATGCAGTCTGAAGACAGTTTTCAGTGCTAGCCCTGCTCAGGGTGTGCTCTAAGACTTTCTGTGGTCCACACGAGTGAAAGACAGAAAGTCATGCTGCAAAGCAGAGTTCTTATGTTGTAGGAAGATCCTCACATTTGCAGCAGAGCCCTAACACTCACAGGAGCCGGCAGCGCTGCACACGCTGTGAGCGCACTGCTCCGGCTTAAAAGCTTTAATTCAGGCAAGTCACTCTGTTGAGGGAAGAGGAATGTAAGTGCTTGCCTAACTCGGAGTGTTTAAACTGCTTTCCTAAATAAGGATAGACTGGAGCACACACTGAAGTGGTTTTTCCACACCAAGGGATTACACCTCGAATAATTTTCTGAATTTATTTTGAATCTAATTTAGGGAAACAGGGCTGTGCCTGCTGCTCCTCTGGATACACACTCCTCTCTCAGCCACATGCGGGCATTTGTGGCCAACCTTGTGTCCGGTGGCCATTTAAACCCCTGAAGCACCAGGCTGGGACCAGTCGCTGTATGGATTCACTCCGTGACTGCAGCTGCTGCACACCATAAACGTGCTGAAGTGGCCAGCAAATCAGGAAGTCATAGCCTTCCCTGCAAACTGCAGGGGACTGAGCTAGGGGACACTTGTGGGAAAATATACAGCACCCCTTCTAGGACTGTAACAGTAGCCTTATTTTTTCACCATATGCTGGCAAGTTGGAGAGAAGGAGGAACCTTTTTTAGGGTGATTGTTCTGGTGACTACTAAGGTAAAGAGGACCCACAGTCTTGGAGACAACCAGGCTGTATATACCTATGGTGGAGGATCTTTAGTGGGCCTGAAGCTGGGGCAGTGCAGATATCCTGGTTGTACTCGAGGAAGTCTCTCTAAAACAGAGAGACATGGATTTGACAAATGGACAGAGAGACATGGATTTGACAAATGGACAGCTTGGTGGACAAGGAATTGTGTGGAGAGTTACACTCAAAGAGTTGTGATCAACAGATCAATGTTCAAGTGCAAATTGGTTGTAAGTGGTTCCTCAGGGGTCTTTTTTGGGTCTGGTGCATGGACAGTGGCACTGAGTGCCTCCTCAGCAAGTTTGCTGGTGACACCAAGCTGTGTAGGGTGGTCAACACACTGGAGGGGAAGGGAGGTCATCCACAAGGACCTTGGCAGACTTGACAACTGGCCTGTGCAAACTGCATGAGGTTCACCAAGTCCAAGTGCAGGCTCCTGCATCTGTGTTGGGGTAATCCCACGCAAGAATAAATGCTGAGTGGCAAATGGATTGAGAGCAGTCCTGAGGAGAAGGACTTGGGGGTGTTGGTAGATGAGAGCAATGTATGAGCCAGCAATGTATGTAATAGCCCAGGAGGACAAGCATAGCCCGGGCTGTATCAAAAGAAGTGTTCCCAGCAGATCAAGGGAGGTGATTCTCCCACTCTTCTCACAAAGACCTCACCTGGAGTCCTGAGTTCTAGAGTCTCCAGTGCAAGTAGAACATGGAACTGCTGGAGTGAGTCCAGAGGAGGTTTCATAAGTGGGCTGGAGCATTTCTATGAAGGCAGGCTGAGCGAATTTGGGCTATTCAGCCTGGAGAAGGCTCTGGGAAGATGCTATAGAAGCCTTCCAGTACTTGAAGGGAGTCTACAGGAAAGCTGGAGAGGGACTTCTTACAAGGAACTCCAGAGACAGGACAAGAAGGAATGGTTTTAATCTTAAAGAGGGTAGAAATTTCTCACTGTGAAGGTGCTGAGGCACTGGAACAGGTTGCCCAGGGAAGCTGTGGGTGTCTCATCTCCAGAAGTGTTCAAGGCCAGGTTGGATGGGACTCTGTGATGATTCTATGATTCTGTGTCAAGTGCAAGAAACAATCAAATCCAATACATATATCTAATGAAAAAAATACATATATAGAGAGAATCTATACATACACACACACACACACTCTCTCTCTCAACATCTATTTGACCCTATTGATAATAAATGCATTGGCTGAGAATATAATTTCCTGTAGCTTTTGGATTTCTGTAGAAATTTTCAGCCATGTAGGGCACAGCATGGAAACTAAGCTGACAGACACCACCCTTGAGCAATATTGGCTTGCCACTGACCTTGTGCACCAGTCAAAAGGAATAGCCTGCTCCATCTTTTACCCTGGCACGTGACTTCAAAAAAATCAAACAAACACTTCTCATCCCACTTATTAAATTTGAGTAGAGCTTGTTATTAATTGACTGAGGTAAAACAAAACTCTCCCACTGTAAAACATAATTATTTAAGCTGAAGTGCTGATGACTTAAAATGTCATGTTATAGCATATAATCTATGCTAAAATGAAAGACAGAAGGATCCTCTTTGGTCCAATGGCACTGAACTCAATGCACTTGTTATGACCAGAAAATGAGACTTGAGATGAACGCAGGAGATAGGAGCTGTACTTATCAGTCATGAATGCTTAGGCTTTCCCTACCCCTATGGAAGCAGTGAATCAACCAGCTGCAGCCACACAGAAAGCTTTCCAGGGGACATGGCCATGCCCACGACTAATCAAAGAGCAAATCAAAGTATTTATCTTATGTGTAGAAGCAGCACAATAAGATTTGCTTAACATATGTCCCCAAAGGTGTTGGTAGCCAGGTGGGTTTCTTGCAGTCCCTTTCCTTCTCAGCACTTCCTAGGTTTCTGGTGTACTTTAATTTGGAGGGGGAAAGGGCTTCCTATTAGTAAATAATTCATCTATCATTCTTATATCTTAGATTTATGAAGCGACATTGCTTCACCAAAGAGCATTACAAATGACAGGCTAGTTCATCCCTTCTGACTTTTGCCATGGAAGAGAAAGCTAGTTCAAATAGCCCAGAAATCTGTCAGAGGAGAAGGGAGCTGATCTCAATGCTGTCATCCTCCCCTCTGCCTGTAGCTCGAAGGATGGCTGCGTGTGTGAATTCTGCCTGACTAGGGGTCCATTGAGATTTGGTGCTGGGAAGGAGCTCAAGTGAAATGTGTGTCCTGGGCAGCAATGAACCCAGGAGGACCAACATTACATGTGGCATAAATGTCTGATAAATCCCCATGGGAACAGCCATGGAAATAATGACTTGGCTTAATCAATAGCAGCTGCTAGATTCACTTCTGTGCTATTGTATCTCATCAGGGCATGAGGTGTTTTGGCATGTGATGGGTTCTGCAGGAAGTGTGGCAAGCAGTGTTCTTTAGGAGAAACCTTGTAAAGAGTCTCAGCCCCCACCAAATGCACCAAAACTCTGTGGAGTGTTACTGGAGTTTCCTAACTTTGGTATCCTCATAGATTTGTGTGCCTGAGGTAGAGGTGCCCAGGGTTAAATCCATCAATGACTAATGATGAGCGTTGTGCACCTTTATGCACCTCATGAGCAAGAGAGGATCCAAAATCTTAAATTATGCATCCAGGCTCTCCTTTAAAATCAGGAAAGTCTGCTGCCTGAGAGTGGCTTGTCACAAGCTGACATGCTGAGCCAGGAACCAGTAGGAGATGGTTTATCCGGTTACTCTGTAAGGATTAATTAGTGCGGGGACAAGTCGTCAGGTCTGCTTTTATCCCATCAAAAGCTTTAACCAAGGGTTAGACAATCACTGATTAATTTTTTTTTCCTTCTTCATTGTTTATTCAGTGCCCAATTCCCCTCTTTCAGTCCTGAATACCCCCTCCCCAGTCAAGCCTCCTCTGCAGGGAAGGGATATGTACTGGAGCCTGCCCTATGACAGAGCGCTAGTCCAAGAGCTTGTGTTCCAGCCTTGGAGCTGGCAGACAGACCTGTTTGTAGGAGAGACAGCTGAGGGAAGGGAGGAGAAACAGCTTCTTTCTCCAGAGGTCTTTGTGTGGAGACAGACGTATTAGGTACATTCAGAACATGCACCAAACCAGTAACACATTTCTGCAGAAGCTATCTATCATGGCTCGAAGACATGCCCCAGCAGAAAGTCACTTGGAGAAAGCTGGTAGGGTCTCACATTGCACCGATGCTGTGGTGGGAAATACAGAGGGCTCATCCCTGTTCCCTTCTTTTCTTTCTGCAGGGTATCTGTACAGCTAGAAAGGACATCAAGAAGGGGTTTTGTCCTGACTTGTTGCTGCCCCACAAAAGAGAGTATTTTCTTTTTCCCCTTTTTCAGCTCCTCCTGTGTTTGAGATGTGGGTAGTTGCCTCCCAATGATGCTCTTGGCATTGAAAAGGGATTACTCCAGTGGATCCGGCATTTGACAGAATGGAGCTTGACAACAAACAGAGAGAAACAGCATCCTAAGCAGAAGGGATTTCACTGTGAGCATGTGTCTGTCCATATTGACAACATTCACTGTCACAGTCTTTTACCAATCCAGCTCTTGTACTTATATAGCACAAGGCACAGGCTTGCATTTTTATCCCAAAGGTATATAACCCACACTTTCCAAGAAACTTCTGTTTGCACTTAAGAAAAGGCAGAATTAAACCCTCTTTAGCAGAATATGCTCATACGGACACCATGGACACATGTAGAAGGTTTACATACACCTTCTATAACAGGTTCCCCACACACATATTTACTAGTCTACATTGCCATTAGGACCAACTGTCACAGGCAGCTCAGAAACTCAAAGAAGAACACTCCTTCCTATTTGTGACTCAGAGCTATGCCCACCACAATGTCATGAGCTCCACAGAGCTCCAGGACAGAGCTGGCTTCATGAAGGGCTGAGGGAAAGGCCAGGGGACAAGGCACTCTGAGTATATCTTGGAGTCTAATAACAAGTCTGATCCCTGCGATGGTATGACCTACAAGTCATGCTGAAACCAGCTACCTTTTCCCTTTAGAGAAACAGATTCCTCCATGCAGCCACAACAGCAATGGGGCTTCTTTCAGTATAGACATCTTTAAATGTTGGCAGTATCAGTGATGCGCTTTAAGAAGGTCTGGGTGTTTTTGCTGTAAGACAGCAGTATTAGGTCTGTCACAATAATGTCTGGTGCATCCAGAACACCCATGTGCAAGCACCCAAATGACACCACCCCCTTTTCCTTAGTTTTTTCTTTATTTGTTCTTGGTAGAGGAAGATCATCCAGAATGAAGCCAGCAAAAAGAATTGTCGTAAAATCTCACACCATTGACTTGTAAATGGAATTGAATCTGTGGAGTCTACATAATGATCCTATCAAAAAGGGAAGGAGCTATCACATTCATATAACAGATGAGATATGAAATGACTACTATGGCAGATGAACACCCCAGAGGTATTTTGCTTTATTCTACTCACTGCGTTTATATCTCCAGTTTCTCTAATTTCAGTTATTTTTTCCTCAGGTCTCAAGACAAGAACAGAAAGACTTTTCTTTCTTTCTTTTTTCCCCTTTTTTTTTTTTTTTAACAAATAACCTCATACAGAAGTCAATAATATAAATACTTATGTTTCCAAGGTCAGTGCTCGGGCTTTATTAAAACTGATTTTTCACAATGTATTCGTCTGCTGCTGCTTCTGCTGTTGCTGCTAGAAACCTTCCAGTCATTTCCCCTTCCCTATAACCGACATGTGGGTTGCTGAGAAGTTAAAGTGCTTGCAGCAGGCAGGGGCCAAGTAGAGACAGGCTCACCTTCCTCACTAAAGGAATTGCCCTGCTTAGGAAAATCAGATGCAAAGCCCTCCTCCCTCCCTTCCTAACCTCCATTACATTCCTTTACATCTCTTTACCTCCATCCCTTTCCCCTTTCTCCACTGGCCCCCTCTGCTCAGCATTTTGATTAGTGACTACTTAAAATAATCAGAACAGCCACTTAACTGGGAGTCTCACACTCGCACCTGAAGCAAACACAGTGTCATAAAAATGGAAAGTCATCAGAATCGCGCAGACTGCTGTGTGCATGCAGCTGCCAGAAGAATATATTCATCGAGCAGTGATTGTGCAGTGCTGCTGTTAGTCAGCACGGGCTGGATTAGTACACAGACCCTTCTATCACTGCCCTCCAGGGATTCACACCCTGGGTTTAATTAGGGTTTGAGCCTGGTTCTGCTTCAGAGAGATGCCGAGTTAAGTGCAGCCCCAGTGTATTGTGCTGGACGACCTCTGTCTATAAGGAACATGCTCCTGCTGTGGCATACACAACACGCATGCACACACCACACACATATTCTTCTGCTGCTTTTTTATAAATTATTGGCAATACTACAGTGCACAAGCTGGAGGGTACTGGTTAAACCATGTGCTTTGGACTTATTAAACATTGCTGGCTCCAGGGAATGAAATGAGCCAGGGCTCATTCATAGGAAGTGTTGTTGGCACTCTCTAATTGTATAGAACAATATAATCCAATGTGATGTAATGAAGATCTATGGAGGAAAACAGCCTTTTCCTTTGAAGGGAAGGCCAATGTATTTTAATTTTTATTTCATTAACTGACAGGTCGAGAGATGAAAAGCGCAATGTGATCTTCCTCCATGCTCTACATACCGCAGAAGTCCTGTACACATGTGCATCCTGTACGAAACTGCGCCAGTAAACAAGGTAAAGACCGGAGGTAAAACAAAGAGGACACAAAACGCAGAGCTACAACTGGTGCTAAATCAGTCCCTCACGCCTCTTTCACATCACACAAAGGAAGGGAATTGTCCCATACTGCGCCAGGAGTATAAATAGCATCTTTTGAGTCAAAGTGGTCCTGAAAGAGCAGTGCATCTAACCTTAAGCTTGTTTAAACTTTTTTATGCTCTTTCATTGTTTTGGTTTGAAACACCCTCCAGGAAGATCATGAAATGTGTATTAGGTACCTGAAAGAGCGGTTGTCTCCTGTATGAATTCCTATTTAGAAACCAGCTCACTATTTCAGTGCGCTTGGATCAGGGCTTCAGGCAGTTGTCTAAAAGGAACACTCCTACCAACTTTGTAATTTCCACTTAGATTACTGATTGAATAAAAATAGGGACAAAGTAGGAAAGCCCTGAAAAACAGGAACACAGTGACTTTTGTTACCAGAACTTGCTTCCCCTGTGAGAGTATCATCGCTCCTTCCTCAGTGTCTCTTTACCACAGGAGAGAGGGATGCGGGCTTTGTGCTGGGCACAAAACCCACTGTGCAGCAGCAACACGAAGACAAACTGAGCAGGAGGTTACCATAAAGATCAGCCTACGTGGATTTTGCTGACCAAGTCCTATGTTGCCTTTTTTGTGTCAGCCACTGCTACTTGTCTGATTTTGTTGAACCCCAAATCCTGCTTTTTCAGTGGTCTCCTTGTTACCTGTGACCCTGTGAGCCCCTTGTGACCTGTGAGCCTTTTCAGGAATGACACAGAGAAGAGAGAAGGAAAATGGCATATTTGAGAGAAAATGCTGGAGGGAAAAGACTAGAATGGGGGAAGATATGAGATGGACAATTATGACAAAAAGAAAAGCATGGAAAGGTCTACTTGCTTAGGAGCAAATACAGGAGTTTGCCAAATCACAGGTTACCTTGTGAACATAGGGATTTTGACTAGGAGGTTAGGGCTAAGTTAAAATCTAGTCAAAGACTGGACTTAACGACCAAGGGGCAAAACACTGAAGAGCTCTATTCCTGCAAATGTTGAGAAGGCCACTCTGAAGTCCAAGAAAGCAGATGGAAAAGCAAGAATAAAGAAACAGAGAACTATAGCATGCCTTGTTTAGCGAGAGAATGAAGTTTGAAAGCTTGCTTTTCATTTGCTGGCTCTCAGCCCCACTCTCCATAGGATGAGAGAGAGGAGCGGGAGAGCAGGTCTCATTACTTGTTTTTCCAGTAACTTTGGTATCTGCTTCCTACAGACTTTGAGCCTTTCACCCAACTATTGGACTCACTTTTCACAGAAGACCTCCTGGAGCTCCTTCTTTATACAATAACCCCAAATGGCTGACTGGTGGACTCCAAGCTGGCACTAGCAAAGCTGGCAACCACTGGGCTTTGGTTGCCAGCCATGACCCTTCCAGCCCTCTGCCATGGAGAAGCACAAGGAAATCCATTACATCTGCCACCATGATAGGACTCCAGAGCGGTGGGAATTGTTGCGCCAGATAATACAAGCACTTGGAGACTAGTAAAACTTTTACTGCCATTTAAATACATATTTAGGGATTGTTCTGCGAGTGTAGTATTTATTTTTCACACCTGGAAATTAATTTTGTTTAATTTCCATATCTTATTATTTACTGTTATTGAAGTCAGTAATTGAGCATCCTTAGAAATAATTTTTAAAACATCTTGTGCACTTGAGTGGCTCTGAAGGACCATGTACCCTTTACACATGGCTATCTTGATATGTGAGAGGAAACCCAGGAAGGTGAGGATCCTTCACACAGGCATGGATGTCTGGTCATGCAGCATATAATGGAGCGTGAGAGACCAAGCCTTGCTTCTATGTCAACAGGCATCCATGTCTGACCCAAGGGCAACTGGCCTTGTTAAGTCTATCTGATAAAGCTCTACATTTGCTTATTTCACACTTCGATGAAAAATGAATATTTCATTCCTTCACTGGAAAATACATACTAGTTTAATAAGCATTGCAAGCTACGTTTCCAGATTCAAATGACCTAATTCTTCACTAACCTGCACCTTCTGAACTGCAACCACAGGGGTCAACATTTCTACTAGCAATAGAGGTAGAGAGGAAGTAAGTACTTGGGTCCCTTCCACACTTACCTCTTTCCTACATGAGCCTACATGGAAACATTAGGAAACTCCTTGTTTGGCCTTTTAGATGTAGACTGACCGCTGAAAAGGACAAGAAAAAGGTCCCATAAAAAAACTGAGTCCAGCTCTTTACAAAGAGGATTTGCCACTTACACTCCACCCAAATCTTCCTACAACTGCAAAGTGGACTGCAAGTTCCTCTCTTTGAAATGCCGACAGTGTTTCCAAGCGTGATGTTCTGAGCAGAATTGTCTCATCTCAACTCATTCAGATGTCCTTCCTGTGAGTCAGAAGCGTGAGCATAAGGATGGATGTCTCCATCTTCCCGCCTCCTCCTCAACCACGCAGCAGTGATACACAGCCCTTGCCAGAGGACAGCAGTGATTGTGCAAACGGAGGTGAAGGTGGAAGACTAGGGTGGAAGAGCAAAACCTGAGGTACTTTGTCACCTCTTAAGACTTACTATGTTCTTTCCTTTATGCCTTTGTCTGGCTCTGCCTCACCTCTCGTGGTCTAGAGTCACACAGAATTTGTCTTTCCTTGACTGGATATAATCTGCAGGTAAAAATTCAGACACCTGCTCACTCCAGTCATCCACTTGTTTGGGATTGCTGTGCTCACTCATGGAAGCATTTTTGAGAAGTCTTTCTCACACCCTCACACACAAAAGCACTTTGCTCACCGGAGAGGTTCGGGCAGGGCAGGTCTTAGCTGTGTATTTTCATGTGGAGGAAGAACTGCACCACAGCTAACAATAAGCACTTCTTCAAGAGCTAATTGAAGATAGAATGTATAACACCATCTGTAACCAGCCATCTGGTGATTCCCAATAACACTGCCTTCCAAACCACAAGGAGGGGAGGAATTTGTAGAATAGCAACCTCGTTTGAACAATCTGATCAGGATAAACGCCTCTTTGCCACCTCCTCAGCCATCATCCACATTCAAACCACGCGAAACTACAGCGCTTGCACAGGTTTAAAGAAGTTGCCCTTGGACTATGAATAATAATGATGATGATAATCAGAAATGTATTTATTAGTTACCTTTGAACTTTCAGATTCCAGCCAGACAAGACGCAGGAAACGCGACTCTCCAGAGAGCCTTTTTTCACAGCTATGGCAGACCAGGTTTGCATTCCCAGGGGACAGTGCTAGCAGAGATGACTATCTGAGGTGGGAATGATTATCTGAGTTCAACTTCCAAACCTTTTGCAGTTCACCATCATTCCCTATGCTTTCCCTGAGTAATACATGAAGGGACTGTAAATTCATGGCCACCACCCTGCCAGTTGTGAATCAACAGTCGACTTTACTTGCAGGAATGTGAAGCAAAACAAATCCCCCTCAAATGCCAGCGGTTTTTGATGTGCTCTCGTAACATAAAAACATCGGACGTTATTTTTACCACATATCATTAGTGAAATTTGAACCTGCACTGAATCCTCAGGTGGCCTTCTCTTTAAACTGTGAGAGAATTTTAGCAACTGCGCGTGGTACCCTTGCAAATGCAGCCAGAGGATGGTGATATGGACAGACCTTCACTTCTAGCAACACAAATGGCACCAACTATAATAAATATGAGGAGCGATTCCCAGACCGAAGACTGGCAAATAGTTACCCAGCTGCTATAGAAATAGCAAGATAGATTTTTTTCTTTTTTTTTTAAAGAAAAGAAATTAAATGAAATGGATATTAGCTGGAAACATCTGTGTTCACCACAGAGCAAAATGCATATTCAGCAGCCAGTTTATTGGCTCTTTAGAGGATGTGAATGGTGCATTGTAAATAATGACACGCCTGTAATAAATTCCCAGTAAAAAAGAGAGGGGGACTGAGCCTGTTCCTCCCACAATTCACATTTCTGGGTCCCTGCTGTGAGTGATGATTCACAGCAGTCACAAATTCCTGTTTTCAAAATGCTATTGTATACTCCAGGGCTTTCATTAAGTTTTACACTAGCAAGGGAAATTTAAAACTTGAGAGAGAGAGAGGGAGAGAGAGAGAGAGGCTCTGTGGTGACATTCATTTAACACTCACTGTACTGCACTGATAGATGTGATGGGAGGGTGCATGTCAGAAATCAGCCTGTGTTGCTTTCTTTACATGTAAAGAATGGTGCATGAAACCCTGACAATGTATAAGAAACAATTCAAAACCCACCAAAATTGTGACTTGACAGCTTTTGTGTTTTGCAGGTGTATAAAACATTGCATAAATGTATTGGGCTCTGGCATTTAATTCGTGCTCCTGTGGGACAGGCAGCTGTCTTAATCTCCTTCCTGATGCAAGTATATCAGGTCTGTGAATGCTATGTATAAAAGATGTGCCGCTCCAGCCTCACAGTTCCAGGACAGAGCTAGTCCCGAAGAAAGATCTGGCTGCAGAGAATCTACCCTCTCCTGTCAAAGCTGGGTATCGAGACGTGCAGATGAATTCTTGCACCCTGACCAGGGAATTCCTAGAACATCGTTGTGGTGCATGGTGTTCCAGCACACTCCCTCCACCGGGCCTTTCACCTCCAGGACATGGTTTTATATTCAGTCTACATCATTTCAGGCAAACGGTTGTTCTACAGCTGCAAAGCGCACTAATGAGATGAGTTTTTGGCAGACTCACAAAGTTCTCAGTGCCCAGAGTTACACATGTTGTACACTGTCTGCTGGCTACCTCTGGTTGCACTTAAGGAGGCACTGTGAGATGTTTTTTTTATAGCAGGGAATATATTGCCCAGTAGCTAAAATGTTATGCAAGCTTCTCCTTACACTACAAATGTGCCATACCCCATCCATTTAGAAAAGAGGCATCCTGATTCTTGGCTAAATTAAGGGCAGATTTTCCAAGAACCAGGGCCAAATTCTGCTGTACTTTTTCATTTTTAGTTCTTTTTTTACCCAAGTCAATTGCATTAGGGTTTCTCAAGCAGAGACAAAATGACAGTGTCTTTCATAGGGCTGCAGTACATTTCTCTGTTTTGCCCTAAAATGAAAAACCTTCTGCCACAACTTTTAGCTGTATTTACCAAGTTCAGTGTTTCACGTTGAGAGCTGCACCCTACGCAGGTATGAAGAAACAAGAGCATGAAATAAAAGCAGCTCAGGTTCTGCCTAATAAAACCCTGTAACACTTCATCAACATCCCAGGCTTATTAATTTCACGGTAATTTGAAGACGGAATTTGTGAAGTTTACGCCATTTTCCACTTTGAACCAGAGATTGGTGTAAATCTTGGAAATGGACCCATTACGTTTCATTTAAACACAAACAAAAACTAAAACATCGTTGCTCTTCTCGTCCCTGCCCTTTGCACTCCTCATTCTCTGAAAAAGTGGCTGTTATTGGTTCTGTCTGAGTTTTGCTTTTAAAAATAAAGTATCAAACGTAAAGACGCTTTAAGGAGTCACCCAGTGGATTTTCATTGACTTGTTTTGTTGAGGAGGTGGAGCACGGCAAATGTATTGCTCTGAAAGTACCAGGCTGCAAGACCTCAGAGCAGCACCTGTATGATCCTGTCCCAGCTCCACATCTCCTTCATTTACTGTGCATATGTCCCTGAGGCTCTCCAGCCCTGCACCACAACACTCGTTCCACACCTCACTCCACCCTGAGCCAACACTGTGAGAGCCAGCTCTGCAGGATTTGCAGCTCCATAGCAGTTGTTTAATTTTCCAGGCAGCACCACTTCATCTTTCTCAGCAGCTGCTGCCTGCCAGCCAGCTGCCATTTTGTGGAGTGGCGTTGATGCAGGAGAAGAATCAAGCCCTGCACGCTCCCAGACGAGGTACTATTTTTGGTTCTTCTCCTCCTTTTTTCTCACTCTCGCCGTGGAACTACAGCTATTCAAACTGACTGCCTCTGCCTGGTCGAGGTATGGAAAATGCTTCTTTTTCTTTCCAGAGCAGGAGGAACTGCACGGTGTGCAATGGCCAGCGCGTCCCTGCCACACAGCTCTTCTGATGAGGTCCCTTTTGCATGACAGCCTAGATACCAGTGCTATGGCACATGAAGTAGCATGGATGGGGACAATCCCAGAGGCTTAATTCCTGCAAAATAGCAATCCTCTTGGGGTTTTTTGACTTTATGTTGTGAGGTGGGTAACTTGACTTTACAAAGCGAGTTGGTGTAAATCAGGTTCACTGGTGGAAGGGACATTAAGCTGTTTGGGTAGATCTGCTGCTGCTATTTGTTTTCCAGAATAATGCACGAACAAGACAAGACTTTAAGAAAGGAAGCTCTTGTTTTGCAAGGCCTCTGAGGTATAATCATGGGTTATACCTCATATATGCTCATAGCCCTTTGTATAATGTAAACACTGGAGAGAGAAATTTTTGTTAGTAGTCTGAGATCTACATCAAAAATCACCAAAATTTACTTTTTCTTAAACTTTAGCATCTGTAAGGTGTTTTGTCTTCTCTCTAAATTTTCATAGGTGTCTGTTCTCCTGTACAACACCATAATAGTGAGGTTCACATGAAGGTCTCCCATGTTTCGAACTCCGATTTTAGTGTGGGGTGGTTGGTGGGAGAAGACATTCGCATGGGAATTGGATTGATCTGAGGAAGCCCAAGTCTTCTGAATGCCATGGTGTGCCACAGAACAGATTTCCTTCACTTCAGTGATACTAATAGCTGATGCAGGGCCAACTGGGAAAGAGTGTCATTGCAAGTTGAGCTGTGAAGGCTGGATTTGACCGAGCAAGCATTGTTTGCTAATTTAGTAAATAATTTCCTTGCATAGGCAATGCAAAGCAAATACATGTGTGCATTAAGAACCTGAAATGAATTAATGTTGCTTCTTTGAGATCCTAAACACTGTTTATATGCTCATTTAAAGTTAAACCATTTTAAACCATCCAGATTTTCAGAAGCTGCTCAAAGCAGTAAGGATGTTTTACAATATTCCTTTGAAATTATTGGTGGATTACACTGAATATAAATAATTGACATACGTTGTCCCAATTCTAGGAATCTTTCTTTCCCTACCTCAAGGTGACTTTGAAGGCCACATCTCTTTACAGCAGTCTTCAGAGGTTTTCATCACCCTGTTTGCAAGCACCATTTCAGTAGTTAATCACATCAGGGACAGCTGTCTCTGGGGTGCCCTTTTTGGTACTGGGATGGAAAACACCTTTACAGGCCCTTCCTTTGGGGCTTCAAACACAAACCCAAACAGTGACATATGCCCTGCAGAGAGAGGAAGCCAGTAAAACTCTATCACAGCTATTAAACGGGTTCAACTATTTTTGTTTTCTGTTTATTTCCTATTCCAATAATTTTTTTGGAACCTACCCTACTGTCATTGATTCTACCCCAAGAGAAAGAAGCCGAAGAAATCAGTCACTGTAAGATTCTGAAGCATTGCACAGCAAACCGCTTTCACCTCCCAGGAGAAACTGAAATATGGTCCTAAGTGGAAGACTTAGAAACTTTTCTCTAAATTGCAAGTATGTGAATTATTCCTGTTGGAGACAGAGCATGAGAGAGAAGTGAAAGGAGTAGCTGCAGTTTCTCATCACAGCACTATTCTTCCCTTCACCACTTATCAACATGTAAACTTTGTTTTCTCAGGAGTAATGATTTTACAACCACTAGGGACAATAGGAAACGTCAGATAAGAGACTCATTACACACCAAAACAGCTCAGTCTGACAAGACAGAAGCAAAATTCAGGAAGAGTGAGTGGAATTTTTTATGGTTATATTTTGTTTAAAAGTGGCCACTAAACAGTAACATAATGTGTTGAATCTTTACTTAAGCCCTATGCCCATGGCATTCTTTTTTTTCTCTTCAGATCACAACTGGAAGCTGAAAAAACTGGGAGAAGATGGCTGCCGTCTCATTTTCAACTTTGGAGGAGAAATTCGGAAGCAGAGGGAAGTTCAGACCTAAACTTTGTATCTACTACTTATCTCTCACTTCTTTCCACTGCAGAGTGCAAAAGGAGGTAGCTGGCAACACGTGTGTACGAACAGCTTTCAGCTCCTGTATAATGGATTTTGACACAGGCCGCAGCGGTGATGACCTGTGTGAAGTGGACACCTGTTATGAAATCTCATATGATTTTGCAAAGAGCTCATGATAAATGTTGTCAGTTGAACAGTCAGGTTCTACAGGCTATGAATTTGTAATGGATTTCTTGGTTGTGCCTATTTGTGCTGGGATGTACAGAAATGAAATCCAGATGATAGTGGAATCCTTGTTTCTGCTCTACAATGTCACAAGTCACACGGACTGGCTAAAAAGGTCCCCTCAGTTTGAGCCGTGGAAGTGTTAACATCTGTGATATTGACTGATGGCACCTTTTGGATGTCACCAGTTTATGTAAATTAGGAAATTGCTTGGGACTCCTACCACCGCCTGGCCTCCCTCACTGGTAATTGCCATGTATACATTAGTCAGTGAGTGCAGCAAGGCCCTCCTCAACCAAAACAAACCCTTCTCCTGCTCTAAGGGGAAAGTGCTCCATGTGTAGTTTGCACAGATAAAACAGAGGTGAGCAAAACAGTATAATAAAGAATTTTTCTCTTTCGTTCTGTGCTTCTTGCTTCAGCTGATCCACTTTGAACACACTGCTGGCTGATCACTAAAGAACTTACTTTTCCTCTAAGTCAGCTCTCCTTTCCTGATGGCTTCCACTGCGCTGACATCAAATTAACATGGAAATCACAATCATCTTCGATGACTGCCTCAGATGCATAAAACCCACAGTGATATCTTTATCTTAAGGATGAGGGTTGCATGAGCAGTATTCTCAGGCCTTCGTGTAGTTCACAGGTTATCTCCACCAGCACCTTTTTGTCCTGAAGCCAGCAAACAAAGACTGGCATGGAACTTGCTGATGAGAATAAATTGATATTTACATTATTTGTGGACAGTCACATTCCCATGCAATACTGTTACAGGCTTCATCACAGGGACACTCCACAAATTCAGAGGAAGGGCTTAACTGGGAGGACTACCCTGTCATCATGTGGTGTGTATGCTGGGTAGCTAGAAAAGGCCCTCTCAGATGAATAGAATCACTATATATTCAGCGCTTTTCTAATCATTCAATCCAACAGGCAAACTGTGCTGTCTCTGTGCTACCTAGAAACAGCAGAACTACTGCAGAAGAAAGAGACCACAGATATAAAGAAACTTGGAAAATAGTTTCATTGTGACCTTCACCAAAGACAGTTCAGATAGTCAGCTTCCTCTTTATACTTCTTGAGCTCAAGTTTTACTTATTGCAAAGTGTGAAGTCAATAATAATAACAGTTACAATAGCTCAATAGATCACAATACCCTGGCTAATAATAAATCATGCAGCACCAGCCCATCCTCAGCCAAATGGGCTGCAGCCTTCAGTATTTCTTTAATTATTTTCTGATGTAAGTTTGGGCTCTTGAATGGGTGAAAATGATAAGAAGGTTTGTTTTAGTCCTAAGGCAGCTCCTACTCCAACTCTGTAATGTATCATCAGATCAAAGATTATTTGCTTTCAGTTATGAGTAAAATAATAAATCATTGACCGTTTTCAGGACATATAACCTCAAATTCCTGTGTTAAACCTATTTGCTTGCCAGTTGCACTATGAATTATGGAATAATTACTCAATAAGAGTTTTGAAGGTGATGCTTAATTGAGGATTCATGCTCTCACACTGCAGAGAGAAGTCAAACCCATGTGTTTAGTTTCAGTCTCGCTTTAGCGTATGAACCACTCTACAAAGGGATTGTAAAACAAAGTACAACGTGACAACCATGGATACCACTGGTGTTCCTTGTGCGAAAGTGACAAGATGAAGGAATATCTACCATGGAGAACCAGATGGAGAGGTCCTTACACGTACTTGGTCTCCTGATTCAGACACGTCTGGTTGGGTGGATTGATTACTCCTTGGCAACGACACCCTGAGCTGCAGCTCACTGGCATCACCAGGAGTCTTTCTACTGACTTCAGAGCACTGGGATCAGGCTCTGAGGGTGGATACAAATCTTCCTGTTAGCATCACTAGGTGTTAGGTAGGAAATATATTTGAAGAGCTGAGCCTAATTGATTTCACAAGGTCTAGCTCTTAAATTCTTTTTGATGTATCAGTTGGTAGGGTGTTCTTACAACTTTCATTAATTTAGAATCTGAAACTTATATACTGCATGTAAATGCAGTACTGATAAAAGATAACGTAAAAGATTCGTAAGATTGATAAGGCACTACAAACAAAAGAGGAAAAATTGTCCTAGTTACTACAAATACATAAATTATGATTCAAACTGCTTTGTTTAAACCATTCAGGAGTGCAAGAACTTATAGGAAGAGAGTGGAGGAAGTTGTGTATGGAAGCCTGGTCAATATTAGGTCTCAATGTGTCCTTGTGGACAAGAAGGCCGATGGCATCCTGGGGTGGATCAGAATTGGGGTGGTTAGTAGACCTCCTCCCCTTCTACTCTGCCCTAGGGAGACCACATAAGGATATTGTGCCCAGTTTTGGGCCACTCAAGTCAAGAAGGACACAGAACTACTGGAGAGAGTGTAACGCAGAGCCACAGAAAAGATGAAGGGAGTGGACACCTCTCTTATGAGGAAAGGCTGAGAGAGTTGGGTCTCTTTAACTTAGAAAAAGGGAAACTGAGGGGCGACCTTCTTAATGTTTATAAATATCGAAAGGGTGTATGTCAGGAGCATGGAGCCAGGCTCTTCTCAGTGGCATCCAATGATAGGACAAGGGGCAATGGGTGCAAGCTGGGGAACACAGGAGGTTCCACATAAACATGAGAAGGGCCTTCTTCACGGTGAGGATGATGGAACACTGGAATTAGCTGCCCAGGGAGGTTATGGAGTTTCCTTCTCTGAAGATGCTTAAAACCCACCTGGACCTGGTCCTATGTGACTTGATCTAGGTGATTCTGCTCTGGAAAGGGGGGGTTGGATTACAAGATCTTTCAAACTCCCTTCCAGCTCCTAGTGTCCTGTGATTTCTTAGAATTTTGCCTTGTAAAATGAATTGATGAGAAGGGGAAGGTTGTGTAAACATTGTTAAACTAGAAGTTTATTATTGCTATAAAGTTTCTCAGTTAGTAAGGCCATCACATCAGTGTACATTTCAAAAAACACAACGTTCTCCTGATGGTACTAATTGCATATTAATTTAATACCATTATGAAGTAGAAGTCCACCAACAGCACTCACACAGTCTTGGAAAATGGAAAACAACCAAAACAAGAATTCTTCATGTGTTTACTGTTCAATACTGAAGCTAGCCAGAAAATCCTGACATGAATCAGCCATGATGCTCTGCATTTCTAAATGATTTTCTGTTGTGTGTTAATAAGGAGCATTATTTGCTCCAGTATCGGGGAGGAAGATGAACTGTGTCTTCTGTCATTAATCTTTAGAAATATTGCACATGAGCTCTTAAAATATTTAAAACTGCATCTTTACTAAGTGACACTATTTTGATGACTAGAATGGAGTCGCAGAGATTTCATGGAAAGCCTGATGACAATGGCTCTGAAAGATGCTGAAGTGCCTATCTGAATGTATTCATGGACACTTGGGACCAGCATGACATTGCTAGATACTAGTCATAATTTATCTTCACATCACCAATACAGTCATTAGAACCAGGCAAGTTCAGGCCATCTGCTATTTTGTAGAACCAAGCTATACAAACTCTGTGAAGACAAACTTCAGAGTCCCTTGTTTTTGTAAGAAGACCTCAGTAAGCCCTTCTTTCTTCACAAGTTTTAGCTCTCACCTCGCCAATAAGTGCTAACCTTTAAACTCACATGTTTCAGAGTGCAGTCAAGATAGTCACTGCAGTAATTAAGCAAGTGAGGGTAGAGTTGTTTTCCAGGGGCAGCGGGAAGCTTACACAATCACTCTGTGTGTGCCAAAGAACAAAAACAACGAGTAAATATTGCAGGAGGACCTTCCAGGACATCATATCCCTCAAATCTACTGCTTTTACAGAAATACATGAGCTAAATATTCCTCCTCTTATTTGAACGGTCCTGAAAAGACCAGTGGGTCTCAGCACAACCAAAGAAGATTTACCACATCTTTTTCCTTAGCAGCTCGAGGCTGGCCCTTTCATTATTACAAATTGAGTTATTTAGTAGAAAGCAACCATAGAATCACAGAATCATAGAAACGCTACGGATTGGAAGGGACCTCGAAAGATCACCTAGTCCAATCCCCCTGACACAGCAGGATCACCTAGACCAAGTCACACAGGAACACATCCAGGCGGGTCTTGAACATCTCCAGTGAGGGAGACTCCACAACCCCCCTGGGCAGCCTGTTCCAGTGCTCCGTCACCCTCACCATGAAGAAGTTCCTTCTCAGGTTGATGTGGAACCTCCTATGTTCCAGCTTACAACCATTGCCCCTCGTCCTATCACTACATGACACCGAGAACAGCCCAGTGCCATCCTCCTGACACCCACCCCTCACATATTTATAGACATTAATGAGGTCCCCCCTCAGTCTCCTCTTCTCCAAGCTAAAGAGACCCAGCTCCCTCAGCCTCTCCTCGTAAGGGAGGTGCTCCACCTCCTTTATCATCTTCGTTGCCCTACGTTGAACTCTCTCCAGAAGCTCCACATCCCTCTTGAACTGAGGAGCCCAGAACTGGACACAATACTCCAGGTGTGGTCTCACCAGTGTAGAGTAGAGGGGGAGAAGAACCTCTCTTGATCTGCTAACCACCCCTCTTCTGATCCACCCCAGGATGCTGTTGGCCCTCTTGGCCACAAGAGCACATTGCTGGCTCAAACGCGAAGGCATGGCTGCTGCTCACCAAATTTCCGAGTGGGAAGATACATCCTGACCACTTCACACAAAGTCACGGCTGTACCTGTGCGGAAGGTCTTTGGATGAAGAGGGCCTCCACGTCAGAGTAGGAGGGCACATGCACATGGTGACTGATCAGGCACAAACCAAATTTTCTGATGCGGCAAGATGTAAAAGGTGAGGGAGGGCAAGCAAAGCCAGTAACGTGGGCGTATGTGTTTGAAAGCATCTTACTATTGCAGCAGAGCCCAGCACAAAGGCTTAGTCTTCCTCCCTCTACAACTCCCAGTCGGGTCACCTGGGTCCTCCTTACCACCTCAGCTTTATGTGCATCGAGTGCGACTGCCTTGCTGCGACACCACGGCAGGCTGTCTCTCATCAGCCCCTGCTGTGATGCTCCTAACACTTTCACTCCAGGGAGTGCTTTCCTGCTTGATGCTGCTAGCAGATTAAAGCTGTTCTAATTTTCCATCCTAAGCCAAATAGATGCATAAGCAAGCTGTTGGATTGTTTCGCTACGAGAGCCGTGCACCAGCAGCCCACTTCCCGCTCCCCCCAACCTCAGCGCTCATAATGGTGGACATTTGCAAGTGAAATGTGGGGTGGAGGGCAGAGGTGAGGTTAAGACACACGATAGACAAGGAAGAGTTCCAGGAATATTTTTCTGCCAAACCCTATTTTTCAAGCTACTCTCCTGACTCCTATCTCTGTGTTAGTGTCAGGAGATGACTTGAAAATTAGGGAGTCTTTTTCTAGGATCAGAAAAGTCATCAAGATTCATTGGATCAGAGGAGTCTTTAAGATCCAATGTTTTTCAGAAATAGGCTGAATGAGCTCGGTAAAGATTAGATGCCAGTCCAAAAATACAGTGCAATACAATTTATTTTTATATGCCATCCTTCACACAAAGTACCACAAAACACTTTAGAGAGATGGAGAGATAATGCTTTACAGAGTTAGGTACAGCAACTCCCAGACAGGCAGAAAAGGAAGATGACATATGGAAATAGAGCAGAGTAAAAGGGAAAGCTGAGATTTAAAAGCAGTAAAGATGCAAGTAAGTATCCTCATGGATGAGTCCTTGCAAAAGGACTGTGGAAGAATCCAGTGACAGGGCAGAAGAATGATAAGTGGAAATTAGCATCCAAAAGCAGGCTAGAAAACATGGGACCAAACCAGGAGCGCTTTCACTGAGCAGGAAGAGGAAGCAATGCAGAGGGATACCTGGCTCTCCTCACAGAGCCTAAACCATTTTTAACGATGCCATATTATCGATAAGCCTAGTCATTTCCACTGCCCATCTGAATGAGGCCCAGAAAGAGTTTTGCACACCCAAAGATCTCCTCTTGCCTGAGAAATTGGTCCATCTGTGATATGAGGATTTTATGATGCCTGCACACTTCAGGGGCATTACCGTCGTTTCGGGGAAGCAGCTAACCAAATGACGCGAAGGCAGCTTTGTCTGAGCAGCAGGCAGAACCACTTGCGCGCGCACAAACACACAAGCAGGCACGCGTGTGCAAACTCCACCCAGAACCCCTTTAAAATTGCATTACTGGGTTAAAGTTTAAGCTGTGCTTGATGGTTCTGAAGCAGATCGAAGGGCTTTAGGGTGTTTATTTGTTGCAAGGGAAGGGGAAGCAGGTGCTGTGTGTGTGGAAGTATTCCCTTTCCCAGAGGTTCTGTGTAGCCGGCTGGAAGATGAAAAGGCAGAGGCTGCAGATGAGTCAGAAATGGGGAAAGGGAGGGGGAAAAGAAAGGAATAAAGGAAATACTTCAAAAAATAAGATAAAAATATGCTAGATCTATTTTAAATTGCTGTGTTCTTGTCACTGCTGGCCTTGGTGGGCTTTTCTGGCTGTAGGGACTGGATCATTGTTTCTGAGAGCTGGCGTTGCAGCAAGCATGCAGCACCGCCTGCGTTGCCTGGGTAGAGCAGGCGTTGGGCAGCGGGTTATCACATCCCTTGTATCACTCAAGCTTTGCTGCAGTGATATGTCATTATGTATATTTAATCCAAAGACAGGAAGCTGGGGAAGTCGCCAAAGCTGCTGCTATTGCAGAACAACATCCCAGCAGCCAGTCTCTTTTGAAGGGTAGGTGAGAGAGTTCTGTTACAAACCTGGGCTTTTCCTGCTCCAGCTAGCCATAGCTACAGCATACTGAGCACCAGTGGGAAAAATTGAGCCCCCACTGCACACGAATTTGCCCTTACATACACGAATAATCCCACTGACTCCAGATTCCCAGTCTTTGCCCAGATCCTGACACTTTGGCTTGCTTCTTTTAACACTTCATGCTAACACCAGAGATCATCCTAAAAGTAATGTGTCTACCTCAGTGTTTTCCCTTGCTTGCTTTTCTTTCTCTTCTTCTCAAACCTGTTGCCTGATGAGGTATCTGTCTCAATATCTCAATGTACATGCAGGAAAGGAACTTCCCTGTTTAGAAAGAAACTTCACCTACCTCCACATCACTATGGCTTCTCCATCTCATGACTTTTTCTTATTATAACTTGTAGGCAAGATGGTTATTAAAAATATGTGAACAAGAGATTATTTTCTGCCCCTCATCACTAGTAGAACATTGCTAGAATATTTTCTAATATGTTTCATTATATAGAGGAGTGAGCTGGTTTTAGGATGTTGCCCAGTCTCCTAACTGGACTCTAGCCCAGTTAATACTTCATGCAATAGCACACATGGTGTATACAGATTACATAAGATGATCATCATCATCTTATAAAAATAACTGAAACATACACTTCCTATGTTCCAGCTTAGACCCATTGGCCCTTGTCCTATCATTAGATGACATTGAGAAGAGCCTGGCTCCATCCTCCTGACACCCACCTTTCACATATTTATAAACATTAATGAGGTCACCCCTCAGTCTCCTTTTTTCTAAGTTAAAGAGACCCAACTCCCTCAGCCTTTCCTCATGAGGGAGATGTTCCACTCCATCATCTTTGTGGCTATGTGCTGGACTGTCTCCAGCAGTTCTGTGTCCTTCTTGAACTGAGGGGCCCAGAACTGGACACAATACTCCAGATCTGGTCTCACCAGGGCAGAGTAGAGGAGGAGGAGAATCTCTCTCGATCTCCTAACCACCCTCCTTCTTATCCACCCCAGGATGCCAATGGTCCTCTTGGCCACAAGAGCACATTGCTGGCTCACGGTCATCCTGCTGTCCACCAGGACCCCCGGGTCCCTTTCTCCTACACTGCTCTCCAACAGGTCAGTCCCCAACCTATACTGGTACCTGGGGTTGTTCTTGCCCAGATGCCAGACTCTACACTTGCTCTTGTTACAGTTCATCAAATTTCTCCCTGCTCAGCTCTCCAGCAAACTTCTTCATGGTGAGGGTGACAAAGCATTGGAATGGGCTGCTCAGGGGGGTTTGGAGTCTCCTTCTCTGAAGATGGTTAACACCCGCCTGGATATGTTCCTGTGTAACTTGATCTGGGTGATCCTGGTGTGGCAGGGGGATTGGACTAGACGATCTTTCGAGGTCCCTTCCAGTCCCTGAGGTTCTGTGGTTTTTTGATTCTGTGATACACTGAAAGTTATGATAGAGGACCAAAAGGAACATGACACTGAGAAATACTGAGATGTTGGGTGGGAGAGGGCCTTAGGGGACCGTGACGCCCAGGACAGAAGTGTTACTTTAGATCAGAGTTTTCTGTGGGGAGACAGCAGCTGGTCTAAGGAGTAGTGACGGGCGTTACACCAGCAGTGGCTTTGGCTCTGTGTGAATCCAGCAGAATGGGACCCTGCAACAATTCACTTCTCACTCTGTGGGCCTTCAGATTGGTGCGCTCAGCGAAATAGGGTGCAGCATTCTCTTAAAGATAAAAGGACTTGTTCAAATTTTACATAATCGTAGAATTATTCTTTACAGTGGATTTACATAGACATTGTCAGTGGGGAATTCTCTCAGCAGCTTCAATTACTGTATTTTCATGTGCATTGTCTGATAGGAGATGTGCTGGATCTCAAGTACCTGCTTACCTGATTAATGTGGATTATTCATCCCATTGTAATTACCTGTGAATTTTAGGGTAGCAAACATGTGAGAAGAATTTGTATAAAAGCCGCAGGATTTTTGAAAGGCAAATATTTCCCAGGAATCCTTGTATGCAGGCTGACACATTTCATTCCTTATGGTGATGCTCTGCATTACAGCATTTGACTTGATGTAAATGTGATAGTGCTAAGTAATACTGACAGGCTGCAGTGAAATGCACCGAGGAACCACACTAGGAAACACCTGGCTATTGAACGGTTTCAAAATCCGAAAGCCTTTCATCATCAACTTACCTCTCAACAATTTTTCCTCCTAATTAAAAGGGGACCATCTTAGCTGGCCACGTTTGCGAACCAGGTATGCCGAATCCTCCAGCAGCACAAACGTGTGGTACCAAACATATCCTTAGCAGCAGGCACAATTTTTGCACGCAGCCTGACAACTAGGTCAGGCTGGCAACCAGTGCCACACAGCCTGTGGATAGGTATTGATGTAGTTGAGCTGATAGGATGGGCATATTTCTTAATGGGATTTGTGCTCCTAAATCACTGGGAACCCATCACTGTAGACAGAGGCAGGAAGATCTGAACTCCTCCGGTCACACAAGAGGTCAGATGCAAGTGCATTTTGCTGTTTCAGAAGTCGTGTAGGTCCATCCTTGTTTTTCTGTGTAGGACTAGCACTGCCTTGAAAAGTACAGCCTTCCTTTCCATGGGCTGGGTCAGTAAGTGGGTGCCAGAGGAAAAAGCCCCATGTTCACATCAGCTCCTGCAACTGACTTACCTTCCCACAGTCACAAGGTTTTCTGAAGACAATTTATTCCCTCTTATTTTTAACAGCCAAGATACTCGCACAGTTAGGAATCCTGCTAAAAATAAGGAAGATGGCACAGAATCATGATGGTGCTGTGAGCAGAACTCACAAAGACAGGCTCTGATAGCGGCTGAGTTCTGCTGAGGAGTTCAGAAATTTTCTTCTGAATGATATTTACTGACCTTGCTAATTTTCAGCAATGTCATTCCACAGCTTCAGGTCAAAACAGACTGAAGAGAGAGTGGAGAAGAGCCTGAATAATCTGAGCTACATTTAAAGTTAAACAGGGTTGCTGATAAGAGCTTTATGATCTTGAGCTCATTATAGCCTGTGCAAGCAGAACTATATTGATACGTCAAATTGAACATTAACACTAAGAACCCTGAGAGCAGCCCTGTGGTTGCTCTGAGAGCACATGCAGCCCATGCCAGCACACAAAGCAAACGCGAGGAGCTTCAGAAGGTATCTGCTCACGTGACGTCCCCATTAGTTGAAAAGTTCTCTGGCCACCCATTTTCCCCTTCCACTACATAATAGGCGGGGTGTCCATCACCTCCCTCTGAAAGACTTTTTTATCACCCGTGACCATAATCCAAGGTTGCCACTTCTTGACAGTGATGTATTGTATGTCTGCAGTTAACAACAAAATCTCACACAGCCCTCGAAGGACTCAAAGGCCTTTCCTCTCCTCTCTTGGGCACAGCTTCCATTACCGTTGCAGAGAGATGGTGGTGAGGATAGGGTTAGATCTGTACCGATAGCGCTCATATCCCTAGACCTGTTTATCATGTCATCACCAGTTCAGTGTTTCACCTATTTATTCAGTGGCAAATAGTATGCTTGTGCTGTTACCACAGGAAATCTCAGCCTTTTACATATGTATGTGCAAACTGAGTCTGCAGGCTACAAAGTTAGAAAGCTGTAATAGTTCCCATAGTTCCTGTGTACTGATCCAGGAACCAGTCTCAACTTTGAGCCAATAGACTCTATTTCTGTTGTCCCTCAAGGGGACAAGCCAACGTCTGCCTCTTTTGAGAAATCCAGCTCAACTCGTTCCTGAAGCACAGTGCCAGACATGCTGACATGCATTGAGTGAAGTGTTATAATTGAATGGTTTGGACAATTTGAGACTTGAGATGTGATGAATACTTCAGCAGAAATCCTCCTGATAGTTTCCCTTCATCTACAAAGAGAGTGGGTGGTTTGATATCTGCATCACTAGTTACCCACCAAACCTTACTGGGAATAATTAACACCTGATCCAAAGACACGGCAGTTATTTCTCTCAAAAAAAAATTACATGCAGAAATGAAAAGATGCCATTTTATTATTAACCTGCTGTGCAGCACAGAAAAAATACCATCAGATTAAGGATCAGGTCCCACTCTCGTTTATGCCTGTGAAACTCCACTAAACACAACAGGACTTCGGCACACACGTGTGGGCAAGACTTTGCCTGCGATCGCTGATAGCACCTTGCCTGGCAGCTCACGTGCAGTGTGGTGTAAATCTGTCTGAGGCTTTCTGAGGTACAAGAAAGTGGCAACACACTGAATTTGGAGGTTGGCAAACAAAAATACAGGTGATTTGGAAGAAGCATGCTGAGGGACAGCTTTTCCAGTATGACTTAGCTTTGTCTAATGCACATGTTAATAATAAGGACCGTCCTCAAAGTTCCATCTGTCAATTTGCGTTTAACTGCACTATTGATAGATCTGAAAGTGTTGCCTACAGCAAAACTTGCACAGTACTTCTCATTATACAGCTCCAGCTTTACTGCTTAGAATTTTGCCCTGTTTCTAACTGTTGGAATGAACTACATCAGCTGCCTGTCTCATGTGAATGAGAGGTTCTTTGTGAGAATTTTGGACAGTTGTCTTTCTAGCATGTCCTCTGTTTTTCCTCACCTGTTTCTGAGGACAAGGTGAAAGAAAAATGTGCTTTATCAAATTAGGAATGAATTTACAACTCTTTTATGGAGAACTAGCTGTTTGACCTTGGGCAAGGAATTTGCAGTTTGGCAGAGAAACTGCCTTTATTCAGGGATGGAGGGGAAAATCCTCTTTAATTCCAAAGAGGTGTAAGCCCTGAAAAAAATCTCAGATTCATCAACACAAACACAAAAATTTCTAAATTTTTCAGACAGGTCTTTCCAGAGGCTGATTTGACACATTGGTTAGTGGAAACACAACCAGATCCACAGTTCGAAGCTGCCCCTACCAAACCATGCCACAAACTCTTCTATAGAGCCCTTTCAAGTGTATCTGCCACCTATATGCAGCTGGGCAGGTAGGATCTTTCTTTGGCCCTTGCATTCATCTCTACTGCCCTACCTGGTCTCCAGCATGACATTATGCTGTCTTTTTCCCATCAAAAACTCCCACAGATGCTGTTTCTAAAGGGACCAAAGAGCAGGTGGGCTCTCTTCAGCTTCCAAGCACTCCTATTACAACTTATTCACAGTAAAGTGTCTTCATCACCTCCAGAGAACATGGATTTCCTTGTGAGGTAGCCCACAGAGGCTAGGCTACCTCAGAGGGAATTATGCCTGGCCATTGTGGGGTTATTATTATTACTTTTAGTGTTGTGAGTGACAGGCAAATTTTTACCACCTAGTACTTCACCTAACCTATGCAGCATGCAATTTTAACTTCAGCTGCCTGAGTACTTGGGGCTGGAGGTCTTTTCTTCCTTTCCTGGACGGAGAAGAGGAGGACTGATTTACAGCTGCAGCACCAGCAGAAAATTCAGAGCCAGGGCTTCCCCCTCATCCTTCTCCCAGGAGCCCAACCAGCCAGAGCACTCCTCTGCTTTTGGAGACGGGCATGTCCCTCCTCCCTGAGCTGCCAAACAGAGGATGTCCCACCGGTGTTGGGATGGAAATAAGCCCCTAAATCTGGTCGCAGACACACAAGCCCTTCTTAAGGTCTTGAAGAAGCAGTTTGCCTGCCAAAGGAGTGTGCACTTTTACAACTAGACTTACTGATCTGTTTATCTGTGTGAAGTGGGACAGTGTCTAGGGGACAGTGTGGGAGTGCACATGGCCAAGTGGAGATCGGAGCTGGGGGACTGCCCTCAGGCAGAGGAGGAAATTTATCTTGGATCTGCTGCTCCTCAGGCTTTTCATATATCTTTCAACTTTCAAGACCTTTTTGAAAAAGGAAACCACTCTGATTCCTTTTCCAGTTTAGGTTTTACACATCTGAACCCAAGCCTTCAGCTGTGGGTCAAGTCAGTGAGTGAACACAACATTTCTTTCCTGTTTTTTATTTTAGGGAAATATTTCATAACCCGTTCAGTCCAAAGTGACACTTCAGCAATATTTTGGCTTCATTTCTGAAAGGACCCCAACATTTCTCTCTGTTTGTCTTGTTTCACACGATGGCCCACATCTCTTGTGGGCTCCTTGGTGGCAACAAATTCTGACCTGGGAGGATAATTTAGTCAACAGCCATTCAACCCAGTGTAGACTTTCTATCAATTACAGCAGGGTGGGAGTACTGGTTTTCCTCTAGCTGGGAAAAATGATATGAAGAGAACACATAGCAGTGTAGGTCACATCCCCATCTTGTCCTGCAAGCTGCAGTATGTCATGTCGGTGGGTCCGCACTCACTTCCAGAAGGTCTGAGTTTGGTCTCGCTCTTTTCCAATGACGTTTCCTTTTAGTAGCTCGCTTTGTGGTCATTTGACAGGAACCTAGCACACATGCAGGAGAGGTGTCACAACATCAGTTACCCGAGATTATTGTAAATGATGTGCCAGCACCTGGAGGAGATGTTGGGATGTATGTCAGATCATCATAATAGATACGGTGTTGTACCAGGCAGCGCAAAACCAGATGTATTTATAATTCCTGCAGCTGCAGCCCTGCCATTAGTTAAGTCTAAGAACGAAGCCACTGATAGATTTGTCATAGATGAGTTCTCTCTCTAATAGAAAGCAAGCAATGGAAGGAAATAGATGGTAACTCCTGTTATTGGCAATACAGAGTCTTTAACTATACATCTTCAATTCAGAGCCTGACAGGTGCATGTACCTGTCATTTGTTCCCCCTCAAATCACTCAGTGCCCTCTGTGGTACAACCTGATGTGCTCCTACCCCAGGTCCCAATAAGATGGGATAGACAATCCTATCAGAAGCGATATAATTACTGATAGTCTCTCCAAGAAGAGGGATGACGTGTGGGCAGCAACACTGACTTATGCAGACATGGTGCTGTACATCTGTGGTAAAACATGCTGACCAGCCTGGGAAAGGTTCTCCTCATTTTGTCTGTCTCTGGCCGGGACGGATAAAAGATTTAGGATCTTCACATTACACTCAGAGATGATTCAGGGACCCAAGAACTGAATCCAGTGGACCGAAATCCTGGAAACCCTGCAGCCATTTTACCATCATCTGATACTGAAACTGTTGTACAGCCACCAGCTGCAGCCCTAGCGTGGAGCTTTCTGCACCATATTTCATTACTTTTGCTCTGCAATCAAGTAACTTCAATAAACATGAATTAATTTTCTATATTTAAAAGAAACAGAAGGTTATATGTCTAGAAGTTTTGGAGATAACTGTTAGGGCTCAGCTGCCGAGTCAGGCTCCTAGAGCAAGAGCTGATTACTCAGACCTCATCATGAATATTCAGGTGTGGAAATCAGAATGCAGACGGTGGAGTGGGATGAGGTGATCAGGTAACACTAGCATCTGAAAAGCAAGCTGGGGAGAGAGTAAAACTAAACATGTTTTCTTTTTCTGATGATGATGAATAAAAATGGCATCAGCGTGCTACGCTACCAGCAAAACTTGTGCAGGGACTGATACAAAAGTTGTGTTGTGCTAAGTTGTGGGTTTTAATCACGCGGGTTGTCTTACTGTAGAATTTATTTTGAGAAAGGGCTATGCAAAGACCACGTCTGATCTCTATACTTGTAAAGACCCTTCAAAAGAGATGCACTTTGACTATAAAACTGTATGGATGTACTTACCTTGACCTGTTAATGATGGAATTGCCATAATTAGGAATCCAGAAACCTTCTTCAAACCTTGTGGGATATAATATTTAGAGGGGGCAGACTTTGTGTTATGGAAGTCAGTGTAAAACTAGGACCAGTTGATAATATCACAGGACCACATATGAAAGAAATCAAAGTGTGGTTTTTTGTTCAGAGGTCTTAGAAGAGTGAAAAATAGCCAGCTGTGTAAGTCTAGAAAAAGCTGGGCATTATTAAGCCTGCCTTTTCGTGATTCTTAATGTCTATGTGCATAATTCCAAATCAAACATATTCACATTATTAACTTTTATAAGTTTATTAGTCTCAGTGCTAATGAAACCATTCATCCTTTGCAAATGCACATGGCTCCCTAATGAAACTTCAATAGATGGATCAGCAGTTAAGTGAGTACATCCAAATGTTTATGCCAAAGTCTGTTTGCTGCAGTGAACAGGGAGATCCAATATCTTCCAAGCAGATATCTATACCGACCAACCAACAGAGGTAACGGTGCCACCTATGTAAGGAAAACTCTCTTTATCTGTAAAGGAAAACACACATTGCAAAGGACACGGGTATCTAAGATACAGTTTTCTTTCTGGTTAACCCTGGTATTGCTCAGAGAAATTCTGCTTGGAACAGCCAACATAAAAACTGTAGCAAAATGAGAAGATAAACCACATTTTAAAAAAATCATAAACATACTAGAAAAATATTTTTTAAAAGGAGCTCTACAATCATTCAGTAGTGAACATTCTTGTGCTTTTTGACTGACTTTTGAAATTTGTGGCTTATGCAACTAATAATAATCTCAACACTGTTTTCCTCCTCTCACGTCTTTTCTTTGTTTACCTGCCTGTGTTTTCCGAGGTCAGTTTTGTGGTGTGTGTTGACACAGTGCAATGGGAAGTAGATGATTTCTCATCGGGTACAATTCCTTTTCCTTGAAGAACTGGTGGTGTTTTCTGTCTCCCAGTTCAGAAAGCTGTAGCAAAAGGGTTCTTCCGAACTGGGGACTTCTGCATTACTGTTAAGCCCCCAGCTCAAACCTTTGTGTCTTGACATCGCAGTATTTTGACTTTTTTTCCTGGACATGAAATGCTTAAAAGAATTACGTGATCTGGGACGTCAGTATTCTTTTTCAGGGATCCAGAGGAAGGAAGTTTTTATTGCTACGTGAAGCAAGATAGAAAAATACATTTGCTTCTGGACTATACATATGGTCTTTCTTTTTTTCATTATTTCCTACACTGAGGTACAAATACTGTGCCTGTAGCCAAATATGTATCTGCACAAAACAAACAGAAAACATTCTTAAACCAATGAAGTATTTATTTTTTAGAAGACATTTTAATCCTATTAACGGTAAATTATATTACCTATTGTGAAAGCAGACATGAAAGAAATATCTGAAGCATGCAATTAATTATGATACCAAGTGAAACATAATATTTATGCTCTCCTTGTTTAGCGGGAACAATTTTTTCTTTCACTAACTGTGAGTCATCCACTGATTGAAGTCTTGAAAGTGATGATGAGAGACTTGGCTGGCACATCTACTGTGGAGGTTTCATTCTATAGATAATTAATACTAAAAAAAATCTGGGCTTTATTCTTTTATATTCCCAGTTCTCTGTCTTTTAAACAAAACCTCCTCCTCCTCATAACTCTCTGTTTAGAGGTTGTGTGCTTAAGACTATTAAAAGACATCAAAGCCTCTGATAAAGCTAGGGAAGGAAGATTTCACAGAACAAGGGTCTGAACAATAATTTCAGATGAAAGTTGCATTTCCATGTCAGAACACTGTAAATCTCTGAAACGTGATTTTTTCACATGATCTATGTTATTGTGCGGGTTCAGGACACGGGTTGCTTAATGATAGGAGTTCAGAGTCTCTCCCTCTCTCTGGGAGGATGAGAGTGTTCAGATAGCCAATTCCTATTAAAATACCTTTCTATTTTAAGAGGTTGTTTTCCTCCCATCATCTTGTTAAATCTCTGCACTTGTTCGTATTAGGTGCTTGCAGTGGCTGTTTAATTAGCAAACTAATGTGATAGTGTTTGATTCTTATGGCCCTGATTCTGTGTCCCAAACCAGCAGTAAAGTTACATATGGCAGAGAACCTTAGGTACTGCACCCCCTTTATTTAGCAGTTTTCTATCATACTTATTTTTCCTTTCCTTTCTATTAGATTTTTCTATTTTACTTTCTTATAAATTCATTTGATTCCTATTTTCTCACTCTCTCCCCAAAGGGTGCCGTCATTTTACCGCTTGCTTCTGAAAGAATTTGCTTTGAAAGTCCATTCCTCTACACTCATCTGAAAACTTACAAGGAATAAGCCAGAAAGGTGTTCTGTGAGGAGTGCAGCTGCTCTCCTCCCCCAGGAAAACTAATTCATCAGCTCTTTGAAACAGACTGTCTTAATTGTTTAGAAACTAAGAGCTATGGATTTTGTTCGTTAACGTAAGTGCCCTGCATAGAAATACCATCTAGAGTTACAAGCAGGAGGCAACCCCTTGGCACTCATGACTTCAGCCAGGTTTTTCATTCCAGCCTTAATAATTTTATGGTTTCAGGTGTTTAAGCTCGCCTGCTCAGGTCTTAAAAAAACCCCTGGTTTCTAATTTTCCTTTTGTAGCACTACTTGAAAAAGCTTCTTCGTGCTGTGACTTACCCACTTGCAATCAGGAGTTTCTTACCATGCAAGTTCTTTCGTTCTATCATTTTAAAAAATCACTTTCTATAGCAACCTATCATCCTGACTTCAGTTCAGGAGAACTTCCCTTTCTCTCTTAATGGTACATGCCCCAACCCTGCAGCCAAATATAAATCCTGAGGCATATTTCAGTCCTATGAAGCCAATGGAGGGCAGAGAGCATGGTGTGGGCTCATTCTTTCCATTGCCTTTGGACTGACTGGACCACAGCACCGAATGCAACCCATACCAGAGGGCAGCTCCAGCATTTCTTCTTTCCTTGGCATATCAATAACCAGGCAGTTATTGTCTGACTGCATCGTTCGTGTGGTTCAATGCATAATAGCCTAACCCCATGGAGAAAAGAGCCAGTTGCTAAAATGAAATAAATTTCAACAGACACTATAAGAAAATCTGAATGTCTAATATCTCCAATACAGTTCCAATTTTCCTAATGCATGACTCCACTCACCTTACCTAAATATTCACTGATAATTTTCCTCCATCATTCTCAACTCTGTAAGCTTTTAGGGAGAGCTGTCATAAATCAGCATTTCCCTGTTTCTGGTTACCACCTCTTTACAATAAAAAAAGATGTTATCAGTTAAAAAGTAAAAGCTGTATGGTCCGGAGAGCACAATTACAGAGAATACTATCAAACTACAATGTGAGGCCCATGCAAATCCTCTGCTGTTATCTATTTCATGGATTGCAAAAAGCCAGCAGTAGTAAATGTGCAGCAGTATAAAACAGCAGTGATAATACAGAAAATAAAAACCTCTCCAATCCCTATTAGCAATTTGCGCTAAACAATGGGAATAAAGTCCCTGCTAAAACTTTGTTCTAGGAATTTACAGTCACTTCCACTTCTTCTTTCTGCTAGTGCATGCTCTTTAGGTTCAGTTTGCCAGCAGAGCAGACAAGCAAGTGCCAGCAGGCACACGCAGGCATGCTAAGGACATGGCACACACCGGACAGACACCAGTACATTGCAAAACCCAGCTTGTAAAGATTAATCCTGTAAAACCATCTTTTATCTAAACAGCACCTTCAAGAAACAATTATTCTCTACACTTCCAGAGAGACCATAGAACAGATTGCCCATAGAGGTTCAGGATGCCCCCTCCCTGGCCATGCTTAAGGTTAGGTTGGATGAGGTCTTGAGAAACCAACTCGAGTTGAGAGGCATCCCTGCCCATGGTAGGGTGGTTGGAGTAGATGATGTCTAAGGTCCCTTCCAAACTTAGCCATTCTATGACATGCTTCTGATTCTCAATTGCTCAGGTAATAGGTCTCTCTGCAAAGTGTCAAGGAATGTGACTGTTTTACTATAGTGAGCAACATGGCTATGTGATGAAATTCCCTCTTACTGACCTTGCAGGAATAGGAATACTGACCTTGTGGAATAGGGACACTCCAGCCACAGGGCTTTCTCTGAAGATGGGCATTGTACAAAGAGAAGCCAGAATAGTCTCCTCACCATGATCACAGAATCACAGAATCATCATGGCTGGAAAGGACCTCCAGGGACATCGAGTCCAACCTTTTCTCCTAGTATCTAACCGCTAGACCATATCCCTAAGCGCCGTGTCCATTCGTTCCATAAACACCTCCAGGGATGGTGACACCACCACCTCCTTGGGCCATCTATTCCACCCTCTCACAGCAGCCTTACACCCAGCTGTGGTTATCATATTCACATTGGTTTGTGCTCTGCTGTGGTGAGCCCCACTCTGCCAGGCAGCTCACATCCCAGCCAGTCTAGCATTCACTTGGGTACTTCTGCAAAAGCCTGTGTGTGAAAGGGAAGGTGCAGAAGCCAAGAGGGAAACAGACAGACTGGCCCACACAGCCTGACCTGTCTTCTCCCAAACATCTATTGAATCTGATTGATCTAATGCTTTGCATCTGCCAAGCCATCATTCAAGCCAGAGGGGATTTGGATGAAGACAGGGGAAGTATTGTAAAAATTAGTCTGTGCATTAGTTTACTGAGCAAGATTTGAACTCCTAGGTACAGGAAAGTTAGCTTATTGGGAAGACTACGGCAGCAGTGAAGTGACTTCTCTTGATGGGGGGAAAAAGAAGGGAAGGGGGGAAGTGCTATTTGAGGAGTTAGTAGTTTTCTTCCCTTGATTTGTGCCTGAAAGAAAAAAATATCCCAGCTGTCTGCTGCATTGTGTGAACATATACATGCATTTAAATTACTTATATCATTACTTACAGATGTAATTGTGAAATATGTTCTTTTGCATTCAAAATTAGGGGCAGAACAGATGGTGAAAACTCAGTTTAAGGCAATATGTCCATTAAAATAACCCATACTGTTTGTGTATTATAACAATAGCAGTCTTCAGCAGAGCCGAGATTTTCAGCAGAGCTAGATGATGATAGAAATACAAATAGACTGTAGGACAAAATGCAGTGTGACTGACAATTCACCCTGAAAACATTCAGCTAATTTCTTTTTGGTGGCTGTCAACAGATGAACTCACCTCTACAACCTCCTGCCTTTGCAGCACTGACTTCTTTGTACCCAAAAGCAAATGATAAACTTGCTGCAGTTTGTGGCAAATGTTTTCCCATATTTAATTTTCAGACTTACAGAACTTTGCAAATTGCCCTTTTAGCATCATTTGTACATAAAAGAAGGAATATTTTAAAAATATATGTATGCATGTACATAATATACACAAATATTGTTTAATAATATATAGTGTATATAATAAACATTACATGTATTAAATATTTTATATATATCTCTATAGAGTCTTTTTTTTTTTTACTATGGACAGGGGAGCTCTTTAGGGAAAGGCAAATGATTATGTTCTCGGTGTCATGTAGTGATAGGACAAGGGGCAAAGGTTGTAAGCTGGAACATAGGAGGTTCCACATCAACCTGAGAAGGAACTTCTTCACGGTGAGGGTGACAGAGCACTGGAACGGGCTGCCCAGGGGGGTTGTGGAGTCTCCCTCACTGGAGATATTCAAGACCCGACTGGATGGGTTCCTGTGTGACTTGGTTTAGGTGATCCTGCTGTTGCAGGCGGATTGGACTAGATGATCTTTCGAGGTCCCTTCCAATCCGTAATGATTCTATGATTCTATGATTCTATGATTCTATGTCTGGGCAGGTTGGCATTTTGGCCTGCATTCTCAATTACATTTTTCAGATTGCCATCAGGATAACCTGAATTGATTAACACTGAAAATTCAAACAAGTGTCTGGAATTCATGGTAGTAAATATATTTTTAGTGAAAAATATTTACAACCTCTGTCAAATTATTGGTATTGGTCTTTAAAGTGCCACACTGAAGCAATTTCATGAATCGCAGAATCATGCTTAGAATCATAGAATCATTAGGAACTGGAAGGGACCTCAGAAGATTGTCTAGTGCAATCCCCCTGACACAGCAGGATCATCTAGACCAAGCTGCACAGGAACATCTCCAGGTGAGTTTTAAACATCTCCAAAGGAGACTCCACAAGCTCCCTGTGCAGCCCATTCCAGTGCTCTGTCACCCTCACTGGGAAAAAATTCCTTCTGATATTTATATGGAACGTCCTATCTTCCAGATTACATCCATTGCCCCTTGTCCTACCATAGGATGACACGGACCAGAGCCTGTCTCCATCCTCCTGACACCCACTCTTTCCATATTTATAAACATTAATGAGGTCACCCCTGAGTCTCCTTTTTCCAAGCTAAAGAGACCCGGCTCCCTCAACCTTTCCTTATAAGGGTGATTCCACTCCCTTCATCATCAGCTCAGCACTGGCTCTCTTGTATGTCCTACTTGTGTCAGATAGGTTGCCCAGGGCATTTTGGGGGATTTAAACCCCATTTCAGTAATCTCTTTTATAATGAAAGGCTGGTAGCCTGGGTATTCTGCACAGGAACACGCTCTGAGTAAGAGGAAGGCAGGGCCTACACTGGCTTTGCCTGCAAGGCAGGTTCCCAAGTGCTGGGAGGGAAATATGACCACCCAGTCACAGCCAAGGCATTGACCAAGACATGACATACATTTCACCTTCCAAGGGGGTTGTGCGCCCTTTTTGCTGTGTACAAGTTGAACTGCGCAACGCTTTACACAACTCCCGCAGAGCTGGGCTCTGGAGCTGCTGCCTGTGCCCAGGCACCTTCCTGGAGGTGTGCTCCAGAAAGGACCTCTGCTAAGAGCGAACAAATCTCAACTTGTGTCTTTGGGCTGCAGGTTTCTCACTCTCCTGGACATGAAGGAAATCTTGTAAATGTGAACCAGCTGCTTCCCAAAGGCTCAAAAAAGCAGCAAGCCATTAAGCCCATCATGTTGTTTTCTGAAAAACCTCTCAGAGCCTGTATCAGCTCAGTCTTTGCTAGCAATGAGAACTACAGTCACTTTTTTGAGTCTTGAAGAGTAGTTTTGTAATGTCAGCTGAGTGACAATTAAAAAGAAGAAAACAGAGCACACAACATTTTGAGCAGAATCACCTATAAGCAAAATATTCCGTGCCCTTTCTTTGCTTGTGATCCACCACAATAAAAATATAACAACATTACAATAGCCATGGCTCATGTGTTTTGCCAAAAAATCTGGCAAAACCTGCATAATTTTGACTGAGTAATTTCCACTCCACTTTATTCACTTGTGCATGGTAAAGTAGTTAACAGGAACATTTATCCTTTTGCCCTGTTCCATCAGTGCTGACATTTCAAGCTATAACTCCCAGTACATTGAATATACATGTTTTCATTTCATTCATGCAGAAAAAGTAAATCACAGGATCACAGAATGTTACAGATTGCAAGGGACCTCAAAAGATCACCTAGTCCAATCCCCCTGACACAGTAGGATCATGTAGACCAAGTAGCACAGGAACACATCTAGGTGAGTTTTAAACATCTCCAGAGAAGGAGACTCCACAACTGGACAAGTCATTCCAGTGCTCTGTCACCCTCACTGGGAAAAAATTCCTTCTGACATTTATATGGAACCTCCTATGTTCCAGCTTACACCCGTTGCCCCTTGTCCTACCATAGGATGACACTGAGCAGAGCCTGTCTCCATCCTCCTGACACCCACCCTTCACATATTTATAAACATTAATGAGGTCACCCCTCAGTCTCCTCTTCTCCAAGCTAAAGAGACCCAGGTCCCTCAGTCTTTCTTCATAAGGGAAGCGTTACACTTTCTTCATCATCTTCATGGCTCTACGCTGGACTCTTTCCAGCAGCTCCTTGTCCTTCTTGAACTGAGGGGCCCAGAACTGGACACTCCAGATGTGGTGTCACCAGGGCAGATGAAAGGAGGAGGAGAACCTCTCTTGATCTCCTAACCACCCTCCTTCTTATCCACCCCAGGATGCCGATGGCCCTCTTGGCCACAAGGGCACATTACTGGCTCATCCTGCTGTCAAGCAGGACCCCCAAGTCCCTTTCTCCTAAACTACTCTCCAACAGGTCAGCCCCCAACCTATACTGGTACCTGGGGTTGTTCTTGTCCAGATGCCAGACTCTACACTTGCCCTTGTTATAGTTCATTAAGTTCCTCCCTGCCCAGCTCTCTGGGTCACAGAAATCACAGAAATCACAGAAGGTTACAGGTTGGAAGGGACCTTGAAAGATCATCTAAGTCCAAACCCCCCTGCTGGAGCAGGGTAAGCCTACATACTATCTCAAGATGTCCTACACGGGGCTTGAACCCATGACCCCAGGAATTCAGAGTCCCATGCTCTACCCACCGAGCCAACCAGGTGCCCCCGGTCCTGTTGAATGGCAGCACAGTGTGAGAGAGTGTTGGCCACATATCCCAGCTTTGTGTCATCAGCAGACTTGCTGATAGGGCACTCTAATCCCTCACCCAAGTCACCAATGAATCGCCTGAATAGGACCAGTTCAAGTATCAACCCTTTGGGGGACTCCAGCCTCCAACTACACTCTATCCCATTGACCACTACTCTCTGGGCTCCTCCACCATTTGCATTAGGAATTTGTCACCAATGCACTGAAGAAACCTACTGGACTGCAGATGGCTGGCTGAGTAGGACTTCCAGCAAATATCAGGGTAGTTAAAATCCCTCATCAGAACCAGGGCCTGTAGCTGTGAGGCTGCTGTCATCTGCCTGTGGAAGACCTCATCAACTTCCTCATTCTGGTCTGGTGGCCCGTAATTGACACCCACAACAGTGTCACCCATGCCAGCCTGCCCCTTAATACACACCCACAAACTCTCAATTCTCTCTTCATCTGCCCCTGGACATAACTCAACACATTCCAGTTGCTCTTCTCACGTAAAGAGCAACTGCAGNATGACCCCAGGAATTCAGAGTCCCATGCTCTACCCACCGAGCCAACCAGGTGCCCCCGGTCCTGTTGAATGGCAGCACAGTGTGAGAGAGTGTTGGCCACATATCCCAGCTTTGTGTCATCAGCAGACTTGCTGATAGGGCACTCTAATCCCTCACCCAAGTCACCAATGAATCGCCTGAATAGGACCAGTTCAAGTATCAACCCTTTGGGGGACTCCAGCCTCCAACTACACTCTATCCCATTGACCACTACTCTCTGGGCTCCTCCACCATTTGCATTAGGAATTTGTCACCAATGCACTGAAGAAACCGACTGGACTGCAGATGGCTGGCTGAGTAGGACTTCCAGCAAATATCAGGGTAGTTAAAATCCCTCATCAGAACCAGGGCCTGTAGCTGTGAGGCTGCTGTCATCTGCCTGTGGAAGACCTCATCAACTTCCTCATTCTGGTCTGGTGGCCCGTAATTGACACCCACAACAGTGTCACCCATGCCAGCCTGCCCCTTAATACACACCCACAAACTCTCAGTTCTCTCTTCATCTGTCCCTGGACATAACTCAACACATTCCAGTTGCTCTTCTCACGTAAAGAGCAACTGCAGCACCTCACCTTGCTGATCTATCCCTCCTGAAAAGGACATAGCCATCCATGACCACATTCCAGTCATGCCAGCCGTCCCACCATGTCTCTAATTGGCATGAGATCATAATCANTCAGCAGACTTGCTGATAGGGCACTCTAATCCCTCACCCAAGTCACCAATGAATCGCCTGAATAGGACCAGTTCAAGTATCAACCCTTTGGGGGACTCCAGCCTCCAACTACACTCTATCCCATTGACCACTACTCTCTGGGCTCCTCCACCATTTGCATTAGGAATTTGTCACCAATGCACTGAAGAAACCGACTGGACTGCAGATGGCTGGCTGAGTAGGACTTCCAGCAAATATCAGGGTAGTTAAAATCCCTCATCAGAACCAGGGCCTGTAGCTGTGAGGCTGCTGTCATCTGCCTGTGGAAGACCTCATCAACTTCCTCATTCTGGTCTGGTGGCCCGTAATTGACACCCACAACAGTGTCACCCATGCCAGCCTGCCCCTTAATACACACCCACAAACTCTCAATTCTCTCTTCATCTGCCCCTGGACATAACTCAACACATTCCAGTTGCTCTTCTCACGTAAAGAGCAACTGCAGCACCTCACCTTGCTGATCTATCCCTCCTGAAAAGGACATAGCCATCCATGACCACATTCCAGTCATGCCAGCCGTCCCACCATGTCTCTAATTGGCATGAGATCATAATCATCTGACTGAACACAGATTTCCTTCTGCTTGTTCCCTATGCTGCGTGCATGGGGCATTTCAGGGAGAGAGCTGAGCACTCCAATTTCACCCTAGGACAGTGGGAGGCCCTGTGGTCCCCATGAAGACTAAAGCACACTGATGCATACCCATCAAGAATCCCACCCCCTTCAAATCTAGTTTAAAGCCCTCTGAATGAGCCCTGCCAACTCCTGCCCCAAAAGGCTTTCTGCCTTCTGAGATAAACCTGTCAGGTCTGGTGCTTTATAAAACCAGCCATTATCAGAGAACCCAAAGCCCTGCCTGTAGCACCAGTCTCTTAGCCAGGCATTTAGGGACTGAATCCTTCAATTCCAGTCCATGCCCTCACCCCAAAATGGAAGTAATGAGGAGAATATTATTTGTGCCCCAGACTCTTTCACCAACTGTCCTAAGGCCTTGAACTCTTTCTTCATTCCTTTCAGGCTACACAACACAGCTTCCTCCCTACCTGTCCAGAAGATCAGCAGTGGGTGATCTCACTGGATGAGGGAACATTCTAGTGATATCCCTGATTCAGGCTCCAGGTAGACTGCAGACTTCCCTATGATGAGGGTCAACTCTGCATATTGGGCCCTCAGTTCCCTTCAGGAGTGAGTCTCCAATAACTTGGACCCTTCTCTTCTTCTTTGTGGAGGAGGTTGTCATATTACTGTAAGATCTCGACAGTTTATGTGACCAGGCTAGGACCTCCAGGATAGGTTGACTATCCTCTATACCTTTATTAGACTGGCTGTCTTCCAGTAGGGGCTCATATCTCTTTCTCAGTGGCAAATGGGGAGGTGAGGCAGGCAAGGGGGGGTGCTTGCCTTCTGCCACAGCCCCACACTGAGCTCCACTCACTCCTTCTACTTGGGCTTCTGTTCTCCATCTGAGAAGAACAGGATACAAAGGCCCCTTGATTCTGGCTCTTATTTGGCTGTTGCCCAGACTACAGAGCTTGGCTCCACCAGTCTACTTCTATTTCAGCCTCTCTAATGCTTCTGAGCCTTTCTACTTCTGCTTGTAGCCTTTCAGCCTCATCTTACAGCTGTGCTGCTCGGTTAAGCAGATCATCTAGCTGCTCACGCCTGGGGAAAGTAACAGACTGCTGCATTCCCTGCAGCCTGTCACCTGAAGAGCCTTATCTTGCTGGAGGACCTCTGTTTGGGTTCCCACATCCATGTGCAGTGATGACTGTAGCCTGGTCTTCCTCTGCTGTTAAGTTAACACCATGTATTTTTTTTTTTCCCCCCCTGGCAGCTAAAAGCAGCTAAAGTGGATGTTCTGTCTCTGCTCCTTGTGGTCTGAGTGCAACTTCTGGTTTCGCTGTTAACTTCTAAAGAAGTAATGATGCCTCGTGAGAAGCTTTAAAGAAAGACCAGGTGTGCCACCTTCTTTTTTATCGCACTGAGCACAACAAGAATCACACCTCTACGACACTGCACTAAGTAACAATTAGGATGGCACTTCTTCATCACTTGCCTGTAAAGTAGAATTCACTCTAAGCAAGAGAGTTGTAGGATAGGAGCTCCTAAGCAATAAGCTTAATATCATGTCTAATAGAATTTGCTAAAATGCATTTATTAATGGAACAGTGTGTCTTTAAATTCTACTCAAAACTGCCCTAATCTCTAAAGGGCATTGTTCCCATAGGCTTCTAGAACAGCTGAGAGCTTGAAGATTATAACAGCAGACTGAAAGAACTTGATTTGGTTTCTTACATTCATTTACAGTACACCATAAGGAGTATGAAGTGGTCATTAACCATAAGAGAAACAAATTTGTAAAACAGCCCTCCAAATGTGCTGAGGTGTGTAGGGGAGGAATGACCGAGTTCAAAGCCGAAGCTTGATGAACTACCTGAGAGGACAGAAGTGGTTTCAGGATGCCTGAGGTACTTGTATCATATTTACATTTAACTATCCAAATTAAGTCTTTCATTGTTTCTTTCTAAGTGCTAATGTGCAGCTTATTCTTGTCACTGATTGAAAGCTTGACTTCTCCACCTTAGTTTTGCTTTCCTTTGAAAGTATCTGAGATGGTTTAAGATCTTAATAATATCTGGTTATACAAGCAGTCAATGTGCCATCATAAACTGTTTCTTTCTGTCTTTTCTAGTAGCAAATGGTAGTCTTTGTGGATTTGGACCCTGTGTACACAATGTCTCAGTGTTTTCTAGAAGAAGAAAGATAATTTATAATTTCTTAGTGCTTATCATAGCACCAGATTTAATTTCTTAGTGCTTATCATAGCACCAGATTTAAGTAGCTTTGTGGTCTCTTCAGTCCTTTGTTCAACTACTTTAATGCCAAAGTCTCACAATCTTTTCTCATCAAATCGATCTAGAGTATATGGATGGAATATATAGATGGATATATGCTGATGGAAGACTATTTCAGAACAGGTCTCCTTAAGCTTCCCTCTCCTTCAAGAACACTAAAAGACTCCTGCTTTATGATCTAAACCTGTCAGCTTGTACCTGTATTTCCTGACTTTCTAGATCCCGATGTCACTCAAAGCAAAGTAGTTGATTTGTCTGAATTATCTAGTTCCCCTAATTACTTTCAGAAACTGCATAATTAATCATGTTTCTAAATGAGACAGTAACTCTTCTGAAATAGATTTAATTACTAAGAGATCCAAACAGAGCAGAGCACTCTCCAACTGTCAAACTGGACAAGAGAAATCAAGTGCTTTATAGCAGCAGTAGAATCCTCCATTGATTCTAGAACAGCCATTAATAAAGCCAGGACCAGCAGAAAGATTTGTTAATTCAGTAAGGAGTTAACACAGCATAAATGGGAAATGTTGCAAGTAGTAGTGAGACGGTCAGCACTTGGCTTACAAATACCAGTTTCTCAGACACAAAAGGTATCCAACACCCTTTTTATAATGGTTTAAAACATGTTACTGTCATTAAGAAAATGGAGAAAGGAACATCAGTGAAGGACTTACGTAAGCTGTGGATGCACTTGTTTACTGGGTGACTCCTGATAATCAGAGGACTGTGTGCATCCATATGTTACTGTTATACTGTGCTTAGCTTTCAGGAACACTTTTTTGTTAAATGGGAATAGCAATCTTTAATTAGGATTTGGGGTTTGGTTCTGAAATTGCCATACACCTGCTTATTCAAAACAGATGTTTTATCTGCAGTGCAGTTTTACTCATAATATGTTATGACGGCAATAGCAGGTTGCTAACAAAATAACAAAGGAAAGGCAATATCTACTCGCTGAGCTCTCTTATATGAGGTTAATAAAGTTGACTGATTAGGAATATCAGTTTGCTTTACCAACATCCAACTATGTTAGAATGCCACATTATAATCTATGTGAATACATCCTTCAGTGCTCTGTCATTGAGACTCTAATTCAGATTTAGTCAGAAGACAATTATAAAAGGACTTGGCCTTTATGTTGCACTTCATTTTTTTAGTGTTTCATGCATCACCAGCTCTCCGTGCATTACAAATCTTAGTCCCCTTTTTACAGACAAAAGAAGCTGAAGCATTGTTCAGCACAAGGACTAGCTTGGCCAATCTCAGGCCAACAGCACCACAAACACAACAGGTACAGTGAGGTTCCCAAAGCCTTACTTCTCATATAAGGCTATTCCTCTCCTGAGTACACTCAATAAATCCTACAGCTAGAGGCTATGAGACAGAAACACCTGGACTATGTTCTGAGCTCCAGTCTTGGTACATGGGAGGGAACAGTTTGAGAATCATTCGCTCTGACTTTGTAATGAGCTTAGAAAGTAAAGAACACTTCTGAAACCCAAAGGATAACTCACTGCCCTTCAGATTTTAACTGAAACTTGTTTATAATGTGCAAACAATATCCTACATTCGCTGAGGCTACCAGTTAGCTATTGAGTAGGCAAGAGAAGCCTGGATCTGTCCTGATCTCAAAATTCAGTTTTGCCATGTTTATCCCAAAGTGTGAGCTAAAAGGGTCGGTGTGCCATGCTGGCAATGGCATCTGGGCAGTGTGTGTCTCTTCTTTGTCAGAAAGATGAAAGAAGTCACTTCTCCTATGAGGACAGACTGAGAAAGTTGGGGCTGTTCAGTCTGGAGAAGAGGAGGCTCCCTGGTGACCTTATTGTGGCCTTCCAGTATCTGAAGGGGGCCTACAAAAAGGCTGGGGAGGGGCTTTTTGGGATGTCACGTAGTGACAGGACTAGGGGGAATGGAGCAAAGCTGGAGATGGATGGATTTAGAGTGGATGTGAGGAGGAAGTTCTTCACCGCGAGAGTGGTGAGAGCCTGGAATGGGTTGCCCAGGGAGGTGGTTGGGGCCCCATCCCTGGAGGTGTTTAAGGCCAGGCTGGATGGGGCAATGGCCATCCTGATCTAGGGTGGGGTGTCCCTGCCCATGATGGGGGAGTTGGAACTGGATGATCCTGTGGTCCCTTCCAACCCTGACTGACTGTATGACTAGGTCTAGGTGATCCTGCTGTGTCAGGGGGATTGGACTAGATGATCTTTAGTGGTCCCTTCCAATCCCTAATGATTCTATGATTCTAAGTATGGGTGTTCACAGAAGGGGAGAGAACACGGATGAAGACACCCATCCTAGCGGTGATGCACTGCAGAGGACTGAAGCTTCACAAACAGACATCAGCGTGCCTCTCTTTGTTTCAGCCTTGCAGTAGTTAAGTGGCTCATTGTCATGCCTTCTCTGCCAAGAGTGTAAAATTGTCATATCGAAGGCTAATGTAAAGTGTCAATTTATTTTATGAAGGTACCATGTAGGTTTCTAATGTGACGTAGGTGTTAAGTAGTGAGACAAGAAAGGCATCACTGTAACACAAAGATGCACATTTTCTGCTGTTTTAGCATTCTCTGTATTACAATAAAAAAGCATTTTGTGGTTGAGAAGTGTGTATCAAACCTGCAAACATTGAGCTTTGGGTTCATCCAGTTTGCAAAATTTGTTTCAGTCTAATGTTCTTCTGTATTGTCTTTGCTGCCATCCAGAACAAAAGTTTGTCACGCTGAAACCGGTCCATTGCCTTTGATGGCATGGCTTTTTCATTTCTGAGAAGCCTGCAATGAGCAAACTAGCTTTGTTACCATATCTTACAGTCTTTTCAGCCTAAAAAAGTAATAGAAGTAACTACAGCCAAAAGAATACAATGCTCTGCTGCTTTTTACCACTTTTCCTTTGTACAGAAATTTTCTTGTAGTACCAGGCTGTAAAAATATTATATATTGACCAGTTCCTCTGGGTAATACTGTCTGCTTTTAGAGGAAGGATTATGTGGTCTGACAAGCAGTGAAGCCATCTTCTGGGCCCCAGTTTATTGACAAGCACATGTAGATTCACTTTGACTTTTGGGCTTAGGAACGTAGAAAGTGAAGCACCTGGTTAAGCAATTTGCTGAATCAGGGCCACAGTGAACTGAAACATTAAAAAATTATGTAAATACGGGTTTATAGCTTAGCAGGATGAACACACTGAATGCATATATGAACAAAGGATCCACTGAGTGGATCTCATCTCTCTTTGTGTCTGCCTCTGGAATAGCTGTACCATATCCTGGGGTTTTTTATATTTATTTGTTATTTGAATATAATCAGAGACTACCTTTAACAGAATTCTTTTTATTCTCCAGTCTGATTGTTTAACATTTGAGATGTATTGCTTGATGGGATACCTACTGAAAGGACTGGAAAGAATCCCGTTGGCTTCAAACGACAATGAATTGTGCCCGGAGCTCTGGTACAGCAAAGCGTTTAGGCACGTGTTTAAACACTGATGCTTTCAATGGGAGCTGAGCACGTGTGTAAGATAAAGCATGTGCTACGGGCTTTGTTGCACAGGGAAGCACTTCAGCACATTCTTAAATGCTTTGCAGAACTGGCACTGCAACCACCTTAGTTACATCTTTTATTTTTAGAGAAAAAAGAGAAAAGCACAAGAAGAAGTTACTTTATGATAAAAAAGTTTTAAGTGTGCAGTTTTAAGTGTGCAGATTCACTGTCTGTTTGCTAGAAAGCAAGTTTACATACAATATGATTTAGTTTTGAAGAGAAGAATTTAACCTTAACAGGAGACAAATGGAATTTTTTCCCATCCTTTTTCAACAGTTTTGGTTTGGCACTTGTTTAAGGTATTATTAATGTGCACATTCAGGAGGGTCTAGAGCCCTCAGTACTTCTCTATTATGAACATTAGCATGTAATATTATGAATATTAGCATGTGATAGCTTCGGTCTCCCATTCAGCACCCACTTTTAGTGGTTTCCCTGTTACCACTTCAGATGCTTCCCAGGGAGTGAGGAAGAACAAGAATGCTCAAAGAAATGTCTTCTTCTCAAACCGTGTGCATTTTCATTAAGATTTCCTTAGCTCCGTACTTCACATGCCTTTCCCCATGGAAGTAAGAGGAACGTGCCTCTGCCAACTACAAATCCTTCATTAGAACAAAATTTAAGCAGAAAGGGCCAGTCAGGAAATGCAAGATGCTACAGCTTAAAATTTTGCTTCTTTCTTCCCCTCAGAGAACTGAACTGCAACCACTCAAGGTGAATGCCATTATGCACTGGCAAACCCAACGGTGGACAGGAGTTTCACAAAGTGCCAGTGAGCCCAAACCTTAAGAAGCTCATGTTTTTTCACAAACGAAGCACATACAAAGCTTCCCCTAGGAAGTGGGGTTGGTCATGTTCATAGGATCATAGGATGTTAGGGGTTGGAAGGGACCCAAGAGATCATCGAGTCCAACCCCCCTGCCGCAGCAGGACCAAACTATCTAACACAGATCGAGAGCTGGCTGATATTATTGCCCTCCCGCTATCTATTATCTTTGCCAAATCGTGGCAGACAGGAGAGGTGCCTGAGGACTGGAGGAGAGCCAGTGTCACTCCAGTCTTCAAGAAGGGCAAGAAAGTAGTTCCGGGAAACTATAGACCAGTCAGCCTCACCTCCATCCCTGGAAAAATGATGGAGCGGCTCCTGCTGGAGGGCATCTCAAGGCACTTGGAAGAGAAGAAGGTTATCAGGAGTAGTCAGCACGGATTTATGAAGGGGAAGTCCTGCTTGACTAACCTGATAGCATTCTATAATACAATAACTGAATGGTTAGATTCAGGGAAACCAGTGGATGTGGTCTACCTTGACCTTAGCAAGGCCTTTGACACTGTCTCCCATGAAATTGTAGTGAGCAAGCTGAGGAGGTGTGGGACGGAAGAGCAGACAGTGAGGTGGGTTAGGAACTGGTTGCAGGATAGAGTTCAGAGGGTGGTGATCAATGGTGCCAGGTCCAGCTGGGGAGCTGTGACTAGTGGTGTCCCCCAGGGATCGGTGCTGGGACCGGTCTTGTTCAACATCTTCATCAATGACATTGATGAGGGCACAGAGTTCCCTGCTCACAAAGTCTCTGACTGAAATCCTGTGGAGGTTCAGGAAAAGAAACCTGTACCACTCAGGACTGAGCTTGTCTTTGAACTTCAGTGCAGAAAATAGTGAATATATTAAACCAGTTCCAAACTGCTTGGGCACTTGTAACAACATTGGCTGTGCTTACACTGCAAATAACATAAGAATTATTATAACCAACCTGATAATGCATTTACTCCATAGCCTGAACCTGTGCGTTGCAACTCCTGTTGACGTACCTGTGAGAACTGCGCAGCCCAATGTACTTTGCGCTCCAGCGTGTCCAGCATCCCACCTAAACACTCTGGCATGGTCCAAGCTGAGCACCCACTACAATCCTGATCAGTAGCTCAGCTAAATCATTTGAAAGCTTGCTTGGATATAATTACCCCAAACACAGTTACAGATTCAGACTGCAGAAAGGCGTAACCTTGAGAACACCCACGCGCAGAGTCATACCGCTTTAATGACACTCATCATAAACCACTTCAAGTTTCATTAGACCTAAAACCTAACAAAAGAACAGAGAGCTGCTGATAGACCAAAGATAAATATTTGAAGAGTTGCAAAAGCACAAGGGACCAGGAAAGGCAGGACATCACACAGGTTCCCTCAGGTTATCAGCTACTTCCAGCTTTGACTTTGTGGAATGTTTCTTCAAAACATTAACTTTTTATAAAAAAAATACTTGTTACTTTGGTTTCTGTTTCTTCCCAAGATTTCAGGACTTGTTGCTGTTCCATCAACAAAATGGAAAGAGATCATCAATTTTACCAAATTAAAACTCAAAAACAAACATTTTTCCTTATGCTAAGAGTAAGTGACAAAAACGTGATGCTGTTCGAGTGGTCTTTTATTTTCATGTCTCTGATTTTTCCTCTGTCTCAGGTAGCCTCAAAAGTTTTGTTTTCCTAGCTAGTGAGTAGCCCAGTGCTGGGCAGCTGGCTACATGTCTCTGATGTCCTGACAATCTAGTTCTGCAGCACATGGCTTTCACCCTCTGTCTGTAGCGCAGTGAACATGAGCTCTGCCATCTTCTGAATCTCTGGCCACTTCCTGCAGTGCAAACAGCCTTTGAAAGCAACACTGGTGAGGCTGCCTGAGTTGCTATTCCTTCTTCTGTGTTGAAAGTTTTACTGGTTTAGACCTGAGACAGAAGACACTCTCAGTAGAAATATTTTGAAGACAAAATTAAAAAAAAAAAATAAAAAGTGAAGGGAAGGAGTCAAACAGGCAATTATTCGTAATTGAAAAAACTATTGATTTTCCTTTTGATACATAGTCTAAATTATCCCTCAAGAAAAGTAGTAATGCATCTTTAAACAGATTTATTGGTCCTAGCTGTAAAAAAACTGGCTTATTTAACTTCAGCACCATCACATTTTTTCTGTTTTCATCTGATACAGAGATAGAGCATAAATACAGACACTGGAGAGGAGGTTTTGGCTCAGGGATCAAAAAGATTCTAGCTCCTGAGGGCTCTAGGGCTCTGTAGGTTTCATTTTCTCTGTCTCATTCCAGTTTGCAGGTCCCCAGCTCCATATCCCCATACGTGTGTGTCTAAGGAGCAACCTGCATCGCCCCACACCTCTGAGCTCAACCCTCAAAGGGAAGCAACATTTGTGCCTGCAAAGGGGTCTGCCACAAGACGTGTGCACTGATTTCTACTTAAAGTTGTCTCACGTTCACTCAGATCTGAAGGCAAGTCTTTCAAATCAAGTCCATAAAACAGTAATGCATTGTCCACAAACCTGCTGCTGCCTTTGCATCTTTGGCTTCTTCCTAGCACTCCTACCAGCTCGTCTGCAGAGGCACACCACAAACTAATGTTATGCAAAAGGAAAGTCAAGTGCAGAATTACTGTGTGTTACAGCACAAAAGAACTGCAACAAGGCTATGGTTTTCCCAGTATAACCATGTGTCTGGCTGGCTGGCTGGATGAGTGGTGGAAGAAAAGCTCCACGTAGTTCCAAGTCAAATTTACTTCAACACTCTTTCTGTGCCTTTGAGCCTCAGGTTCAGGTTTATCTGTATTTGGTAAGGTGCAAGTCACAGGAGAAGTTTACCCACAGGAGAACAATGAGTTATGTTTCTGCATTTTCAGCAAAATCTCACATTCTCCCACTCTTTCCTGGTTCTCTTCTCTGGAGTCTAGTGATAGTCACTTGCACACAGTCTTCGCTGAGCCTGCTAACACACCTCTTTCTTCTACCCAGGGCATACACGCATAATCTCTGCGGGTCCCTGAGACCCCCAAATCCTCAGTCTCAGTTTAACTGAAGATGGGCACTGCAATCAGCAGGTTTTAAGGAGATCTTATAGGAAACTCACTCACAATGATCCAGTCTCTTTTCCTTGGGAAAATGAGCTAAAACTCTTGAGGGCTTCTCAGGAAATACTACCTCTTGTACCTGTATCCTACATTGCTATGGAAAGGCTTAATACAACTCTTATGACTTGGACCACTCTCTAGTAACAGGAGAAGCAAATATACAGGTATATAATTGTCTTTGAGTAATGTCTTTGTGTTAGGATGGCAGTCAGGTAGGAAAAGAGCGATAAACACAGATGGGGTCACAAATACTTGTTCTGAGAGATTAAAATCATATCACAAGGCAGCATTTCTGATATCTCAGGGAAATCCCTGTGGACTGTAACACAATGTACAAAACACAGTGCTAACAAGGGACTTAAAATGTTTGAAGACTGCATGACCAAAAGCCGGCTGCAGCCAGTCAGTGTGATGATAATAAGTAAATGCATATACATGCATACATGCATGGATGAGCAGCACTGATGTACTACAACGTGGCAGCTATAGCACTGGGACCCTTGAATGAGATGGAAAATACCAGCACCAATATTGGAGGCAGAGAAGACATGAGGAAGACGTGAATTCAGTGTTGTAAGGGTCCATGACAACATCAGTGTGTGAAACACAGAATAAAATCGTAAGTCTTTGCTCTTTCTCTCATACTTGTGGACCTGCATGAACATTTGCACTGTCTTGACACCTGAGAAGAGGGGAGGGTTTGTGCAGGTCAGTTGTTTGTAGGTTATGGGCAACAGGGATATTTTGTTCTAACAAAGGAAGAGAAAATTGAATGTTCCAGCCCATTGTTTCATCCTCATTCAGAGAGAGAAATATCAAGTAGAGCATGCACTATGGCCTATAAGGATTTGAAGATTTTCTCCTGCACAAAAGGTATCCTTCTTGCCAAAGAATGCTAATAGTAACTGTACACCACCTCACTCCCAAGAAGCACCAAGAGAGAGGTCAGGCAATGGTTTCCCTTTTGGCCTTGTGTGGATTGTAACACTTGTGTCCTGGCCACGCCAGGATTTCCAGAAAGGTCACAATTCACCCTCTGCTTCATTTTTCCAAGCTATATCAAGCAGTCCTCAGTCACCAAGGAGGGTCTGACCCAGATTTCCTCCCTTTCTTCCTAGATCTTTGCATGTACCTTTTGAGCATCTACTCCCCAGGCCAACTTTCTGAGGCTCATCATCTTCCCTCTCGTGTGCCAAAACAATCTTATTGCTTTCAGGTCTTTTCTTCCCTTTGATCTCTCCTTCTCTGTGGACATGTTGCCCTTCTCTTTCAGTTCCCCCAGATCCCCATTCTCCTTTCCTGTAGATCCTCCAGGTTGATTTCTCCCTTATTCACATCCTTCTGTTCCCTCAGGTTTTCCCTTTATAGGCTCAAGACCCAACTCTCTATCACAAAGCCTTCTATTAGCAAATGTGGGGGAGGGAACGGGGAGAAGGTCTGCAGCTTTTCCAAATGTTGTGTTGTTGTGAACACTTCCCTTATTGTGCCTGTCTAAAATGTAGTTTATACAGGTGGCAGAATGAAATGTGCCATCTTGTAATTAGTCCCACATGCACTGCAGGCAATTTATCATCAAAACAATCAGCAGTCACCATTTGATTCAGTGAATACCAGAGATTATCAGAAAATTGAGCAGAGAAAAAGGGAGGAGGATAGGATAGAGCACTTTGGCTTTTGTAAATTCTCTTTTTCCCCCTGTTCTCTCCCTTCTTTTTTTTCAGTAAAACAGCATTTTCCCTGAAAAGAAGTGACCAGCCCAAAGGACTCCATAATGAGTCAATTCACAGGAAAGTTGTTGTCTTGGCCTTTACAACCTTTCTTTACCTTCGAATTTGTTGTATTGGACTCTTCTTGTATACTTAATAAACTGCTTCAGTAACAGCAATCAGCACAAACATGCTATTTCACCGGCGAGGAGGGTGTTCTCTTTCTCAGGTGAACACTGCTGCTGCTCCTTTTGGTGATGGTAAGACGAATTGTTATACCTCTTTTCTGCAAGAAAAGAAGTGACAGCAGTCTCTAGTCACTCACCCATCCACACACACATGAATGCAGGCACTTTCACTCACATGCACACACACGTGCGTTGCCAGAGACGTCAAACGCCCCAGGCAGAAAGAGGGGTGGAGGTAATTCCCTGCATCACAGCTAAGGATGACTATAATATTATTTACTGCCAGTCCTCACTGCATCACCGACACTTTTGGTGGAGATATTCAGTAATTAATGGAAAAACAGGGTTCCACCAAGCTCTGGGGAAGTGCTCAAACCCAAGCATCAAGTAATCAGGGTACGAGGCATAAATGCATCTGCAAGGAGAGACAGCAGTAGTCCCATGGTCCCACATAAGAGCATGTCTACCTCTACCCTGCATTTAGGAACTGTGGAGATACAGTATCCTCCTGGAAGGCTGTAGAGGAATGCTGACACATGAATGAATCCATGCACCACATGACATAGCCTGCTCAGCATGATCCCAGCATGTAAAGATCCTGTATGGTTTTTTGAGTTTCACATTAGTTTCAGAAACATAGCAGTGGGAAGACCAATAAACTCTTTTCTTACAGTCTCCCAAGGACTGCTTCCCCTTCTGAGCTTCAATAGCTGCAGCTCTTTCCTACCTCGCTTGCTTGCACCCCCTCCTCATAGTAAGGCACTGCTGAAAACACTCACAAGCCAGACTTGAAAATTTTTCCACCATATGTTACAAACTGATCATTACAGTCTATGAGTCAAACAGAGTTTACTTTTTAAACAAACGACGTGTCAATAAGAAGAATGGACTAATGTTAACTTCTATTACCATAGACATGCCTGGAGACGAAGAGCGTTTGATCTATTGCTACGTCTTCAGGGCAACCTTCTTTCGCAAGAAAGGCTTGTATTGCTGTGTTCTCTGTATCCTCTGCTTCCATTCTATCAATGTTCCTTTTGTTTTAGAGGCTCTTCAGTTAAATTAATATAGTGCTCAAAAGCAGAGGACTGAGTTCAGGCTGGTTTTGGGTAGTAAATCTAGAGTTGCTTGGAAAAGAAATTACACAGCTAGGATGCATCCTTTGAGGTGAAATCCCACAACATGTATGTAGGTGAAAGTCATATTATTTTAGCCATAATACAGCATGACATAAATTATTACTTTAAAATAGTGTGACGTTCTATTACTGACTGCATTGGTTGCAAATCAGCTCTGTTATACCCTCACCAGAAGCCAATAAGCTCTTCCATGTTCTAATTAACACAAAATACCAGATGCAAACCATATTGTCCCATATCCCGCTCCAGACAGTGAAAGTCATCTATGTTCATCCAGCCTGAGCCTATCTTGCACGTACCTGAGCACAGGACAAGGCAAATACCAAGTCACACAACAGGTGAATGCAAGTGAACTTGACTCACTTCAATTTCATCAAAAACCTCATTCAGAATCAACATGTAAATGGCAGCCCTTGGCAGCCCTTAGCTGAAGCACGGTAACGGTCAGTGGCTGTGCTTAGGTGTGAATGCCCAGACACTTCCCTTCAGCTTACAGCAAAGTGTAATAATCAATAAGTCAATAACAAAGAACATACCCCAAATGGACAAGACAAATAAACAGCAGCCCTTTACAACTGCTTTAAGATCAGGATTTTTCTCTGTTCCCTTAACCCCTGAGTTTTCCTCAGAAACAAACAAGTGATCCAGTAACACGCAAGCCCACATTGGGAAAAGGCAGAGCCAGCATGCCACAAAGGAAAAGCAGTGGATCTTCACCCGCCTGGGCCCTTGTACCTGTCTCTTCAGTCATTCCAAGTAGTCCCACTACCTTGAGCAGCTGAGACAGCTTGAGCAACATCCATACTCTTCTCCTTCTGGAGAAAGGCTAGATTACAACTTGCTTATCTTGCTGGTAGGATCATAAGACAGAGATTTGCTGTCTCACTTGGAGGTTTCTTATTCTACCATGTGGTGCATGGTTGGACATCTACAGCTACTAGGTTAGTGTGGATGCCCAAGGAAGGTCTCTCTCTCATTACTCTCACTGTAATGGGCCCAGACTGAAAGGCATTTTAGAAGAGTCTCATTTTCAACACCTTGGCAACCTCTATATAGCAAACTGTGCCAATAAATACATAACAAAAGGAATAACTGGAAAATTCCCAGCTGCATCTAGCAGACCATGGAGACTGTAGAGATGGGTGAGATGCTCCCACTGTTTTCACACCAGCCCTAGTGGGCTTTTAACATCGGAAGCAACAGTGCTTCACCAGTGTCACCACTTAACAATATAATATGACAGCATCTACAGAACTGATTAGCATAAATCAACATAATACCCACTTTTCAGCATTAGTACTGCAAACTTTCATCTTCAAGTGGTGGTAGGGGGACACAGTACCTGATGAATTCTAATGAGTTTGCTAAAGCACTCTCACATGACATTGCATGTTTGCACAGTATGGGCACACGGGGCTGTGCACATGTCCACGCAACAAAACATACACCAAACGATGTCGATCATACTGGAGCTGTGCCATTAACTCCATGGATTCTCCCAGCAATACATGGCCTTTTTCCTGTGATCTTTTCCCAGTTAGAAAAAAGACAAATTTTCAAGAGCTACCACATGGAGAGATGTGGAAAGAAGTGGGGGGAGTTCGTTTCTATTTCAAAGCACATCAGTGTGTCTTTCTGCGCCCAAAGGGTCATCAGGCATAGAGTCACGTAAATAGAGCCTGCTTAAAAAAAATAACTCTAGGTCACTTAGAGTCAGGCCCCTAGGTTTGAATTACAGATAAACACATTTCAAAGTGCAAACTTTGGAAATAAGGTACAGGGGAGAACAACCTTACGTGTCACTTCCATCAATTTTGATAGAGCAGTTTCAATTTGCAGTGTAATAATTCAAAGGTCTTGTGGCTTTCTGAAAACACTGAGCTCTCTTTCCCTCCTCCTCATTCTCTGTCCTTCCCTCAAGTGCTCTGTGCACACTCTGAACATTGCCCACTTGAAACCTGAATGCTTTACCTCATCCAAGTGTATATTTAAGAGCTCTTCCCAATTCTTCACTTTAGGGCAGCATTTTCCTGAAGGAGAGGTCTGTTTGGGTTCAGGATGGCGAGCGCATATCAGGGGCAGCAGGCAAAGTACAAATAAAGGAAAAGTGCTGTGCAGTGCCCAAGAGCAAGACCTAAGGGAAAAGTCTATGAATACTCCATGCTCTAAAGCAGGTCAGGATGGGCAAAGTCCATGAGGCCTTCACTGGAAATGATGACAAAGAAAACACAAATGAAAAGAAAAGTTCCTCAAGAGTGGTACTCTGGTCACTTCACTTCCCGAAGCTGCCACCCTGTTTCCTAGTGCCTGGTAAGCAAAAAGCTCACCACTGTGTGACTTGATATCTCTGCTCTCCCTCTTTCAATCATTTTAATGCCAATAATGCAACAGTCTTTTTCTTTTATAAAGCTCTTAACTTGGCTTGTGCATTAATTTCATTTGCCTAGTAATTTATGCACCTATAAAAACGCAGGCTAGGCATCTCTACAAGCACAAACACATTCTGTTTATGCTTATCTGAAAGTTCTGAGCTCACAGTTACAAAGTCTTGATAGTGTTGATCCATTACTACACATTTTCTAGGGACCAGAGATGAATAAGCTGATTCCAAGAAGAACCTGTCTGCATCTTCCACCTTAACCTGAAGTCCTTTATTTCCCATTGAACAGTCTCACTCCTCTCTTGCTGTTCCAGCCAGTTTCACAGTATTTCCAGACTGATGAAAGCAAGCAATGCTGACATATCTCCAAACTACCGCTGTGATATTTCCAACCCATGTCAGCTACCATGTCAGCAGGCGTTGGGAATGTGCAGTACGGCTCTGAAATGAGACTGTATTCACAAGCTTTCGTTGGACCATTTGGTGAAACCTGCTCTGAAAACATTGGCAGCTTTGTCCAAGCGAAGCCGGGAGGATTAGGCTCTATGTGGCACTCAAATAATACAACCAAAACAAGAAGTACTACTAAGGGCCAGTTTAATTCTGAAGGTATCGTATAACACACCGAGAAAGTAGCACAAGGTCAAGGAAAACATCCATTATTTAATTTGACTCGGAGCCAAAGTGGTGGTGATGTTGAAGACCACACTTCCCACTCTGAATGGAACTTCCTTTATTCAGTCCTTCCAACTTCATCAAAACTTTCCACTCTATCTTCATCAGTCTTTTTCTTACCAAATCCATTACAGTCTCAGAGGGTCCTCCCCTCTTCCTCTTTCTTTCTTTGCCAGACAAATGAGGAACACTCTTAACTCTTTTATAAGCCACATTCTGTTTCCATTCTGCACCCAGTTGCACCTTAGCAGCTGCAGGAAAGTCAAAATAGCAGCAATAACAGCAGAATCTCATCTTATAAAACAGCATCACTGTCACCTGAACTCTCCTTTCCAGATACCATTGCCCTTCTTTTTTGTGCAACAGGATGGTGATCTCACATCAAAGGTACCCATGACAGCATCATGCAGGTATATTTGTTTTGTAGGTAGGTTAAAGCCGTTCTTCATCACTGCGTGCCAATTAATGTTACTACCCAGAGACTTTAAAAAAAATAAATCACCATTTCAGTCATTAAAAAAGTACATATGAATGCAAGATTTGCTAAGCCTGAGTGGATGTGATCAATAATTTACATATTACTGGATAACGAGTAAGGAAAACAAAAATAACAGCTTCAGTTTCAGGATATATGTAGCTGTCGTATGAAAGTAAATATATTAAAACATTCCTGCTATATTTTATGACTCTATATAAATATCAAAATAGGTTTATAAGTTGAAAGGAGAATGTGCCAATTCTAAAATTACCACTCAGAGCACTTCAGTTTATGCGGTCTCCTGGTTAACAGCTCTCGTAGGCAGTTGCTCTCCTCCTCTGGAGGCAAACCACACATCCGCCTTTCCAATACCCATGGTTAAAAATTCATCCAGGAAATGCAGGGCTGCCAAAACTCACTCACAGAGAGTGGAGGTACGGGTAGTCATCACAGGCACTAGATGCCAGTGTGTAGAGTACAGGAGGCTTAGATGAAGCAATTTACTCAGGTCATAGCACTGGTGTCTTGGCACCTGACCAATGTCCTAAGAAGGTGGTGCTATATCTCTCTCTCTTTCTCCTCTTCTGGATAAAGAGGTCAGGTATGGAGATAGATAATTTTGCATCTTATACGGAGCTGGCCACATGTCTCTGACACCAGAAGTCAGATTGCATCCACTGTAAAACATGATTAAGAAAGAAACTCCTTCACCAGGGGTCAAGTGTGCTTGAACTGATGTGTCTTCACAGAATCTCTACCAGTACCACAACCACTTGGCAGTGTGATCCTCATCCCAGCTGCAGCAAACAAGTTTCTGTGACCCCGGTGACCACAGAGGACTCAAAGGAGGGTTTATCAGATATTTCTGTGAAGTGTTGTATGAATTTCCTCAGGTCTTCCCTCAAGGCAAAGAGGAATCTAGGCCCCGGGTTCTTCTAGATCTTTGTTTCTCATGAAATCTGGTTACCCTACTGACATAAATAGAAAAAGAAGGAAATACCTGATGAGCTTCTGCTCTTTCCTGCCTTTCACTTCATTAGTGCATTTCTACAGTTACAGTTCTTGGACACTGTGCAAGGCAAGGTTGGGTTAACCTGTACAGCCTTATTCTTACGCTGTCCAGAGATCACACACTTGGCTTCAACACATCGTACTAAAGTGGCATAGATAAAGCCATGGCAGAGTTATGCCATCTTAGTAGATGTGAACTTTTATGCAAAGAAATGGGCAGTCTAAACCCAAAAGCTTCTCTGAGTCATAAGGAACAAGACCAGAACAAGTTACAAGTAATAAAATTCTTTACAGCTCTTCTTGACGGCACTTGGGTACTCCAAGACAGAGAGAAAAACCTGTGGCCAGCGACCACTTGATGGAACAAGTAAGTTTTCAGTTTTTCAAGTCACTTTCTAAGCAACTGTTCTGAGTGATGGCACAGCAAAGAATCACTGCCTCCTGATAGTGTCTGTTCTTGGATGGTTCCTCTGTTCTAATGAGTTCAAATCCTTTCTAGCCCCGGCGAATGCCTCCTGGCATAGCAGTGAATTAAAGGCATTGGGTTCTGTAGGAGGGTGGTGCCCGTGAGCTGAAGGAGTGCTTGCTGATCTTAATGGGAATCAGGTCACCTCTCAGGGACAACTACATTGCTGACGGGGGCAGCCCCAATTCATTTTTCACCAGGTCACAGGGCCACGCACTGCAGCCGTGACAGGGAAAACTTATCCCCAAACCCAGAATGAAAGAAAGAGCAGCAAACAAAAACCAGGCAGCAGTTTCCCTAAGACACTGTAGGACAACTACTTCTAGTGATAGTGCCTTTGCAGCCTGCTTGCCCGCCTGCAACCCTGCCTTTTCCTTTTTTAACATTCCCAGTGCTCCTTCCACACCAGAGCTTTATTTAAGGCTGTTGGCTGGGAGCCCCTGGGAGGATTCCCAGGCCCCTGGGTGGATTCCTTGACAGGACTTTAAAAGGTCCATCTGCCCAGTTACCATCGATCACATTGGGTATTTGTAATTCAGCCCCCCTCAAGTTACTCAGGTCTTAATTCCCAGTGCTAAACTATATTCAAAGCTGTTCTCTGCTGTTGTCTTTTCAGAGAAAGGAGAATATCTAATTTAAACCTGGAGGTCCCCCCCAGCCCCCTAACGTTTATGCACAGAGTGCATTGCTGCTGTTACACTCTGACACAGATATTTGACTAACATTTTTTCTCTTTGTAAGTGCTTTGCTCCCCACTTCTTGCCTTTTCTTTTATGTTGCATATACCAACAGGGGCCAACTTTATTTCAGTATTGACTCGGATTTTGATGAATATGCTTCTATTTCATTTATTCTTTATTTGTGCAAAAGCTAGGCAGTATTTTTTATATTGTTTCCCACTTCCTTTTTGATTAAACTGTTATATTTGATTTTCCAGAAACAAAGCAGCACAGAGATAGAGAGAGTGAGAAAAATATATCATCCTTGATTCTCTCTTGACTCACAGCTCTCTAAGCTCTGACCCAAAAGCCCACCTTAACTCACTGGAAAAAAGTGCCCGAAGGGAGCCGTCAGACGGGAAGCTCTTCAGGAAATGACTACCCAAAGTGTTAACCACAGGAGAATAAGGCCTTTTCCACCTCAAATTAACTGAGCTGCTTAAACAAAAACACTAAACCTACTACTATAAGAAAAACAACAGATGACCCAAGACAGTCCTTTGAAATTGACTTGCTGTGACCAGTACCAAAGATCAAAGGCTCCTCAAACTCCAGTGTCGTTAGTCAGCACGTCGCAGAACATCCAGTGGTGCAAATGCAGTGGAGAGGCTGCACACCTATTTCTCCTTTGCTCATAACTTTCCCCAACTCTCTTCTTTGAGCCTGAGTGATCCCACACTGGTTTTTTTTCAGCTTAGGCAAAAACACCCGAGCCTCTTCACTATTTTCTGCTCAGAAAATAGTGCCACCTCAACACGGATTGTGTATAAACACCCTCCCTTTTTGCTGTGTGCCCAGAAAAAGACCTGGCAGTAAGCTAAGGCCAGGACTGTGGCTTCTTCACTAAACCAGCCAGCAGTGGGACCATGGTTTCACCAGTGCCGTGTGCTAAGGGATTGGAATTTACTGTTGCACCCCCACGGGACAAAGCAGGACACTTTAATTAAGACCACCCAGTGCAACCCTCAGAAAAGGAACTTTGATCCCACAGTCCTTGTCTACTTCCACACTAGGTCCCTTCCAACCTAAGCCATTCTATATTCTATGATTCTATGCTTTCATTTCTTCTCATGTGCTCTCTTTCACAGCCTTTTTGGCCATAGGCAGTGTGGGTAGCCCTCACCCTGTAGTTTGTGGTCACTGTTTTGGCAGGACACCGCTTGCCAAGCTGCTACCTTTTGGTTAAAAATGCCCAAAGCAAGAGAAATATTAATTTTCATGGAACAGCCAGAGGAGAGGAAGAAGTAGGCAGTGAAGCTATTTTTTCCAGAGCTGAAAGCTTCAGGCCAGATGAACAGGGTCACAGGCCATCCTCGTGGTCCTTCAGCAAGGGAATGACAAGTAGTAGAAACAGACACTGCCTGCTGCTAACTATTGCAGCTCATCCTCCATTTGCCTGCACCTGTCCCAGAAGGACCTTCATTGCCATTTTAAGCACCATAGAGTTGAGGTGAGCGCATCACTTGCATGGTGGCTACTACCAACCACAGCCCCGACAGGAGATGAACCCCCAGCTTGCTTCACAGAGCAATAAAAGCTGAGGCCTGACTGAGTGTTCTCACAGACATGCAGGAACTGCCCCTGCTCTGCTTAAAATTGAGAAGCAGCTGGGGGTCTGCTGAGGGAGCTGGGCTGAGTACAAGCCAAGGAGCCCTGCTGAGAAGCAGGCTGAGACTCTGCCTTTAGGAGCATGGCGAGTTGCAGCAAAGTGCAGAAATCAAGGCTAAACAAGAGGTAACACATTCCTGAAAGCCCCAGAGCAGATCAATGGCCAGGAAGAGAGCCCAGCCTTCCTCAAGGATGCCCTTTGCAATGTCAGCCTTCATCCTTTTTAAGCTTGTTCTGCCCTTCTCAAGAACCAGATGTGGCATTTGTGCATCCAATGAGCTTGTGAAAGGCCTCCAGGCCATCAAGCTATCAGCTGCTATCAATTGTGTTTCCTATCAGCTGACATCTATTGAGTTTCCTCTCCTTCAGGTCTCTCACAGTGCTCCTGCATCCCAAGGCCACCAGCCTGCCCATTTTGCAAACATACAGTTTAGACCACGCTGCCCGGCTGACCGCTGGTGGGGTGGGCTGCCACTCAGCTGGGAAAGCGCCTGAAGGCTGAGACGGAGCGGAAGGACCAAGTCATGCATTTGCTCAGTTAAGGAGTAGAGTGGTGTGTTAAAGTCACCAGCGCAGAAGGGGCGTGAGGAAAGCCAAGCATCTCCTTCTGCCCTGATGTGTTGTGTATTGGGTTTTCACCTCCTAGCCTCTGATGGGTAGTTTGTGTGTAGATGGTCGCTAACAGATATACGTGCATTGCCCTGGTGCTCCTTCTGCAGAATCAGCAAGCAGAGTGACCACAGGGAACGGTGAACGTTGGCTTGGCCAGGACTCGCCTCCTTGATGCAGGAGGCAATTTCCCTTCACAAAAGTAGAAATAATTGCAATACATATTTCCAAGCAGAGCCACAAAGAAGGTTCCTCTCAACTGTGACTGACCTCTGAGGCAGTCAGTGCTAAGGCATATTTGAATGGGGATCTGATTGCACCCATAGATTCATAGGAAGATCTAACACCGCCACGGGGACAATAGAGTGTTTGCAACCTGCCTGCCAAGTCTGCAAGACAAGTGCAGATTAAGTCACGAGGAAGTCAGCTATCTGGCTGTTATATAAAGCTTTCTAAAAGGCAGTGACATACATTTAGCAACCATCCCAAAAGGGGAAAACATTTTTGCAGTAACTCTCCTTGCCATTGCTGGCCTCTTTCTTCGTGAAGGGAGCAGCATTTATGGGACCAGTGTTTGGAAAAGTAAGTTTGAACAGCAGTGTCAAAGGGTAATTGGCTCAAAAGAGATCTCTACGTTTGCAACAAGAGGAATTAAGTTTCCTTAAGCACATTGGGACCACAGAGGGCTAGTTGTTGATAGACCCACAAGTAGTAATATTACCAGGTTCACACCAAGGGTCATAACATGCAGTGAGACAACAGTCCCTTGGAGCAATGAGAGCAGGGTCATGACTCCTATGTGGAACTGATTGATCCTCAGAGTTCAAATCTGTGAGATGCATGGGGAGGAAAAATATGTCTTTCACAGTATTCATTTACACTTGGCTTTGAAAGGTTGTTACTGAGGCAATGGCCACCTTGTGCTCTTGCTTTTCACTGAAAGCCACTTGGAAGGATTTGAAACTGTACATGACAATGGGGTTTGATCAGCAGAATCTGCTAGTGAACAGGTTACACACCAACATAAAGTTTTGTGGCGTTTGGTAGATTTTCTTCTCAAGTGGTCAAGTCTGAAGACTTGTCTCTAGTGTGTATGCAGCAGGACAAATCCTGAAGCCTTGAGAAATTACAGTGAAACTATGTGCCACCACAGCAGGAACTTAGTTTATGCTCATCACAACCACAAATAGATAACTGCATACAAGTCACATTTTCACTGCATTGATCTTGAACCTCAGCTCCCAGAACGGACTTGAAGAATATTTACAACAACCTAAGGGCCAATGATGTTTAGCATTCTCTAAATGATGCCACTACCATAGACCTCTGGAGTGCCCTATGCTGCTCTTAGAATCCCAGTCATCAGCACAAGTTCCTTGGTAGCCTCCTGCATCTTTGCCACCTGAGGGAACCTTGTTTCAGGAGGTATATTCGGCTGCCTCCTTAGAGTTTCATTTATATCTGTGAGGACAGAGGAAAATATTTGGAATCCAGCCTTAAGGAGCCCATGACTCCAACACACATCCTTAAATAAGCCTGCTGCATTTGCTGGAAGCATCTGGGAAGCTCAGAGGAAGTCATTCTGGTTCTTGTGGGAGTTTTGAGTCACTTCAAACAGTGTAATGTCCAAGGGACGTCCCCTTGGCTTGCTGAGCAGAATTATACAACAAGACGAAACTTCTCTGTAAATTTTGAATAAGGCCAGAGGTAGGGTCTTGGGAGTTCAGTCAGTGCTAAATGAATACAGCAATCAATAAAGCTTATAGCTACTTACTCTCCTCCCAAGCCTCGGTGCCTGGATCCAGGGAGCTCGCTGTAGAACTGCACATAGACTGTATTGCCCTGATCAATACTGGAAGGTGCCAAGATACAACACTATTAATACATCTGGCCCCACTGAACTCAGCAAAAGTTCTGCCATTTACTACAGTCAAGTCAGGGTTTCACCTAATGTGTCTTTTCCAGCTCTAATATCTGTAATCCTGAGCACATTGCTAAATTGCCAATGGGATCTGCCAACCATCACAGTCTCTGATTTGTCAAGTACTCTATTTGTATTCACCACATCTCTGTCGTGCAAAGGATTCCAGTAATAAGCTATTAAAGACATTTGATGTTACCAATTTAAAACTGAAAAACACAAACTACTGAGGTGGTGAAGTTGCCAGAAGAGACATCAGGCCCCACGTTAGAATATCTGATTCATCAGCTCCTGTATGTGCAAAGCCTGCAGATTGGATAATTATAGCTCCATCAGTGAATAGTGTGTTTATTGGACCCAAATCTGGTAAAGTAATAGAAGTGGAATAGAGACTAACATTATCAGAAGCGCTTGCAGAGATATTGCCATGGCACAAAGGGCTGGCAGACATGGACATGTAAGGATGGTTTACTAAAGCTCAGGGTTTTTTGTGAGGGATTCACCCATTTTCAGTGCAGCTACCCAACAGCTACTGTGCAATATGCACAGAAATATCACACTGCAACCAAGAAGAGGACGCTGTTATGCTGGTTACTTAGCAAATCTCAAAATCCCCGCTCAACACAGTCAGTGAGAGATTCTCTTTCCTAGTGGTTCCACTGGATAAAAGCTTGGCAGAAAAAAGGGGGATCCCAAATGCCACTTACTTTGCTAAGCCATTAGTTGGGGAGAACATACAGATAGCTAGATGGTTAGTCTGGTCTGGTACCAATTATCTGTGCATGTTAATGCTTTTGTATGCTCAGAGAGAAACAAGGTACCGATGTTCAAAACATTAGGATGAACCCTAGAAGTGGCTGCAGTGAGTGGCCTTTCAGGAACAGGTCTGTGGTGGGACGGCTGGAGTGAAAGTGAGGGAAAGGGGGCCAGCAGCCCATAAGTGGTCAGTGCAGCAGATAATTTTTAAACAAATGTGTGGTGAGAAACCCAAACAGCCAGCAATACCAAAGCCAAGAAGATACTCAGTCCTGTGAGTCGAAGGGCTGACATAGTCACAACAACAAAAATTTGCTGAAAACTTGAAACTGCTGACGTTTACCTTCTTGTACAGGTCCTGCAGTGATGAGCATACAGCAAACTCTACTAGGTGTTTGGCTCAGCCTGTGTGGATGTTGCAACACCAGTGAAGGTTCTTCCTGTTTAGTTCTGTCTCTCATTCTCGGTTCAGGTCAAGGCTTCAGGTAGCCCTGCACATAAACCGGATTGCCCACGGACAACCTGTTGTGAAAACAATTTTATTTAATGTTGTAATTGTAGCTAATTTTCAGCAAGCTAGAAGGCAAATGCGAGCGTTGCTTTGCGTCAAATTCAACGTCTGGTGGGATTCAAAACGTTCATCTACTTTGGGAGTTTTTTCTGCATATCTTTTTTTTTTTTTTAATGAAGTACATTTTTGGAAAAAAGCATCCACTTAAGCAATATTGAGACACTTTAATTTGGGCAGGGATCAGATAACTCCAGGGGTACCTTCAGTCTATTATTCTGTAATTCAAAATGTCAAAAAAATCTTTCAAAAGTCATTCAAAGTGATCTTGTGAATTGATAGAAATACATCATTTTTTTCATGTTTAACTAAATCTATATTTTTCAGGATGAAAAATTGACTGCAAATTTTCATCCATCTCTAATTGAAGTTTTTCTCCAAAAAACATTCATAGAACTGCACTTTTGATTTTGTCCCTTCAGGAAATAACTTGTTTGCAAGTCAATTTATCAAAATTACACTTTCCAATACAGAAAATAATAAGGTATTCCAGATACCTGTCTTGCACCACTCAGCACAACTAGAAGCGGGAGAAAAGAAAGACAGCAGTGTATTTTAGGAACACATTCTTCAGCAGGGCTCTGTTTTCATCACTAAATCAATCTAATCTTTCAGTGGGTCGTACAAGTTCAGGCAAACTCCAAGGAGTAGCTTATGTCACGTTGTTTGACTGTATAAAAGCTGTTTAACAAAATGCAGAAGGCATCCAGAAACTATTAACACATAATAATGTATCACTACTAAACATTGCACAATCATTTAGTAAGACGGGAAAAAAACTCAGTGATTCTTAACGTATCTCATGCCTCAAAAAAGTTTTAATTGTTTTTAATGATGGCTTCTTGGAAGTCAGAAAACAATCTTTTACCCAAAATGTTTCATTGAATAAAAATAGATATATTTGGAATTATTTATGAGGCAATGAAGCCAACACAGATTCTTTTGTTTACTTAATTATTTAATATTTGGACAGCGCTTTGCAAGCATAATATGCTCTTATTTTTAGTACTTCTTGCGCATACAGCGTTATCAGCAAGATTTGAATAAAATGCTCTCAGCTTTGCAATTTTCTTGATTAATTTCTTTGTATAAAGCAGCAGAGGGAGCTCATACATTATTTTTGGTGTATCACACCAAAATGATAAATTACGTGTGCACACACACGTGCACGCGCGCGCACGACTGGGTGGCGTAGGCCCATACGTGTGCGAACACACGCAGTCAGCGCTGGGACCAACCGCACAGCTACAGCGGCTGTGCCTGCACTAGTCGTGCAGACCAATAGGAGCAGATCTGTACAGGAAAAGAGCTGGGAGCGAGCACCACACGTCCACAGCGCACATCTCTCGGGGAAGGCTTTCTGGACTAGCTGCAGCCTGGTCCCATAGGCTGAACTGCCCACTTGTGCTTTGAGCATGTTCAGTGGGCTCCCGCAGTGCTTCCTCCAGCTGGATTTTACCCAAAAGGAGCCCAGCTGGCATGTTCCAACATCGCTCCGGGATACAAACTGAAGCTCAGCCGATCATGGTGATTGAGAGGCACACACGAGCAGTGTGCTCTTGATCCACGCCAAGTCACCACCACCAGTGCTGTATGAGAAACTTCCAGGTACCTGGCCCGAGCTGATCTTCAGGTGCATGAAAAATTAGATGGATGACTTCAGCTTAGGCACTAGTGTTCTGCCCAGGTGCCATGTTAGGTACCTACATATGTCTTTGAATCTTCTCTTCAGTCTCTGTAAGTTTAGCAGATGTTTAATACTGGAGGAACACTGAGAAGAAAGTGCTGAAATCACTTAAAAGACTGGAAAAACTTCTTGAAACTTGTTGTTTGCATCTAGTTGAAGGACCTCTTGAAAGTTTAGGCCCTCAACTGGCCCCCTGAAATCTGAGGTGTAAGGAAAGCTTAACAAGAGTTGTACTTAGCAACCCCTAGCACTCCCTAGAAATTATTGTTGTCATTTTATTTAGAGTACATAGCATCTTCAACATGCTGGACTAGCCAGTAACTCAAGAGCACGGTTTGGTTTCCCTAGGCGCTCCCACGTAAGTCTCAGAGGAAGCAACGTGTGGCAGATTACACAGGGTGGCACAGTTGTAAGGAAGTGGCTAGTCCAGTGGAGTAGTCAGCTCCCAGACACAGCTGAGCACCACTGAGGCCAAAGACTGGAAATAGTAGAATAACTGGCCTACAGATACCTTTTTCTTCCAGGCTGGAGAGCGATTGTAATGAACTGTCTCCTATGGCTTGATGCTTTCTCTTCCAACCTGGACAGGGCAGACACGAAAACCACGACAATGGGACTGAAAGAGGCAGCAGAGGTTGGGAGAACAGAGAAGTGGGGGGAGGGATTAAAGTGGGGAGATGAGGCTCAACGAGAGAAGATAATCACAAAAAGTTTTTTTTAAAAAATCTCCCCATTCAGGATCAGGCTTGATGTAAAATGAATGGATTTGGGGAGAATTACTTGCCATATTCAAACCAGCTGGCCAAACTCGTAGTAAAACACCCATAAGCCATCGTTGCGCGAGAGAGGAAGTCACATTGTTTTTATTTGTCTGTGGAGCAATATGTGCCAGCGTATAAATAGTAACTAATAATAATAATAACATGTGCTGCAGCACTTCTGTGATGTTCTTCAATAATTACTGTTGTTGTAAAGGAGTTGAGGGTGAAGTAAAACACTCTAAGAGGGGAAAAACTTGCGACATCTTCCGTCAAGTATTTGTGTAACTGAATTAAAGATGCGCAGATACACCGAGTCGAAATTACCTCAGTGCTCTCTGAACCCTGAAATCTCAAGCTGAACACCTTGAAAATCTTTTAGCTGCATTGTTCTTTCACATGTTACGAGGACTTTTATTTCCTCTTAACAGCAGTAAATCGTCAAATGAAAGAGGCTTATATTGCACATGCCATGGCGAGACGTGCTCGTGATGTAACGTCAGAACAAACTACTTTTTAACCTAATATACAACAATTTAGCAGCATTAGAAGCACATAAAACAGATAGAAGTATAGCTTTTACAGCCATTCATCAATGGCCTTTTTTTGAAGAGTGCAGATACCTCCTCAGGCTAAGCATACATCTCTCTATTTCACATAAATACACAAAGTGACAGGGCTTCCAGTCAAAATAAACATTTGCTCAGTGTGTACCTGATTTCCACCCATTTCATTCAACAGGAAAGATACTGAGGTTAACAAACACGCTAATCTCTCATCTGCTCTAAGGATGGGGGTGCGCTGCGTCCACCAAATAGTGATTGAGTGTGTTCCCAGTTTGCTGTTCCTCTGGATGTCCAAGCCCTTGTATTGACACTCTTTGAAAGACAAACAAACAAACAAGGCTCAAGGTAGATCCAGCCAGAATCAGTTGCAGTCTTTAGCAAAGGAGAACGGCTCCAGGCAGAGAGGACTATGGCTCAGGTGTTGTAGCAGTGAGAGTAGTGAGAAGAATTGTTGAAGAAACACGAGGAAGAGTAAAGGTGGAATTGTTGCTTAAGAGAACAATTGACACGTAATATTGAACACAAAGCATCTACAATTCAGGACTGAACAGTCCAAATCTTTCAAGAGTCTGAGTCACCTAAGACTCACCAGGTTTGTGTTAGCTAGAACAGAAAACCTTCTTTGCTGTTTTTCGCTCTGGCTGCATTGCCCCAAATCCTCTGTGGATGGAAACGTTGTCCTGCTGCCTCAGCCTGCTTCTGCAGCAGCTCAGTAGCTGGAAGGAGAAGGTGAGATGAATGCAGCCTCTTACCTGGTGGGATGGAACTCATTAAGTATCACCATCAGGGCTGCCTCCCTTGGCAAACGTGGGCCAAGAGATTCCCTCTGGATCCCACACCTGGCTTGTCAGCTCTGTAGTCTGATGCTTCATCAAGGTAAATACATGATTTGGACACACTGGTGAACTCACACTAGAATTTCATAAAACTCTACTAAAGAAGAAGTAGATTGAGACATTTTAACAGTCATGTTGTTAGTCAAACCTGACTAACAGATTATTTTCCACTGACATCATTTCTTTATTCTATTTACAAGCTAAATAGTCCAGTCACTCAATTGATAAATGCTCATTTTCTTCCATCTTAATTAACTAAATATTCCTTTACTTAAACCAGCCCTCATTTTTCCATAGACACAGTAATAGATCCATTAGCAGGGGTCTATCTGAGACCAGGGATCTTTTATTTATGAGGACAAGTCCAAACAGCTACTATTTTTTAATGTTTTTATTTTCCTTGATGCCGTACACCGTGTAGTGGCTTTGGGCCAAACAGTAATCACACAATGGGTGCCGTTCCCTCTTTCTTGACCTATCACACTCCACATGATTTAATCCATTGTTTTGGATGTTGCTGATGATTTATTGTACGAAAAATGTAAATGATCTGGATGGCAGATGTTTTATATTTTCTGACCATTCATTTTCAGTGGGAATGTAATTAAAATTTATGAAGTGTATCTGCTGAATTGCATTGGCAATTGATGATCTCCTCCAGTGCTGTCTGTCTGGAGATGATGAGTGATTGTGGACAATGAGATGTGTTGACAAGGGCAGAAACAGACGTGATGTTACTGTCATGAGTGAGGTTACCTGCAAAAAGGCTGCCGGATTTTTTCTTCCTTTTTTCCCACAGGAAGAAGGTGGCAACCAGAGCTGTCTTTCTTCTTGCAAGACAGAGTACAAAGCCTCTGCACACTCCTGAAAGCTGTCACTCTTCACAAGTGCAATCTCTGTCTCTCTCAGCAATGGGCATCTGGAAGTCCCGATATCACTTACAACAACCCATGTCAAGGATATTAATTAAATTCCTGATGGCCACCCAGAAAAGCTAATGAGTGTAAATTTCACAACATCTCAAGTTATAAGGCAGCACATTTAACCTTTTCAGCATTGATAGCCTTCCTCCAGAAGAGAAGGAAAGCAGTGAGCAGTTTGCCAAGGGAGAGTGTGATACTGTGAGTGGCAAGGAGGAACAGGAAAAGGAGGAGACGTTTGCTCTGCAGTGGTCTGAAATAGAAAAGGACTGGAACAAGGACTGCCAGGTTTAGATGTCCCTCAGGCCAGAAACAGGACAGGAAGGGGTTTTTGCAGAGCACAGAACACTTAGCACTGTGAGGCTGAGTGGATCTTTTTACCTCAGCACCTTTCAGCTTCACACAGAAGCCCAGCAGCTCCAGTCCTGGCTCTGGTGAGTAGTACTCACTGGACTTTGACTTGCCCTTGCTCTTGACATTTCTAACACTGTGGAGGAGACAATATAGGGTTGCTACCATTCTCTCTACAACAAATGTACAAATAGAGCAGATTAACATGCAGTGATTAAAGTAACTGCTACGGGACCACGAGTAGGACCTGGGGACTTTCTGACACCCTTCTTTTTTCATTGGAGATTTTGATCACTGGAAGTTACACTGTTTTATGGATCTAAGTGCAACTGCCTTTCTTCCCCCCTGCTAAACCTGAAGTGGTTTCCAAATCTACAAACCTCATGAAGCATATCTAGCAGTAGATGCTAATAAAAATGGCTTTGTGCTTAAGTCATGTGGCCACCTCATTATCAGATGCTTGTAAATGAGTATTTTATCCCGAAAGCAAAACCCAAAGTAGTTTCTTGTAAATGCCCCAATCCAATTGTGGTTAATGACACTACATCCAGTGAGGTGGGGTCTGTAAGGAAACAACTGTGGCTAGAAGTGGATGATCCCTTCTCGTGCTGAAGTCAGTGGGCACTTGGCCATTCATTTCAAAAGCAGCATTACAAGCTCAAGAACTAATCCAAGCTTCAGGCCTGGTGGTGACTGTGACATTTGAAAGTGTATGATTCAAAACAGACGAGGGATTGAAATGACAGGTGCAGCAGATGGTCAAGATCCTGTTACACAAAGGCATTTTTGAAATATCCATGAATGCTCCCAGCTTGGTTGTTTCTGCATGTCTCCGGGCTGGGATGGGGAACAATAGCAGGGGAGAAGAAAGCATGAGGTAGGAATGGAGACACAAGGTCTGGGCAGGCAGATTTTGTTAAAAACCAAGGAGTAAATCAGATACTCTCAGCGGTCCTCATCCTACAAGAGGTTTCGCAAATACTGCAGAGCTCCGGGAGCCAGGTACCTTTCAGATAGTCTGTTGGTTTCATGGCTGTCCTATTGAGAGCCTCAGTTTACCCTTCGCTACTCCTAGGTAATACCCCTTACCTGGCTTTGTATGCCAAACCTTCATTCATTAATACCGATGTCAAGGAGGGCACTCAGCACCTCACAGGAGGCCGAGTGCACCTGCATTAGTTAGCCATAAATCATGGAAACAACACTTTGAAGTGTCAGAGAGATTTAACGTGGGATACAGAACAGAAGGGGAATGTGATGAACTGAGCCCCAAGCCCCAAATAAGGAATTTAAAATGCACCTTCCCCTTAAAAGTGTCAGCAAATGAAGAAAAAGAAGAGCAGGGGAGCCCCAAAGGCAGCAATTTTGAATGCTTTAGTTTTCTCTATTGACTTTAATTAAGCTCACCCAGGATTGCAGGCCTGTCACTTGGGGAACCTTTCCATAAAGAAAAAAGGAGTTTGCTCCCCAGGTGGGTTTTCCCAAGTTTCTCAGGCTCTTACCACAATATATGCCTGGCGTCCATGACAGGGTCGTCAAAAATAATAGCTAAGGAATTCACTGTCTGTCATTCCAAAATAATTATGTATGGGGCTTTACTTGCACTTGAGATGGGTTATACACTTCATTGAGAAAAATCCATGCAGACTAAAACATATATTTATGTGCAGCCACGTGGTATACAGAGATTGCACAGATTAAAGGCAAATAAAGAGGACAGTGGAACAGGAGTCCATGCGCACACGTGAGTGATGTCGAGAATGCAGGCAGAGAGAACTGTCATTCCAAGGTTTGCTAATTACAAAATGCATTAATGTTTTATTAGCCCCTTATCGGTAATTAATCACCTACTCTGATGTAAAGTTCAGGCTTACCAATGCACCATGGATATTGTCCCTTAAATATGAGCCACGTCTAAAGGGTCAGCCAGAACCATAGTAAAGAGAGCAGCATGTTCCCCTCAGCCTCAACATCGTGCCTGTGTCTGTGCAGGCAACTGCTTTTGGGTGCCTGCAAACTCAGAATAGTGCCGGGAGAAAGAGGAAAAAAAAGGAAGAGAGCTTGCAAGCAGAAGGGGAGGAGGTGGTATGCTCAGCGGTATTCTTCAGGTGCACAGTTTGAATAAAAATGCAAAACAGGATGCTCCCATTCAGTAAATATTATCATTTTTATTCACTCATTAATTAAGTTGCTTAATTGCTGCTGTCAAAAGACTCTTGAGTTTGTGACTGTGGTTGTTGCACTGTTTTGATAGTAGCTGAAGAAGGAAAAAGGCAGCATCACTCGGCTTGCTCTTTACCTGATAATAAGGGGGAACGGGTGATAGGGGATCATACTGAAGCTGCAGAGCCTACACGTGGAAGAAGATAGATACTTCCAGGAAAAAGAGGAAGGGAGAAGTTCAGCTTGATGAAATCCATCAGATGTTATTTCACTGCTGTGATTGATACCCTGTAGCTTGTGCATTATCCTTTCATTCATTACTCAGTTAAAGTAAATTTTATGCAAAATATTTCCTGGTTTAGTTAGCTTTCCATGAGGGCCTGGAAATGAAAATGGACTCAAGCCATGGCAGCCAATACAGTTATAATACTTGTTTCTAGATCGGTCCCCAAGGGATTATTTTAAGATGGTTTAGGAACAATCTCTTCCATAACACAGGAAGACAACATAGACTTCCATAACATAGACTGACAAACAGCCAATGCTTATGGCATGTTACACATATATTTCTTAGCCACTAATTTTACTTTATAGCTGAGAATGAAACATGTAACAGAATCATAGAATCATTAGGGATTGAAAGATCATCTAGTCCAATCCCCCTGCCACAGCAGGATCACCCAGACCAAGTCATACAGTCAGTCTGGGTTAGAAGGGACCACAGGATCACCCAGGTCCAACTCACCTACCATGGGCAGGGACACCCCACCCTGGATCAGGCTGGCCAGAGCCTTATCCACCCCGGCATTAAACACCTCCAAGGGTGGGGCCTCAACCACCTCCCTGGGCAACCCATTCCAGGCTCTCACCATTCTCACGGTGAAGAACTTCCTCCTGACATCCACTCCAAACCTACCCATCTCCAGCTTTGCTCAGAATGGAGAATTCAGCTTAATGCTGCAGCTCCCTTAACCCAGGTTCAGAGGAGAGTTCACAAGTACAGGTAAACAGAGACAGTTTGTGAAGACCCCTAAAATGCTTCTATCCTTTGAATTGTTGGAAAGTCTTCAACTGCATCTCAGTCTGTCCCAGATACATCTGTTAATGTCTCTGCTGGTGAGAAACTACACTTCACACTGATCGTGCAATATAAAAGTTCTCCAAAGATTCTCCAGGAGAACGGCAGATCTAGTTTGTAACTTCTCATCTCTAAAACTGAACCTAGAACTTTTCTGAGTTGAAAGGCTACTGGCCTACAGCATCACCCTGCCTTAACTGTCAACGATTACAGGTTCCTCAAAAAAAACCTAATGGCATCATTGCATGACTTCTGGGCACTTGCTGCACTCCCTGCTTTTAATTCCACCAGAACTGAAGAACAAGCAAAAGCACTGTGAGCTTGTCATGTCATTCTACACATTGGAAGGTGCGGGCAAAGTTCTCAAGCATTTTAAACCTCCTAGGTACTATTCAGCCAAAAAAGTCCTAAACCACATCCATGCATATGACTGGATTTTATGGGTCAGCACAGCCTCTTTAAGATTTGCAGGCCTAGAAAATGACTGATGAGCTGGGACAGCTTTACCTTGGGACAACCTGAAAAGGGTGGCATCTTCAGCTGTCTGCACTGGTCTGGGTGTCCAGACTTCTGAGCTGCTTGTCAATCAGTCCCCAAGACAGCACAGTTTACAGGGCAGATTTTTTGCTGCAACTATCACTGATTCTGGTTTATCTTAAGTTTCTTCAGTGCAAACACTAGCTGATATCTATGGAGGGTAACACAGGACAGCAAGAGGTCCCTCCACCGTTTGCCCCCAGACAGGCAATTCCCAGCAGTCAGAGTCTGAATGTACTCAGTCACAATCTGTGTTCCTCACTGTGCTTTTACAGGTTAACTTCTGGAACTGGGCACTCTTTGGCATTAACGAGACACATGTCTCTGCAAATCTTCCTTTCCTGACTCAAACCAGTTACCCAAACCCACACGGACACTGTTGGAGCATCTGTGCACTGCCTCTGCTGCTCTGGGACACACCTGCTGAGGCTGCGTGCTCATGCCACTCTCAACACACCTCTGTCCCAGTTGTGAGTCCACTGGAGAACATACCTGAGGCACCAAAACGCAAAGTAACACAAGTTTTGCCACTTCTCCGACCGGAGAAAGCATCTTTTCTTCTCCTCTCCTTGACCTTCCTGATGTCTCTTGTCTTACTCTTTCTCTTTTCTCTTCTCTAGTAGTCCTTCTTGCAACTCTGGAGAGCAAAAGCTACGAGAGTCACTGTGAAAGGACCCTGGTCTTCAGAAGGAAATGTTGCTTTTTAGCTCTTCTCTTCAGGGATTCTCAGGTGCAATCTGAAGCTTCTCTTTGTCAGTGACCAGCAGTTAAATTATACTCTGCAAAAAGGAGAAATGAGCCAAAGGAAATGTTGTGGCTTGACAGGAAGGGACCTAAATTTAACTACGAGAGAAAGCAGGTGATGTAAGTTCTTGATATAAGTTCTCAAGCAGCCACCTGGACCTAAGTAACTCCTTAAGTAATGCCCTGATATAGCAGCGGCAGGCTCTGCCTAGAGACAGTGTAATAAATTGCCAGAGCATGTTATTCCCTGAAGACCCAGCAGGCATGAGGCTTTGAAAGCTTCCTTGGGAAAAAAAAGCACAAAGATTCAGCCGCTGTCCTTGGGCCTTTGCTTCCGTAGCACTTCTCCCAGCTTGGCGTGGCCAGACCAGACAATTCACACAGGGCAACTGGCACCCTTTGTGATACCACCTCGAGATCCCACCGTGATCCCCCACTCTGGCTGTGGCTTGCAGAACCACCAAGCAAAAGCCTCTGCTTGCCCCTCCAAAACAGAGGAGACATCCCCTTCCAACACCAGATGGGGCCCCAGAGTGACTCCGGAGTTGAGAGCTGCCACAGAGAGGAGAAAGCTCCTGGAAGGGTCAGCAGATGCCAGGCTAGGAGAAGATTAAGTATGAATTGTTAAAAGATGGCTGTTCCCTCCAACATGTAACAAGATCCCCACTGGAGTTCAGCAGGGAAACATCCTTGGCTGGCTGTTGCAGGTGAAGGGAGGCAGAGACGATGCTGTGAAGCTGAAAGCTGCCGTTCCTCAGCCCCAACAGGGCACTGGACATCCCTTATGGGGCTGGAAATGAAGTTTTATGGAGACCTGTGAGCCCCATGGAGGCCTGGGTCTTGCCTTGCTGCATGTATGAGAGTTGAAGAGGGGGTCAGAGGGTGAGAGAGAGTTCAGCCCTGGGCTGAGCAATGACCCTGCCTGCATGGGAGGGGGATGTCCTCAGCCCTTCAGCAGAGTCACTGGAGGTTCATCCCACCAGGGAGGAATTCCTCCCAGCAGTAGCCGTCCCACTGATGAATCACCCTGCAGACAGGGCTGCAGTCTGCTCTCCCTCCTCTCGTGCAGCTGTGCTCCAGCCTCCCGCCGATGTGTGCAGCCACCCACCACGCCCATCACAGAGGCCAGGATGAATGAGTCTCCAAGAGAAATTGGGGTGATGGCACGGGGGAAGCCCAGGGCACCAGGGTTTGCTCACCTCTTCATTCACCCCAGCTCACCAAGGAGACAGAGGCAGTGCCCTATCTTTGTGGCTTCCCTGCATAATCCCAACAAAGTCTGCACGCTCCTTGCTCCACCTGTTAAAGGCAGCAAGGCCAGCGCGTGAGGGTTTTCAGGGAGGTTATCTCTTCAGGCACCTAAAAAGGCATCTGAAGTTCCATCAAGAGAGACCCAGCCCACAGACCACTCAGTATCTGCCCCTGCCCCTGACTTCACAGGACTGAGATCATGCTCCAGACATGGGGAGACCAGACTGGCCAGACATGACCATGGGTATCCTGTAGATGATGGCACCTTGAAGCTGTACTGTGGAGCAGGCAAAAAAACATCACCACAACGCAAGCATGGGTTCTGCTGCAGATTTTAGCAGCAACAACAATTTTCTGTTTAAAGGGGCTTCAGAACAAATTCTTTGAAATCTTTTTAAATATATATATTTTATTATATGTTTTTATAAAAAGTAGTGAGAAATGGAAGTGATTATTTTATCTTCCAGTTGAACCATGATGGATCAAAGTAAGAAAGTATGTATCTCAAAACTGACATATCCCTAAAAATTTCATGATTGTTGCTATTTGATGTGACACGTCACAGAATTTTATGTCAACCTGAAGAAAATGTGACAACCTATATGTAGTACTTTCAGAAATGGTAAGTGCAGCATTGAGAAGTGTATCTGCAGGGTTTTTAAACTCTGCTTGTTCCCAGACTTAAGAAAAACAGCCCCATATGCTTTAAGCTTCTGCACCCCATTAATTAAAGTCAGAGCTTAAAAGTAGTACTGAAAATAATTGGCTGTATTAGAAAAGGCTGTGGGTGAGCTGAGAAGTTACCATTGCACAAATATTAATAAATCACTTTTCCTGTAATTAGCAGAAAAAGAAGAGTGCAGTGTGGTGAGCTAGCAGTCGTTTTGCAGAAGTATGTTGGCTACAGCCTGTCATCCCTCTTCCTTTCCCTTTACACACACACACACACACACACACACACACATCCTTCCAAACCAAGATACAGCTGCTGATGCCATTTGCAAAACAGGGACCAGCAAGGACAAAACAGGATATTTTAAAGATCAGTAGAAAATTTAGAAATAACTCAAATGACTGAGGCTGCTAATAAGTGATGAATATTGTGCTATTGTTACCAGAAATCGAGTGGTTCAGCGTCACAGTCTTTATCCCAGCCCCTGAAATGTGCAATTTTATAATGGCAGAGCGCTAAGCACCCCTCAGTCTTTGCTCAGCACTTTCCTAGATGTAGCTTACGTGGAAAGAAAGAATCATAAGGAGCTCTAAGCCTTCTGCTAATCTAAGTAGAAATACCACATTTGCAGGTTTCCCAAATAAAGGCGATAAATAAGAGCAATGTTTGGCAAAACAAAAATAATGCTCTCGTTTATGAGCATCACTAAGAAAGGCAGCTAATTGTTTTCTTTCGGCAAACAAGGAAATAGCTATAGAGTTTTCTTGCTTGAGCACACACAAATAATCCAAGGTGCAGAGTAATCGCAGCCTTCCTGATTCAACAGATTTCCCAGAGGTAGATTCTGACGCGTTGCTCTCCTGGGCAATTTGTCCACCTTCCCTTGGTGTACACTCATTCTGTTTGTCTCTTCTGCACTCAAGGGCTCACGCTCCTGTTTCCAGCAGCATCACCTCCTGCTTCCAGGTTGCCTCTTGTCTCTTTCTTTTATGCTTGAGGTTCTCCTCAACTTTTGTAAACAACCTCCACTGTTCCATTTTACTCTTGGGGAAGTTCCCTAAAAGACAAAGTTTCCTCCAAGTGGACTTTAACTGTTACCTAATTCTTGGCAAAAGAGAACATTCTGGATTGTTTTCCTTTCAAAAAAGAAAAAGAGAGAAAGATAGAAGAAAAAAAAAGAGCGCTTCAAAGCACTTGAGCCTTTAAAAGTTAATATACTCATTCAAAATATCCCCTGTCCTTTTTGGGTCCTAAGCCACAATATTATGAACTTCTACTGGCCTATATCTCTGCCCTTTTGCACACACAAGTTCTACTGACTTCAAAGGGAGCTGTGCATGCACAACAGTGACATGTAAAGTCTCCTCAATCCTTTAATCTTCCAAGAATGTTGTGTTTATTACAATCTCAAAATAGAAGCCTTTTTTTCTTAAAAATAATCTAAGAATATTGACCAATAAAAGATTACCAGACACATGGTAAACTTTGGGCAGATTAATAGTCCTTTTAAGTCTGTAGTACTGCTTATGTGTTTAATGCTAGGTGTGTACGAAGCACTCACTGAATCAGGACAATAGGAGACATATCCTTTCATCAAAAGTATCAGTCAGCTCACACAGAGGGTGACGACACCATCTTCACCTCCCAAACTGAGGGTAATAATTGCCAGCATTTGTAGTGATGTTACTCTGCTGCTGAAGGTGTTGGGTTTGTGCACTACAGGCATTGGGGCAAACTTCAGTGAAGGATGAGGTGCATGATGTACTGCACAGGCTGTGCCTGCAGCACCACACCACCATTCTGTCTCACTGAGGGGACCTGTGATGAACCCACAGCTCAACTACTGGTGTTTTTGCACGACCAAAGGTTGACCCAGTTCACAATGAGGTCAATGGCAAAAGTCCCGTCAATTTCAGTTATGTCCTTTTTCTTCAGCGTGGTCCCTCACTTTCACATTTGTCTCTGCAGCACTTGTTACACTCTGAATCTTCTGTAATTGCCACAATTATCATTCTTGCTTAATCTACATTTTTACTGGCATCACCAAACAATGAGGAACAAACAAATACTGGTATGTATTCAGAACCAACTCAAGAAAATCTTGAGGGTGAGATTCTGGGACCGGGAAGTTTTTCTCTTCACTGAACATTTTTGCGCAGCAGAGTAAGAACAAAGAGAAGTGATGCTGTTGATTTCGATGATTCTGGGGAACTAAAATTCACCCTGCTCGTCCCAGGAGCAAACAGCTGGCAAACAGCTGACAACACAGATATCAGTCAACTCCCACGTATCTCACAATATAATACATTAAATAAAGGTAATAATGATATGACATGACAGGATGCATCTTTTATTGGATGTGTTAAAAAAAACCACCTTACACAAAACTATATGGAAAAGATTCCACAAAGTCTTCCTTTCTCCTCTTCCCTCTCTTACTTTCCTACTTTCATAACATGGTTGCATATTTGTGATTTTTCTGTAAATTATGGTTTCTATCTGAAACATTTTTCTTTAATTTCCATATTCCCAAAAAGTCATTTTACTATTTATGTGGTCAAATCCCTCCTAATGTGATCGGATGGCACATAAATAGTAATGTGACTTTTTATGTTATCTATTGCTCGTGTAGAGGTTTCAGAAACCCTATATTATAGCCTTGTGTTAAACCCTGATAATTTTCAGGGGTCATCACTATAATATATGGCTGGAAGACTGCTATTGTGACGCTGTTGTCAGCCAAAAACCTTGCCTTCAAATGTGTGCCTAAACCATAGTCTAACATAAATCAAAATATGTGTCGGCCCAGCCGTATATCCCTTCCGCGACTTTTAATATTTTTATAATCACGGGTGCAGGACAGGACACTAGGGACTTTTATAACCAGTGTTGGAAACAACTACACATCAAAAATGTATAAAAACGGGCACATTATAGTCCTATATCATCAATGAGCATCCCAGTATATTTTCATAAAGGCGTAAGTTTACTTTGGGTGGTAGCCCTCACACCATTGCACAGAACTGTCTGACTCAGCTACGAATCTATTGACCCCTAACCAAGCACTTGGTAGCCCTTTATCCCCACACAGACACACACAATTACAAGAGTTCCGGCACTGGTTTATGATCACCACCCTGCCTGGCCGTTGCTAAGTGAACGTATCGGGTGAAGGTGTTTGTTTTAAAGGCTCCTGTCCATAGGGGTGCACAGATCTGGTGTTTTGACTCAGAATCACAGGCAAACACTAAACCTACCCAAAGCCCCTACTCCAGTGAGCTCCAGTAGGAGACTTTAAGACATTCTAACTTCCCTCTTTTGCATTCCCAAATCTCCCATCAGCTTGGTTTATGACCGCCAGCCAGTTCTGACCACCTCCGAGACTACAGGACTCTGTCCATTTTATTTTGGATATTACTGAGCATCACCATGTTCCTGCTTCACACTTGCTCTAGAGCAGGAACGAGGGGGCAAATGTGAAACCTGGATGTGCAGTGCTGTTTGTGAGCGTCTTTCTCCAATGAATACTAACAGACCAGGGCTCTTTTCTGCTCCATGAATGCTGTACAAATCCTAAGGTCCTTTTGAAAAAAAAATCACCATCTAGAGCTAAATCTGCTTCAGCAAGGTAATTGCAGAATATATGGGAAAATCTAGAGGACAGTGCCCTCCACCCCAGCAGAAGTTAAGCTTTTATGAAGATGTTTGTGCCCAAGGACAGGTTCTGCAGAGCCTTACAAAGAGTGCATTCTCCTCACACCACTAATCCCATCAAATCTGATCCAGCCAACTGTGGTAGTAGGGCCACAAACACCGGATCAGGATCTAGCATCAAGTGAAATCCTCGGAGATGCAAGTGTGACATAGTTTGAAAATAGTATTTCTATTAATAATGAATGCTCTCAACTTCACCAGGTTTTGTGATGTTTCTGGGTGGGATGCAGTGTTCTGTTGTTGCCCCAGATGCTCTCCTTCCTGACTTACTTGGTTCCCTTTCAGAAACGAGCACCCTCCACTCATCCTGGGGAAGGCACTTAAGGGAAAAGGGCAGAGCAAAATTGCAGACCCAGGGAACGGGCGGTAATAAAGTGCAAGGAAATTCCATGTAAATGTGGCCCTTAATTTCTTAGGCCTCTGTAACTTATCAGTACCTTTCAACAGGGCTAATGTCAGGTACTGTACAGCATTCCTTATTTTCAGAAAGCTGTTTCCTAAGGTCCAGATGATGTTATAAGTGGTATAACATGACTCAAAGTAGTTTTGCCAGATGTGATATCCCCTGTTGCAGCCTCAAATAGACTGAGAATGAAGAATGCATGCTCCATTAATTTCCATTGGAGTGAAGAATGCATTACTCCTTTGCCATTCCCACACTGAGAAATCTTCACATAGTCACAACTTTATTTTCTTTATTCAGGAAGCCATATATTCCAGCATTCTTCTCTATTTGCTTTCTGAGGATGTTCTCTGACTTTTTCCTTTGTCACTTCTGCAACACATATGCATAGTCTTGTCTACACACACCAACACAAATTATGTCCTCAGGGGAATATCTACAATGACCTGTTACTCTGAGTATTTCATAGCTGGTTTTCTCCTTCCAGTGATTAAACCCACAAATTTAGTTAATGTACAGAGCAGATTTTGTGCATAAATCTACCCCCCATAATTGCTTTTAAAATGCTGGAACCACTTTCAGATGCTGTCATCTATTTCTTAGGCGGTGGCCTCCTTCTTTTGTGCATTCAGTAAATCAAAATTTACATGACTATTTCCTGCTAGACATTCATGCAAGGTAGATCAGTTCTCTGTGTGGTCTTTTTAAATAGCATTTTTGGGCAGATTTGGAGAAAAGACACACATATAAACAAAAAGAAATAGCTAGAAAAAGCTACTAGAGCCTGGGAACCGCTGAACGGCCTCGGACAAGTTAACGGAGGGAGAATCTCCTGACATGTCATCGTTATGCTGGTCATAACTAATCGGTCACCTCACACCACCATGCTGAAACGTTACTTCATTATTAAAAGTGTCAGTAACTTGGTCTTTTCTGAACTAACTCCTCTTTACCTCTAAATGACAAGAAAAAAGGGTACATATCTTTTTAGCCAGCCAGCAGAAGGGTGCTCGTCCACACTCTGCTAAGCCTCATGCTCTGCTCTTCACTCACAGAACATGGTGGTGGTCCTTCATGGGAAAGCTTAGACGGCACCGATAGCATTGTAATAGACCCTGTGTTACTACAGCTTCACTGTGGTTATGAATACCTGTTACAAAACACATGGGACCACAGTGGAGAGGTACCTCTAGGTAAAAGCAAAGTACTTGCATTAAAAAAGCCAACAAAAAATTACTTGTATATATATACATTAAAAAAACCAAAAAAGGTTGGAAGTTCAGTCTGCTTTCTGTTGCTGTCATTTCTAGAAGTTTCTTCACTTGCCAGTCCAGAAATTCTGTACCTGCCCCTGGACTCCCTAATTCTTGCTACAAATGGGGAAAGCTTCTGTCGTGTTTATGTCAGAATTATGTCAGAATGTTAACAATTTTTAGTACTCGATGGCTGCATCTCTTTCTTTAAGTTGGTTTGAAACGTACCTAGTGTTTCGCACTGCTAGAAGATAAAGGTCACCTAGAGAGGTGAACTCTCAGCTCATCTCAGGTACTCGTTTCCGTCATAAAGATGTATTAGCAGGAACCTGGAAATGCAGCCCAGATCCTCAGCTGGTGTAAGCTGATATCCTTCCACTGATTTCATAAACTATGCTGGGTTATTTCAGAGGAGGATCTGTCACAATTCATCACTGCTCTGAAAATTGTATGGGGTGATAATCACAGGGAATATTGCTACATGTCTGACATATTGCACCAATATTGCTCAAACATGTTTTTTTCTCTTGTGTAGCAAGTTGCTTCGCAATGCATGAACAATACTAAAATTAGGATGATGCTAGTCATTTCCTGATTGCTAAACTAATTTCATAGTCTGAAAGCCTAAGTGTGGGAGAAACAGGTAAAAACCTCTCAGGTTCATGAAAAGAAACAAACGTGCCCTTAAAATATAATGAAACCTCTTTAAAGCAGAGGCCTGAAGCTGATCTTGGAGATTGCTTAGTGGCTAACGAAACAGCGGGAGGGTTGCTGACATAACCAAGGTTGAAAGTCCCACCTGCCAAAAACACTGCAAGGAACGAGGCAGAAGAACAAGGCTGTCCTCACTACCATGAAGCACCCATGCCAAGACCTGAGAGCCAAAGCTGCTCCTCAAACGCCCTTCTCACCAACACAACCAGCATCTCCCCAGGGGTTCCCAGCATTTCAGGCGTGTTTTGAAAGCCGTGAGTAGACTGGCCGCCCAGCCCAAACACACGATGAGTTACAGTGAGCTCTTCCTTGCAGGATTTCTCAAGCAGGCTAAGGTAAATAGGAGTGTGGAAGTCCACCTGATGTAATCTGTCCTTTGAAAATCTTCAGTGCCCTCTCTACAGCAGCTGTAGTTCTCCCTGTCCTGCTCTTCCTTGCCTTTTTGTTTGGCTCCTGCTTCAATCTCTTCCCAGGCAGTGGCATTGTGACATGTTTTTTTAATGAAAACACAAGCTTCTGTTGCCCACATCTTCCTCTGCCTTCTATGTCAGCACTTCTTACCCACTTTTCTGTACTCTCCTTCCAGTGGAGAAGTTGATGATGCTGAAGGTGAATGGGCTGTCCAAGGGGGTTGTGGAGTCTCCTTCTCTGGAGACGTTTAAAACTCACCTGGACATGTTCCTGTGTGACTTGGTCTAGGTGGTCCTGCTCTGGCAGGGGGGTTGGACTAGATGATCTTCTGAGGTCCCGTCCAACCCCTAATGTTCTCTGACTCTGTGACTATTCCATGCCCTGTGTCATTCATTATCCTAATTCTGGTTGTTCTCCTTTGCCTTGTCAGGCACCACTGAAGACAGTTCCTCACCCAACGCCTTCTTTGCCAACACCACAACACCCACTGACACCTCACTGGAAGGTTCACCACATTTACCTGCACAGTGAGAAGGAAAGGATGCAATCACAGCTCAGCTCTGGTCACTCCCATCAGCCTTGTGAGGCTGAACTTGAGCAATGTTGGGCGGTGAAGCTGCAGTTCAAATCTCCCTTTAGTTTGTGAAAAATATCCTGGACAATTTGCTGCTACACTTTCCTTGCTATTAGACATATATGTCTGATCTAACACGTGTGTGCTAACTCACAAGTTGCTTGCACCGTCGAGATTCTGACTATTCGTATGTAAAGAAGGAAGACAACAATCTAGGGGCAGGGCAGACTTCCTGGCTCCGTCAGAGGTTTGGCTGCAAACACTGGAAGTCGTGTAGCACTTCAGAGTCTCATTTATAAAATGTGGGGCTGGACATGTAGCAGGACACCTCCTCAGAGCTCAGTTGCAGTGACATGCACAGACAGCTGAACTAGCCCTATCCAGTTCAGCTAACATGGTGTGGCTGCAAAACATCCTCTACTAGAAAACTGGGAAAAATATTCACATGAGAAGGGTCTTCAGTTAGGNTTCCCCTACACTACACTCCAACAGGTCAGTCCCCTACCTACCAGATGCTGGTAATTTTGCTCTTCCCTCTGCTGTATCTATGCAGCAGAGTGCAAAACTGAAGGATGTGAGGCACTTGCAGACTCTAGTTATGGAGTCCAATAAAGAGCAGTGATCATTACTCCCTTTCCAACATCTCAGCTCCTAAGCCCTTCTTTTACTACACACTATTGGACTTGGCTGGTTTATGGGCTGCACTGAGCTGAACTGAATGAAGAGCTCAAAGCAGACGGACTAATTTACCTCTTTCTGGTCACAGTCTGTCTATGGATGGTTTCTGCTTTCTTCTTCTTCACCAATTATTTGACAGAGTAGGATTTCTTTTTCTCATAAAACAGTTAATCATGAGTATTCAAACACATAAGCCAAATTACTAAGCTAATACTGCCATGTGAGAAGCAGGTTCTTCTCTTCTTCCAGCCGGCTGGGTGTTCTCAGGCAAGTATTTATATCTACACCATTAACATTCTACTTCAGCCTATTAGAGTTTTGGTGCTCTACTCCATTTGTAGCTCTAATAATTTAAAAAAGCTCTTTAAAAAAAGTTATTTCAAAACATATATCTCTATAATAAATAATACAGACAGATTACCATCAATCTGAGCACTCAAAAATTATTGCAAAGCATGAGAGTTTCTACCTTCCCTTCAAATGATTTCTAATGTGGTAGTATAATCCTTCCTTCACCATTTATTATCCTATTTATAATCTTCTACTAACCTTTATGTTACCATTTGTTCCTAGTGCTTACTCAAATAGGGAACCTGAACTTAAATCCTTCCCTGGGGTCTGGCAAAGATTTAGGTGGCACTGACTGCTGCTCTGCCCTTCCCTGCATGGCAGACCAAAAAGTATGTGGATTTATTCTTGCCCACAAAGATTCCTTCCCATTCAAAGATATTCAAAGTGCCAAAAGCACATAAAAGGTATTCCTTCTGCTGTATGGGCCCATAAACACTTCACTGAGAGCAGAACCTTGTTTTCTCAATGGACCTATGTGGATAAAATTGAATACTACAGAGGGAAGTAAAATCAGGTTATAAAAACATACCCACCCATCACTTCATGTAGTGTACATGTCACAGCCTGATTCCATCCTGCACTGCTTTGCATCCAGAGTAGCTCCATTAAGGAGCTCCATTAAGTAGCTCCATTACATTTTGGACCTGGCCCGTGTCATCAGGAGCCAGAACTTGGTTGCACGCAGCCACATTATGTCACTTCCAGACAAAGGGAACCTTCATGTCAACCTTCCCATCCCAGCTGCACAAGGACTACTCACCTTATGCATTTTCTCTCAGACATCCAGCGCCTACAGTCATTAAGCAGCTGCTTTCTTAGCCCAGGTGGCCCGTGAGTACGGACATGTGTATGTTTTCTGGTCTCACAGCCCCCTCCACTTCACATGTGCTCCCTGCTCTGTGAGCTACTTCAGCAATGAGACAGCACAGGCTGCACTAAACTGCTCTCACAGAGGATGACATGATAGGAGATACAAGATGTGATGACACCAGTACCTGCAGTTGGTGTATGTGGCCTTTGTGGCTGGCACAATGGAAACATGGACAAATCTTGCTGGGAGAAAAGCTTTTTCCTCTCTGGGTTTGGAGTTTGGGTGCATTTTCTGAGAATGTGCTCAAACCAAAGCAGAGAGGTTCAATTACAGGTTGCACCTCTCTAGGCAGCCCGTTCCAGCAATCCGCCACCCTCAGGTTAAATAACTTTTTCCTGATGTCTAATCAAAATCTACTGTTTTCCAGCTTAAAACCACGACCCCTCATCTTATTGTTCCCTGTTCTTGTAAACAGGCTCTTCCTCAGCCTTCTTACAGGCCCCTTTCAGGGACTGGAAGGTCACTGTAAGGTCCCCTCTCAGAGTCTTCTCCTCTTCAGGCTGAACAGCATCAACTCTGTCATCCTGTCCTCATAAGAGAGGTGCTCGAGCCCTCTGATCATTTTTGTGGTCTCCTCTGGACAAGCTCCAACAGGTCCTCATCCTTCTTGTGTTGGGGATTCCAGCAATGTCTGTTTTATTGCTGGAAGAGATGGAGCAGACCTGAAGCACTGCCCTCATCCAGCCAAAGCCGTGCTTCGTTCCTAACAGGTAGTGAACTCCAAAGCTCAGCAAACCTTCAGCCAGTGCTGAAAGCAAAGACGAGTTCTATCAGTCTGGAGACGCAGAGTGTGGGGCAAGGGGAGGGAGGGGAGTACATGCACCCACATGCGAGGCTCTGACACACTGCCATGTGATTTATCATCATACTCCCACTTGTAACTCCAACCTAACAGTGTGTCATCTTTACTTTTCATGTTATTTATTTACAAGTACATTTTCAGTATCAACCCTTTCATTCATTAATCCTAATGTGGCCTTTTTCAATGTCTACTTACCATTTTAAATACTTACTATAATTTACAGGGCTTTCTTGAACACATCCAAGGTATATTATATGGGGCTAGCTTAATGGAAAGTCTTGTACACCAAAGCGGGAAAAAAGCGCGTTTAATTTATGGTGGCTTTGAATTTTGCTCATAATTTACTTCTGGAGAACTAGTCATATAAAGCCACACCAATGAGAATTTTCAGAGGCAACGTAGGAGGAAAAAAAAAACCAATAAATGCTGATCTTATTATTCATTTTTATTTTGAAAGCTTTCCCATGTTGCATTCTGGGATTATGTAAACTGCATATAACTTAGCAATGTAATTTTGGTGTCTCCGTGTGAAAGAAATGCAGTGTAATAGCATGTGGGCCATAGTGAGACCTTGTTCCAGGTGTGGTCCCAAGAGCAGTACCTAAGGCTTTTTCACAATGAGTCGCAAGATTTCAGCCGTATCTTTCACCACACCAATGTCAACAGGAGCTGAAGAAGCTCAGCACACTCATGACTAAAATCTTCAGCAGTCCCAGGCAAAGAAAAGGCTCTTTCTCCTCATTCCTTCCTTCTGCTGATCCATTAGCAAACTGGCAAGACCACCAGTTTCTGGCCCACAGTATCAATTGCAGTGCAACCCCACGGATCAGTGAAAACAGATGGGGCAGGTGATGTAATGGACAAAAGAAGAAACATCACGTGGGGTTGGTTTTTTTATTAGGATGTTTTGAAAACCATCTTGTTCTGGGCAGATGTCCTGCTTGAACCACAGAGAAGTGGGACACCTTTCCTACCTGAGAATCAAAACCAAACAAAGTGAAGAAGGGAAAAAGCAGTCACTAAACACAGGTGCGAAGCTCAGCAGCAGCGTAGGTGATGCTGTGGGGCTGTCTCAGAGGATCAGCTGCACGAAGCAGCCTTTTGCCCGGGTACTTCTCCCCACAGCTCAGCCCCAGTCCTCTGTGCACTGGCTCCAGATCACGCTGACAAAGAGCTGGTGTGCCTCAGCCTGCAGAAAACCTGGTCAGGGATAAAACACAAAGCAGTAACTCCCTGTCACTCCTCAGGGGATGGAGGCTGGTGCTGATGCAGGCAGAGGATGCAGCCAGGTTGCTGTCAGTGGAACAGAGCAGCTCACCTGCCTGCATCTGCCTGTCATGTAGCAGTCAAGGGTTCCCCACTCCCCCCTGTACTCTGTTTCCCAGCCTATTCTGCTCTGTCCCTAAGGTCTCTCTGACACCCTCTCCATCTACCCTTTTCCTGGCCCCTGGCAGGATATTCATGAGGTGAGAGGACAGCCTGGGGAGAGACCAGAAGAAGGCAGGTATGCTCCACTGTGAGCGTTTCTTGGGCTTCTGCCACTGTGCTTCTGATCCTGCAGCCTGACAGGCAGAGAAATCTGGCCAGCAAGGCCCCATCATCTAATATTTTCCATGTAGAGGTGGAGCTACAACTAGTGGAACATTTTCATAAGTCACCAAAAGAAAGCAAAACCCCTTCCATCCCTCTGGCCCTGCCTGCACAAAGACAGTCTGTTTCTCTCGCGCGCAGACTTGAGCAATGTCTTACCTCTGAGAAAGATGGTCACTGTTCACAGAGGATACAGGACATGGCTTCTGGAAAGGCTTGTTAGAAGGTCCAGTCAGGACACAACACTTCCAGAAGCATGTGGTCCTGCAGGTCTTCCTCTGCCCTGATGTAAACCCATTACACTGGCAAAGGGGCCCTAGAAATCCTTTCTGTGATGGAACACTTTTATGGAAGTACCTTGAATACAAATCAGAAACACTTGGAAATACGAGTGTCCTCAGTAGAGAAGAAATGGTAAAACAAATACCCTCTGCTGATTTTGTCAGTGTCTCCTGAGGAAAGGCCTGGCCTGAGCAATATGCCTGATATCAAGACTAAACAGGTTTAATTTTGTTTTAAACTTCCCCTTGAGTCTTAAGCTTTTCCCCTCGCACAGAATAAAAGGACACAGCAATATCTAAGGGACTTTAAAGACTGACTGCGAAGGATTCTGCAAGGAAAAAAATGATTACTATTTAGTGTTAAATTAAATACTAAGATGAATGCCCAGAATGTCTCACCTCAATCTTCTCTTTTAGTAATGACCACCTACTCGCCTGCAATTAATTGTGCCTGTTACGGACACGGAGGATTGCACTGGCTGACAGCATCTGGTTCCTTGGTTATCTTTGCAGCTGTGAGGGCTCTCTTAAATACGTGCTCATTTGTTGCTAACTTAGACCAAGGAAGTCCAGGAATTCAGAAAGGATGCAGTAAAATGTCTGGAAGATAAATACCACCTTGGTGTTGACGCTTCACTGAGAGACATCTCTGGAGACCCATTTGTGGCTTTGCCACAAGCAGTGAGCAACATGTAGCACAGAATCATGGAATCATAGGATCACAGAGCGTACTGGGCTGGAAAGGACCTCCAAAGGTCATCTAGTTCAACCCCCATTCAACATGCAGGACGGCTTGTGTCCTTCACACCCCAGTCCAGGCTGCCTCAGCATCAGAGTTTCTGCAAGATCAACTGGTGAAATGAAGATTAACTTTGGGAATCTCTGTCCCCATCTCCTTCACAACGCTCGTTGCATCGTAGGCACGAAATCACAATCCAGTTTGGCTTCTTTCTGCAAAGGAGAAACAAACTGGATCAATAACGTAAAGGCAGCAGTACCAGTCCCTGGGTGTCTGCTCCATTGCAGCAGCACTATCCTGTAATTTCCCATTACATTGGGAAACCAGGAGCAGGGTAAAGTCCAGCTTCACACCTGATGCCAATCGGCTCATCCCGGCAGTTGGCCATGGAAGCGTGCGGCATGCCTACTGCTTTTGCTGTACAGGAATGGAGGGATCACCATGGCCTCCCAGCTGAGCTGGAGGGATGTAAGGTTTCACTTGTCAATGCTCTGAGATCCTCTGACAGGAAACAATCACGTTCTTTGTGTGAAGTTGTAGCAGGACGTTTTTCTTCCAAAAGCAACCAGTTGTCTCTACCTTCTCTTTACACCTCACGTTATTCAGAAGGATGAAGTGGTCATTTGACACCCAGAATTGAAAGAAACTGTTGAAGATTGCCAGGGCTGAATGTCTTCCTCTGTCTTCCTGTGTATCTGTACCAAACTGGTCCTGGTACCTCCGTCATCTTTAAGCCTGTCCTGGGCCACTTGTGGTAGCTTAGAATTCCGCAGAGCCATACCACAGCTAGTGCACTAGAGGTTGTTAGGTCTAATCAATGATGAATCTCAGATCTCAGGAGTATTCTGCTGACTCAAAAAGAACACAAAGAAGAAAAAGGGACGAAACTGATAAAAACATTATTGGTAACATAATGAGGGATGAAAAGTCTGGGAGAAGTTGAAAAATATGGAAGGAACATGAACATAGAGCATGAGCACCCTCAAGGAAAGAAACCACTGGAAGGGAGATGTTCCCTGGGATTTCTAGGGGGTGGTCAAGAAGGATGCAGTTGTGGAAAGAGACAGAAAGCAATATCTGGAGACAGGAAAGGGGCTGGACCCTGCGTTACCTGAAAGCAGTACAAGCACTCTACTCACCACTGATGATGGAGAAAAAATAGTCAATGTGCAGAGCTGAAGACTGTTGAATACCCCAAAGGACAGAGTTCAGGGAAAAGGGGAGTAAATGCTGGGGAACAAGGGATGAGGGCTGTTGTATGTGGAACCAGATATTCCACTCAAAGGGCAATCAAGCCAGAGTCCTGGGCCAGGAGAAGAGGGGTTGTAGGCGAGTGGGATGCTGCTGGATGAGACTCTGCTGTGCTGAGGGCACTGGTGCTGATAACATGTCATCAAACACATTTCTCTCATAATTGAAACAAAATCTGGCAACACTGCCCTGGAAATAGAAAGAAACATTAGACTCCTGCTGAAGCACTGGCAAGGCTGAAGGGAGATGACTACAAAACCTACAGGGAAAGGAATCCTGTTTTTTTGAGGTAAAGTGCGCATGAGGGATTAATATATCTGAGAATTTGTTTCCCTTAACTTTGGTATAACACTCTCTGTGTTGATCTAGTGAACAACAACAAAAAATAAAGTTAAAATAAGGCTGAGTACAGCCGTTCAGCTGTCTGTCTAAAACCTTATTAGACATGTTTGTCCTCAAATTCAGGTATAACATTTTTTTGATTGATAGAAAATGACAGGTAGTAAAGTTATGCAATTATGCATGGAGGTGACATTTTTTCTCCAATAACACTTTAGGAATGTAAGAATTTTGTCATCCTCACTACCTGCCTTGTTGAGAAGATGTGATTTACACTCTTATCTTGGGGGAAGGGAAAAAGAATGGTTGCTACCTCGGTGAATGATCTGTGCATATTTTAAATTGGAATATACATCCTTTTTGTAGTAGTATATCCAAGCTTCTCTTCTGAGGAGTTTCTTTGAGGCTGGGTGCACTTTTGAGCAGCAGCAGCAGCAGCGGAAGAGCGTACAAGCAGGAGGCTGGCATACCAGAGCAAGGAGACAACCTGCCATAACACCCAGGTACTAGAGCACGCCCAGAGTCCAAACGCCGACACTTTGGGTTGATCGTTTCCCATGTCAGGGCAGAAGGACTGAAACTGTCTTCACACGCTTTGTTTTCCTCCATCTTCTGCAGCCCAGCGTCTGACAATTGCAAAGGGGATGCATTACAAGAACCATCATGCACGTAGGGCAAAGTCTGGAATATTCAGCACTTGTAAACCAACAACAGCTAGTATGGACAAAGCAGGACTCACAGGCTGCTGCAGAACGTCAGTTCTCTCTCCAGTGAAACTGTGGTCTATAGACTCACAAAGAAAGGACAAGGCAGAGGAGGCTTTTTTAGGAGCCGTGAGAGGAGACAGCAAAAACAACCCCTAAATGTATTATGGCATCTCCAGGCATATTAATTAGTAGCTGATAAATATTTAGGAACTAGGCTAAGATTGAACTGAGGGATGTATTTGACATACTCCACTAGGACATATTCCCGTGTTTGATTGCGTTTGGTCTCCTTAATCCTAACAAGGCGACCTGGCCGCACAGCTACCGGCACAGGTGATAAAAATAGATGTTAACCCCAAGCACACAGTTCTCACTGGAAATCTAAGATCACACTTTTGTTCACAGTCCAAACTTCTGAGATTGATCTCAGGTCAGGCAAACAGGACAGCTATCGGCCTTTTAACCCAAGCAGGTTGTTAGATTATGCACATCACAGAAATACTTCAGCACCTCAGAAGTAGGTACCGTACGACACGTGATGGCAGAAATGATTGAAGCTTTGACCCCAAATCAGTGGGAATGTTCTTGTTTCTCCCTAAAAATGAGATTTTTTTCAGACCGTGCGTAACTTCAATTCTTAATTTATAAGTTTGTTTTAACTTCAGGTGCCCCTTGGGATAAAAATAAAGCATTTCTCAGACACTCTTTGAGAAAGGCAGGTTGTAACAGTCTTTTCTTTCCGTATCATTGCAGCTTCTTGCATTTGTCACTTTGTACCTTGCTGCCTTCTGATTTTGTCTTCACCGTCATGGCCAAGCACTGACAGCAGATGTAGCAGATAGCAGCAGATTGCCTTTTATTTTTTAAAGAAATTAACGACAGCAGTGATCAGGTAATGTATCTCCTCACCCATTCAGTTACCCCTGGGAGATTTTTCACTGGCTGATCTACTCATTAAGGTAAAAGTACTCATTAAGGGTTACGGTAACACTGCCAGAGGAGTGCTTTGGGGAATAGAACCCACACGGGACCAGTCACTAGGAATGGTGACCTCCCACTTCTATGCTGAGGTAAGAGGAATTAAAGGTGCAGCTCCTCACCAGATCACACTTCAGGATGCTTTCCGCTGCTAGCTGGAGAAGTCCTTTATTCTGTCCTATGTGAGTGCCCTAGAACAGAGAACATTCTTTCTCTGTGTCTTCTGAAGCCCATTCTGTAATCAAAAAGAGAGAAATATGCAATCAAAATCCCTCACAGCTAAGGAACCTTTTTTGATATCCTGTCTAAATTCTGTTTTGATCTACACCCCATGAAAACCTCTGGGGCTATCCTAAATCATCCGGTTCCCTACTCGGTGTTTATGTCTCTCTGTTACTTATACACCATTAAAGTGTACTCCTAATCAAAATATAATTCACTTAATCTTCTTTATAAATGAACCCCCTGAGACTCTTAATCATTGAGATTACTCTTCTCTGGACTCTCTCCAATTTCTTGACAGAGTTCTGAGATTGACACGTCCCAAACTATACTCAGTACTTGTGACGCAGCCTCAGCAGCGCTGTATGTACAAAGAAGCCTTCGCTGGGGCCTGCCGAGCGACGTCTTGAGGAAACCAAATGGCAGTGGCTTCAACTCTTCGTGTCAGTAAGAGAGCATCATGATTTGACATCTTCAGAGGAAAGAATTTTCATTTTTACTTTTGAAATCACTTCCAGCTTTGCTGAACAATACTGTTTGAATGCAATTTGGACACGTTTTGCATAGGGGCTGTGATGCAGTAGCCCACCCGGTCTGAACCGTTGCGTGGAGTTTTGCTGGTTTATTTCCACTCACCTATATACTATCACCCAGCCTGTCATTTGTGAGGCTTATCATTACTTCATTATTTGCTGTTATCACTTATCAACTTTGCTTTAGGGCAGAAACCAAATCTGCTGCTCCCCACCTCATCATCCTCCACCCCTTCCCACATCATTACAAAAAATGTTAAATAAAACTAGACCTAACTCTCATCCCTCTGTAGCACCTCTGGAGGCATCCACAAATAACCCAACACCTCAGTTTAACATTTTATTTATTTTATGGTCCTTCAGCTCACTCTTGGTTGACATGACAATGCTGATACCTGGTTCATACTTGGTGTAAAGTCTCATGGGACCCTGACGCTACATGCTTCAGAAGGGGCCAGATGCACTATCTTCCCTGAAAGTCTTTTGCCCACTTTGTAACTTGAGCTAAAAAAGCAGTAAGATCTGTCTGTCTTGATTTATTCTGTAGAAACCCCTGCTGACAATCATGCTTACGGCTCGATTTCTTAATATGTCTGCCTTGACTTTATCAGGGATAGCAACAAAAGCGCTGAATACGTTGTGCCTGGATTCCTTGATTTTGAGCATGTTTTTCTACTTCCTACTTTTTAGGAGTTCAGCATTGCATTTGCTTTTTTCCCCCAGACCTCTGGTACTTTCCCATCACACTCTATAACTTTCTGTAAGTAATTGCCAGTGTTTCTGTAAGTTCATTAGCTAATTCCCTTAACGCTCTGAAATGCATGCACACCTGCTGATCTGTATATATATTCAGATGTTTTAAGTATTCTCTTACCTGCTTTTCATCAATAGCTTTGACAAAGTCGTTATTGCTCCTTAATTATCCATTTCTCCTTCCCTTATTTTTCTTGTTTAACAGATTTTTATAAAGCATTTCAGTAGTTTACCCATTTTAGAACCGCCATTGATTTAATTTCCTCCTAATTTATTAATGAGTCTACTTTCTCTCCCGTATTTTTTGTTCTCTTAATATATTTCCTGTGCTTTTCTTCTTTCCTTGAACCCCTTTGACTACTGCTGACGCATTCCTCTTCCTGCCATCTGAATAAGACTTAATCGAGGTGGGAGAACATGGGGTGTGGGCTTCTTCTCAGTACTGGTTTTTCATATGGGACTGGAAAAGATGGTCTTTATTTCTTTACTTACTTCTTTATCTGTTGCCACGAAAGAGCTATAAGTTTGTCTTTTTTATTTCAATATTCCCTTCATTTGTTACCACACCTACAAATCACTGCTGCTTGCCTCTGCTATTAGACAGTTCTACCCGTGACTCTTGGTGACAATGGGATTGCCATCTCAAGAAAATCCAGTTTCCTTCCCTGACACTGTGGGCTGTTCCTTTTTTTGCTCATCAGTCATACATACAGTCTTCTGAATCAGGGACCTGCCTGCCTAATCTCGCAGTACAATGCAGTAAGTGGCCACTGCTTTAATCACAAAAGGAGATTTAATCATGAAAGGACTGGGAAGAAAGTGGATGTGATCCTGATCCTGGTTTCTTCCTTTTTCACTTCCTTTTCACTGGTGGAGTGAGTAAAAGCTGGACATCTCATCTTCTCTGTGCCAAGTGTTCTTAGCAACTCGTAACTGTATTGAGCTTTTGGAATTATCACTTTGCCTACTAACAAGGACACTTCTCTCCATGAGTTGGCCTCCTAGAGATACAAGGTTTTTAATAGAATCAGCCATTCATTTGGAGAACTGGGGAACCAGCGATAGGAAAACAAGGGGGTTTTCATGGGAGACAGTGGTTAGAGCAGGTTGGGTAACTTCTTCCTTCTCTAAAAGGAGAAGCTCAACTGTAAGAATGACATGGGCAGTGCAGGGGGAGAGCAAAAAAAGTCAAGTGCACAAACAGCACTATTTGTTCACCACAACGAGCTAATGATGCAGGTAGTTTTGCCTATGAGAATCCATAAAAGACAAGGTCCAAATAGGCAACAAAGGTGAGGCACTGGGCTAGAAAGCAAAAAATGTACATAACTGTAACAAAAGAGAGCAGTCAAAGGAGAGAGAGTGGCGTGCAGTAACCAGCGAGGAGAAGTTAGGGAAGTAGAGATGAGGTTCTCACAAAGAGTGTGAAACATAATCAGGAAACTTCTCTTCAGAAGTGTTCTAGAAACTAGAAGAGTAAACTACGTGCTAGCTACAGTAGGGGAGGAAGATGATGGCTGGAAAGGGAAGTGACGAATCTACTGCCTATCTTCAGCACCAAGAGCATTGTCAGATCAAGAATGTTTTCATTAGGAAAGACACACAAAGTGAGTTACCTGTCAGGTATCTTCAGTAGGAAAATGCGAGTGCTTAGAGATTAATGAAGCTACTTAAAGAAGTCACTTGACTAGCAGAGCACACAGACTGCAAGAGATTGCACAAAAACTCCAGACCTGACTGAATGAGCAAGCACCTCGAATTGTGTTATTTAGAATGAAGTTGGGACTCCGAGAACAAGAAAAGGGTCTGAAGAGTAAGGAAAGCTATTTCCTCAGACAGGAAATACAGGGACAAAATCAGGATCCCTTTAAAAGGGAAGTTTTCTGGAAAATTAATCTCAGTTAAACCTTGCAAAGGAGGTTAAAACAAATAGCAGCCATTTCCTCAGCTGTCTAAATAAAAAGAGAACACCGAATGAAGAAATGGAGCCGCTATAGAGGGAGATTGTAGCAGAGATTAAAGGTAACATAGAAATGGCTCAAAACTAAATTATTACCTTCGCCTCCATTTTCAGTGAAGATGGCAGGAGAACAAAGGGTAATTAGTGGAAAAGCAGGGATTAAAACCCTCCACATTCATTGTACAAGCAGAACTCAGAGAGTGTAGTCACATAGGTAAAAGAGATGAATAACCTGGATTTTGAAGGCACTATCCCACTTGGAATGAACTCTCTGATAACAAGCATTCTTCATTCAGACATGGGGTCCTACGTGATCATAGGATCATTAGGGATTGGAAGGGACCTCAAAAGATCATCTAGTCCAATCCCCCTGCCACAGCAAGATCACCTAGACCAAGTCCCACAGGAACACATCCAGGTGGGTCTTAAACATCTCTAGTGTAGGAGATTCCACAACCTCCCTGGGCAGCCTGTTCCAGTGCTCCCAAGCCCACACCCCTTCAGTTCTCAGTTTCCTTTCCTGCATCCCTCCCAATCATCCATTCAGCTTTCCCACCAGTTTCCCTGGACCTTTTAGCATAAACAACACTTACTTCTTCCGTACTTCTGCTCCAAAAAACCACTGATTCACCCAAGAATTTCTGTGAACAGCATTCAGCATGAGGTTGTGTGAAACATACTAACCTGAAACCCAGAATATTACAGACAAGTAATAAAATGGGAAATTAGATGAATGATGAAAATACCTTTCTCTGATAGCTCAGAAGGAGGGCTCTGTTTCAGTAGTCTTTTCTCTCAGCAAATCATTCCAGGTCACAAAATTACATGAAGGTAAACACTTCCAGCACCGCCCAGCACCTCACCTCCTTATAAGCCTTATAAATGCCTCCTTATAAGCCCAAACCTACTAATAGTGTGAAGGATGAGGTTCTGACAGCGCTAATAATAAAGAAACTGTAAAATTTACACTGAGCTGACTGATTTGAGAAACACCATGTCCCCTTCCTTCTCTCCCAGATAGTTTTATTTTCGTTTCAGTTATTGTGAACTATTCCATGTCAGTTAGAAGCCAAAAGAAGAGTTTATTTTACATCATCTGTGTTCCTTCTTCCTTAGTGGTACTTAATGAGTTGAAGGGGCTGGAAAACTTGTTCTCAGCCAAGCCAACATCCTATGAGTTATAAATGACATTTCATCCTCATATGCAGATTTTTCTGTGTCTAAGTGAATTATTTACAAGGTACAGCTTGTGGGCTCCAACAATCAGCTGCCAGAGATTTACACCTACACTGAGTCTCTGCTCTCCTGCTGGGAGAATGTGAAGTTTTCCACCTCCCTTTAAGATCTGAAGACTTAACAGAGAATAGCTCTTCCTGAAGCTGGCACTGCCTTCTTGGGATGGTGGCTGACTAGACTTTGTTGAGGCAGAGAGAATAATGGTGAGTTGAGGCACCAAGACCAACTGCTTCAGTAGCTTAAAATAGTCTCTATTTTTCCCCTCTGCATGCAGCTGCAAATCAAAAGTACCGTGGATCGATTAAATAATGGACTTCCAGCACTGTGTGCATAATGCCAAAGGTACTCAGAGCATTCTTTTTGCTCTTTAATAAGGAAAAGGTGTCTAAAAACTAAGTGCTACCATGATCAACAAAGGAAAAGGGAGGTGGATAAAAATTATAAGGAAATGGCCACACAATAAGGAAAGTTCCTCACCAAAGCCCGCCTTCGGATGTAAGGGTCCGGCAGAAAAACTTCTAAGCCTTATTAATGAAGATAAATTTTCTGAAGTTAATTGGGAAGTGTTTTGTAACTGTATGGCTCTCACAGAACCTTTTCATGTAAGAGAGCATCGCAGAGAGCGGTGCATTGCGACATGGAGTGGTCACAAGAGAGGCGGACGACGCGCGCTGCACCTCCAGCAGCCACGCTGCTCAGGGCAGTGCTGCCATGGAGGGCTCGTGCCTCCTTCCTGACGCCACAGGGGAGGCCTTCTTTCTCTTTTGTAGTCTACGTATCTGCTTGCTATCTTTCAATACGTCCATAATATTTAGAGAAACTACAAAAAAGACTCTGTTGCACCTCACTCTCTCAAGAAAAGCAGTAAAAGCCATCTACGTGGGCACGTGTAGGTATCAAAACAATGTGAAAGTGTCACTTGGTGGGAACAATCCCTCAGTGGCAGGAAAATGGCACTGAAGACATAATCCTTTTTTTCCTATTTAGTTATCTGTGATCCTGTGATTCTCTCTTTCCTTCCATTTGAATCTCTACTGACAGGAGATAATCTGCTGCTTCTTTCATTTGCCTCTCATCTAGTTTATCTGTTATAATAGTAGACTGGGTGTAAAATAGTTTGAGTATACTTTTACCTTACCAGCCTCCTGGGGAAAAAAGAAGACTAGCTGTCAGGATCCTGTCACTGATGGATAGATAAAATACTGGTGCTTCACTCCCCTCCGGACACATGTGGCAGAGTTTCATGTAGAGGCTAAATATTCAGTGATGCTTTTCAGTAAAATATTTTCACCTTTCTTTGCTCTGGGACTTGATCCAGCTTGTCAGTTCAACGCAGAGGTACATACTTAATTACATGGCACATAATTCTTATCAGCTCTAATGGTCACTGTGTGAGTTACTGGATTTGGGATCCACATCCACACTTGAGGCTCACTGGCTGGCTCTTAATATCTGTCTACTGATGCCTCTGAGTGGGACAGCCTTACATTCTTTGCCTCTGAGTGGGATGTGGGGAGCATAACCAAGCTGATAACTTGTGCTTCCAAAGGATAGTGCGTGACAGGAAAGCCTAGAGTGGTTTTGAGAGAGAAGTATGGCTAGGAATTAGCTAAGACTCCTGCAGGAAGGAAATGGTTTACTCCATTTCATTCCCCTTACTGATAAAAGGTTCGTGTTTGCATTGAGAATCTTCCTCAGCACACTAGTAAACAACTTTTTCCTCCAAACCAAAGAACAGTCAAATGGCAATTAATCTGGAGTAGCTAAAATATATAATTACCCAGTCATAAAGTGGGACATAAAAGTACTACATTGTGGAATCCATTTCAGTAGTAGCAGGTACATAAAAACTCTCTTAGTGTATAAAGATGTAAGCTTGGGGCTTCATTCCATTTTCAAATGACAGTGGCTCACTACTTCTTGTTTGTGCAAACCAGACCTCTCAACAGCACTGCTCCAGAAATCGTTTGGGTTTCTCTGCATAGTGAGAGCCACACTATCCTAGTTTTGGCCGCAATCAGCTCAAGAGCATCAGCATCTCTTTAGAACCCAAAGCCAAAAACTGTAGGTCACATACACACAGATGGAACAGTGATGTAGGTAGATTTACCTCGACAGCAGACGAGGTTTTTAGCCTTTTGCATAAAAAAAAGTTCCAAAATTTGGGGGTGTTGCAGACAAATGGGAAATTTAAGCAGAGTCAGTCCTGCAGAGCTGCCTTCCTGCTTTTCATCTCATTATTTGTTTTCTGTCTTCAATCTGAAAAGCTCACAAGTCTTTCAAGATACACACATTCTTAACTATAAAGTGTATCCTATCAAAACAAGAAAAGAAAAATAGAACCTTAGGAGATGAGGAAACTTGTTCTCCTGGAGTTTTTAATCGGTGGTAAATCCAGTTTGCCTGCCTTGCAATGTCACCCGTTCCTGTGAAACACAGCTTTCCTCAGCGATTAAGAATCCAACCTGGCATAAATTTCTTCTTCATTAGGACATCAAAACTGTAGGAATATTTTCAGGTTTTTGGTATAACTTTTTCTTGGAAGTACTTTTACTTATTTCATGACCACCTAAGGCTCTCTAAGGCACACAGCAACACAGTTTGAGACGTCTCTGTGATGTTCTGTACATCACATATTTGCTAACAACCTGTCAAAGTCATCCTGACGCCAAACTGAGAAGCTGATGGTTTTGGTAATGTATTAGCAGAGATGAAAAAAGATGGTCCTCATTATTGTAATAAAAGCAACAGAGACATACTGAGAATCAATTACTGATTCTGTGACCTGTTGAACTAACCCTCAGTCAAGTGGGGAACTGCACAGAGCATCTTACATCAAATGATTTAGGATGGAGTGCTGTCTGAAGACTCGCAACAAGTCAAGGCAAATAAGCTTCCTTAAATTGTAGCTTATTTAATTACCTTGTTCCTGGGCACAAAGATCAAACTGAGCAACTTGAGGTGCTGAAGCACTCTGCTAGCTGGACATGAAACGGAAATAATTAACACGCAGACAGCAGAGCTAAGTTTAAGGATGAGACTCCTACTGACAACAGCAAGGAGATCCAAAGTTAAGGCAGACGCTGTGTCCTTGACTGGATCCATGTGCCTACAATTTGCAGCACATATTGGATTGGGGAAGAGCACCATGTGTTGCAGCCATTTCAAGTAAGCAGATGGCTTTTTAAAGCACTTGGTGTAGGGAAAGCAAAGCCCTTTCAGAGGCTGGCATTTCACTCTCATTATTTGTCACAGACTGTTCCACCTCTTGCCTTTGCAACGCCCGAGTATCACCAAGGAAATTCGCTCTTACAGGAGGCGTTGCGCCAACATACGAAAAGAAGTTATGCTCCTTGATACAATGAAGTGACCAGTGAGGCAGGAAATTAGCACTGATACTTCGTGTTTTGAATGCATTACCCAACATTAACTTATTTCTCTTTGCAAAATCTCAGCCTCAAGACAGCAAGCTGCCCATCACCAAAGACCCTGTTTTGGTGTCTACCTACACTTCTCAGAGCCATCATGACCACAGCATCATCTTTTTCCCAACTCTGAGCATCACCCACAGGCAACACCTTTCCTTCATAACCAAATTCAGCGATGATAAGGTGCAAAGTAATTGTTTACTGAGGAGCTGAGCCTAGGAAGCCAACTTTCATTCATTACTTCCTGCTTTTTTTAATAGGGTCTCTTGTGCCTGCCTGAACAGTCACCCAAGACGAAGAGAAAAAGACACCTCATTTTAACATATCATCTTGAAGGATGGACTCTTTAGAGTACTGTGTGCTACAGATTTGTTATGATCAGAGGGGCCAGATGTCACCAGCTGAGCCGTTCATTTGATGCTGCACCATTACTCGATGCTGCTGCTATAGATACTGCCCTGCCCTTATGGTGGCGGCTGTGATTCATTGGAAGTAATATCATCCCAACTGCCACTCCAGGGAATCTTGCAGGCATGATTTTCTAACACAGCATGACCCATTAAAAATAACTGCCAGGAATCCTGCGCTTTATAAAAGGGCACCTTCATTAGCTCTCGCGGTGGGTCGCCAGAAAGTCCCAGGCACTATAGTCGTCATGGGGTAATTTGTAGTTATCAGAAACATTGCATTGAATGTCTTTATTCCTGTGGAGCTGGCCTCCATCGGTTACTAAACCCAGGCTCCTCCTCCTAAATCACAGAAATTAAAGAGGGGAGAGACCCATCAGATTATTTTGTCAATCCACCCTTTGAATGCAAAATTGGCAAATGTGCAGTCTTTGCCGCCAAGACTCTCAGTGCCAGGGACACTCACCACTGTGCTACGGGCCACTTCACTTATCAGTGCCTGTTAGTGTTTGGCCTTTCTCCTAAAACAATGAATTCCTGGGTATGATGTGCAGCGCTTTGTCCTTTGCATTTGGAGCTCCATCCAAAGAACAGACTCTAAATGACTGCGGACGACTGTGGACTGGGTCTCTCACCTTCTGTATTTACTCTTTCAAAAACACCAGAGTAGGAGATGGTGTTTTACTTGGGTAGTTAGACAGAAGTAGTCTAAATTTTTATTTTATCAGGTCAAACGGAAAAACTTTGTTTTCCCAGGCCTAAACAAACCCTCCACATAATTTAAAACACAGATATTAGGTTTAGTTCTGCATGGACATGTTCATTGCAGGCATCAATGTCAACAAATCTTATATACCCTCATTACTTATAAAACAGGTACCTAACTCCCTGGAGTTCCCAGCACTGTTCATTCTAGGGTGAGTTGATGAGACCAAAGCCTCCCAAAGAAGAGAAGAAACACATGATATTTATTACAGATGAGCATACCACTGTGGTCCTCAGCTGCTGTGTGGATGTCCTACAAAAACCACCCTAGCACAGAATAGAATTGAAGGGATGTGGAAGTTAACATTAATAGAGACCTGGGCCCAGAAACACTTTTTTCCAACCCTTTGTAGAAAAGCATTTCCTCTTGTACTCTGGGTTGAGTAGTGACTCAAATACAGCGGCCCAAACGAAGTTATGAAGCGTGGATTCTCCCCAGCACTGAGCATGAGCTATAACGCTTTGGGCCATAACAGCAATTCATAACAATGAGCAATAAAAAATAAATTCCAACACATGTCTTGCTCTGCAAGGGTGTGGACGGAGTTTCAGTGCAAGCTCCTTGCAGGACTGGAATAAAGGCCTCCAGGCTACGATGCAGTTTCTGAATGATGTCCAGAAATGAGTCCTAGTTCAGTGGCGAGTATATCAAATAGGGAGCAATTCTTTCCATTATGTATTACCTCCCCAGTCATTATGAAATCATTTGGTATTCACTGTGATAACACCAATCATTAATGCACTCATTTGGTGTTCGTATGACTTGTCTTATGCACTTCCCCGGGAATCTCATTGTAATTAACCATTAGTTAATGTAAATAGTAATGGACATTTAAAGTAAAGTGTTACCAGACAGGGTCAGTAGTAGCAGAGAATCAATGTGTTCATGAAACCAGCTACAATCACTTCAAAAAGCCCCTCTACTAGTAGTGAAAGCCTAATAGTAAATAAGTCACTTAGCAGAACCAGGAGCTGTTAGAGGCATTTTGCAGCATTTCATCTGAAAACACATCCAGCGTTTGCCCTCCTCTTTCTGCACCTCTGGAAGAAGGGGCGCACGGACAGCTTTCCTGTTACCCAGCAAACAGGCAGAGCTTGTTACAGAACTTCACACAGCATTATACACCCCATCCAGCCTGCCCACAAACTGGCAGGTGCGTTGGCATGTTGCTCACGTCGCGCAATTGATGGGTCACTGATTGCTTTAAACCAAGAAAAAGAGCAATAAAGGAAAGTGAGCCTGTGAAAAGCTAAACTGGTTTTACTGTTTGCATCGCTTCAGTCCTTGAATAAACTGTAATAATGAACTGTAATAGATTGGAATCTGGCATAATACCTTCTCCCCTGCCAGACTTGTATTTCTGGAGACATTTTAGAGCTGGAATTCACTGACCTTTGTACGAGTGACACGGATCTAGCTTTCTGGTAAGAAGCCACAAATTATCATTGAGTGGAGCTGTGAGGACAGTTTCTTGCAGAAAGCAAAAGTAGCAAAACTTGATGCTTTGCCAGCTTTATAAAAGGACAAAAATCTCCCTTTTCAGCCAGGGCACTTATGTGAATTATTATCATAAGAATGAACTGCCTTTTGCCAACTGTTACTGAAACAGGAACTTTTCAGTGCCCCACAGTGAGCTAGCCAGGGTTCCTGTGAAAAATAACAACAAAAATAAGTCCACCTCATAAACCCAGTGGAAAGACAATGACAACACTAAAAACTCAACAGTCTCTTTCCAGTTAATACACTTCTTCAGTTATTAAAGAGCATTAATCACAAATACCGAGGCCTGATTTCACAGTGTTGAGGATCATTATCACACAAAACACTCACAAACACAGGATGCCAGGATTTGTTGGAAAACATGTTGCAGACTTAAAATTACTATTTGTTTTGTTGTTGCTGTAATTTTTTCAGCTTACAACTACGGAGCAGAAGGATGCTTTCCCTTGCTTTTGGGCAGTCAGAAAGGGAAGAAGCTGAGGAAATACTGAGGGTTAAGAGATACGGAGGGCTATTTCCCACCAAGACAGAAAATCCCAAAATTCAAGAGATCAAGAGAGGTTCTTCTCCCCCTCTACTCTGCACTGGTGAGACCACACCTGGAGTATTGTGTCTAGTTCTGGCCTCCTCAGTTCAAGAGGGATGTGGAGCTTCTGGAGAGAGTTCAACGTAGGGCAACGAAGATGATAAAGGAGGTGGAGCACCTCCCTTACGAGGAGAGGCTGAGGGAGCTGGGTCTGTTTAGCTTGGAGAAGAGGAGACTGAGGGGTGACCCCATTAATGTCTACAAATATTTGAGGGGTGGGTGTCAGGAGGATGGAACTGGGCTGTTCTCAGTGTCATGTAGTGATAGGACGAGGGGCAGTGGTTGTAAGCTGGAACATAGAAGGTTCCACATCAACCTGAGAAGGAACTTCTTCCCGGTGAGGGTGACAGAGCACTGGAACAGACTGCCCAGGGGGTTGTGGAGTCTCCCTCACTGGAGATATTCAAGACCTGACTGGATAGGTTCCCGTGAGACTTGGTTTAGGTGATCCTGCTGTGTCAGGGGGATTGGACTAGGTGATCTTTTGAGGTACCTTCCAATCTGTAGTGATTCTATGATTCTATGATTCTATGAAATTCAGCCTATTTGGCATTGAAGAGTAGCAACTGGACCAGGCCGTTTCAAAGCTCACACTTATTGGTCTCTCTGGATAGTGAAAAATTTCCCAAGACTCAGTTTCATGGCTTCATTCTACTTCTGTAATGAAAAACGTGACAGTTCATCCCAAGGTGCTTCTATGTTGGGTGACCCCTTGGGAGACTTCATTTTAAAAAAAAATCCAAATCCAAAGAAGACCTGACAGCAGGATGACTGAGCTTGTGCTTCCCTACTGTCTCCACCACGTGTCAACTCCTCTAGTTACAGGTATTTCCATAAGATCCCCTCAACCACAGGAGCAGAGTTTTGCACTTCCACATCCCAGCTCTTTAGTTTGCAAACAATCCCAAACTGGGAGGCACTTTGTGCAAGAAACCAGTTGTGGAAAACACAAGGAAGAGATTTATATTACCCTTCACCTGAAACTAAAGATTTTCTCCATGTGTCTGTTTTAGCTTGTCTCTAAACGACATGCAGTATAAATCTTTATTTACTCAGAAAGTTCAGGCTTCGAAACTAAACTTTCTGTATTTATATTTAATCTGGATTTAAAAGCGCATTTTCCAAACAGATGTGCTGGTATGCAAGCACCTGCAGCCTTCTATCCCCTGAGCATGCCTCAGTCTAGAGTGCTTGGGGTTTTTTATTCCTCATCTTTGTTCCTGGTTATCATGGTTTCATGTAGGTCTTTCTGATTTTGGACCGTGCCTCTGCTCTTTCAACTTCACCAGATGAATGAAACATCTAAAGAAACCCTGTGGACTTTCAGGTAAGGGGATAATTTCTTTTCCTGATCAGGGCTTGAGGCAAATGACTGTGGCAAGGCTGCATTCTGACCCCATCACAAAGCTGATCTCAGCCACGCTGCTCCAAAAGGGAAGCGGTGGCACTAGCATCAGTGCAGGGATTGCTGTTAAATGCAACAGGTCCTCCGTTCCACTTGTGTTCAACTGACTGCACTTGATCTTGTTCCTCGAGGCAGTCAAGCGGGGCTGAAGAAGGCAGTTTTTCTCTTTACCAATACAAGATTGATGCAACGTTATAAGTTTTTCAGAATTTCTTTTTCATTATATTTTTCATAATTTCCTTTTCAAAACTGATCATAAATAGTCTCTGGGTGCAGTAAAATTGGGAGCCAGGCTTCTAGAGCAAGAGGGGAGAAGTTGGAATCTGGCAATGAGTTTGGAGCCATCCCAAATATTGGGTGGTGGGTGGCAAGAAAGTGAAAGCCATCTGGTGGCTCAGATTTCCTGTATAAGGAGGTCCTCTGGATTTGAAAATGTGGGCCTCAGCTCCTCTGGGAAACAAATGCTTGCAAAATGAAAAAGGAATGTAATGGTTTGCCTGTGAATTTTGATACGTGATGCAGTAAAAGCAGGGTTTCTAATAATGACATTTCTGCATTTCTTCATTATGAGTCATGAGTAAACATGACATTTCTGCAATGCGATCTAGATCTGTGATCAAAGATTAAAATGGAGCCATTTTAATATTTTAATTATTCCAGAACTGTCAGGCTTCGGAGTCTGTTATGCCAACACCCAGTGCGGAGCAAATCATTTGTAACAAAGAATTTTATCCATTTTAGCCGGTTTTTTCTTCATGTGGATTGTGCGTGAACGGGTCATTATTTTCTCAGATTTGCTCATTATTCTCAATGATCCACAATGAATAATTTATACTAATATTTCTTGTTCTGCAGCTTCTTCACCACCAGTTTGTAGCTGCCTGGGCTAGTTTTGTCTGAGCAAACAAACCACATGGCCTCACTCCTGCTTCCAGGTTGGCTGAGATGTGCTTTGCCCTGGGTAGGCTACTCCCATCTGCGAGTTGTGTGTGCTCTCTGCAGATGCATCAATTTACCATTTAAAAGTGCTGTTTCCACAATCACACTTACAAGTCCACTCGTTCACTACAATACTCATGGCGACTGAATAATAGTGCAAACACAACAAAGAGGATTCAAATTTTTAACCCAGAAACTATTTTACTGATTTCCTTTGTTCTTTTTTTTTTCTAGTTCTCAGCTCATTCTTACACCTCCTTTGGCTACCAGACCTTTATAACTGGAGGAGTGCCAGGGGGTTTATCTAGGTGCAAACATCTTGAGCATTAGTATAAATCAGCAGGAAAGAGCTTTCTTCAACAGTCAGTGACATACAAATAACTGATATTTCAGTGCAGGAGCAGGTGCTCCAAAATGGTTAGGAACAGGTTTCTCTACTAGTCCAGTAGTTTCAGGTGTTTAAAAGTGCAAATGTCATGAATCATTTGACCTAAAAATTGTGGAGTAAACTGAGAGAGTTTGGTAGCCATGCTGTCATCTACCAAAATACTGACCCTATCACCCATCAGACCTAGTAATATAGGGTGGGTAAGATGTGAGGACAACGCTTTCTTAACATAATGAATCTAAAGGATTCAGCCATAGCGTAGCCCAGCTAAATCCCTCTTTGTTAAGATTGCATGCCTTCTCCCATCACCTACTCGTGGTGCTTGCTTTTCATAGTGGTCCAAACTTCAAATGCTCTACCAGTGAGACAATTTGACTTGCATGTTCCATAAACCAGTCCATTCACTCATGACCTTTTCTTCTGGATATTATCTGGCAGTTTAATGAAGGGTGGAAGATACCAAAGACAGGTGTCTCCTCCACAGACTATGCAAGTCTTGCTGTAGCAAAACACAGCTTGATTTGTAAATTGAGCAGCCTGAATAATCAATTTCTTCATCTTTTCCTCAAGTCTTCAAACTTCTGAGGTCTCACAGGAGTGCTATGCCTCACCACAGGGCAAGTAAATCCTATATTTATGCTCCAAATGTTCCCTTTGCAGTTTATGATTGGAAGCAACCTAAAAGCAAAGTGAGATAGGCTTGAAGTAATCTGTCCACCAATTAATTATTGAATAATTCCTAAATTCCTGCTCCACCAGAACAGAACTCTGGCCGTAAACCCAAGAGTGAAGGGTGAGGCATGTGCTGGATGGGAGCACCCAGCCTGCTGCTCCTTTTCAGCTTTGGATGCCACGCGGTGCACAAGGGCTCAGGTAGAGCCATGACGGTTTTCCTGTGAGTCCCCAACAGTAAGTCACGCACACCGGCACCAGATCCGAAAGCCTTCTATTTTGCAAACAGTAAGTGATGACAACAGTTAAGCAAAGGAGTCCACTGTGACTCTCCTATTCCACAACGTGTCATTATAAGCCTGATGGAGCACCCACAAAGAAAATACTGTGCTCTGACGGCTTGGCTAGTTGTCCTTTCCTGGATAAAAGGAACATCCATACACATTTTAAGTTTCACTTCCACGTTCTTTTATGCTTCCATTCTCAGAGGAGTGACTATGGAAAATGTCTATGTTGCAGCCACATCCATCTACCAGCGTGCCTTTCCCTGCAGTGCTTATGCAGAGCCCTACAATAGTGCTTCCAGGAACAAAAATATGTGGGTTAGAAAGATTTTCTTTTTAAACAACCAGAGGAAATCTTTTCAATATTTTCCATCCTGTACAGGTGCCATTTTCTACTGATGAGTACCCCCAGATTTTGCCCTTGAGCATGACACACACAGTGTAAGGGCATAAGATGCTAAACCAAACAGGCCATTCTTCCCAGCAGATGGAAAAGTTTCCCTTCAGCACCTACAAAACCACGCGCATGCGACTACAAATCTAATCATGCGTTGTGAGGATCCAGGTGTATCTCCAGGTATCTCTAATCACATATTTTTAATAAAAGAACACAAGAAAAAGTGTTAAGTTTCAGCAGCAAACAAAAGAAAGACACAGAAATACAACGGAGTAGTAAGTGAAGAAGCTTTGATACAGCACAATTGTAGCCTGCTCCTGTACCGTTACTTAGAAAAGAATTCTAGTCTCCCAAGTATTGAAAGACACCAAATGAAAGAACACCTGATTCCCCATTTTGGTTTTTCACTGCAGTGATCACATGGTTCAGGGACACTACCACAACACTGGATGTCCTTTGCAGTGGACCAGACAAGGGTCCAGCAGAGAAAAGTGAAGACATCACAGTGCTGTGAAGATTAGGAATGAAAGTGATGATTCAGTATGGGGGGACAGTGCCTAACATTTTGTGACACAAATTGTTTAGCCTTGACAAGGTCCAAATGGCTGACAAGAGTTTATGTTTATGTTTAGCAACCATAACTTCAGGCATTGGAATCATTGCAATCTCCATTTCAACCGAAGTAGCATGAAAAACGAGCATTACCAAACTAACCAGTTTGAAAATCCAGCCCATTGCCTTGCAGGATTTCTTTTGACAACCTCTCCATTTTCATCTGCTTGCCTCTATGTAGGGCCCCTCCACCAAGGCACCTGCACTGGGCAATATGTATTACTGGATATGTTCCTGTGCAACATGATCGATGTGATCCTGCTGTGAAGAGAGGATAGAATCATAGAATCATCATGGCTGGAAAGGACCTCCAGGGTCATCAAGTCCAACCTCTTCTCCTAGTGTCCAACCGCTAGACCATATCCCTAAGCACCGCATCCACTCGTTCCTTAAACACCTCCAGGACGGTGACACCACCACCTCCCTGGGCAATCCATTCCAGTATCTAATCACCCTCTCAGTAAAGAATGTCCTTCTAACGTCCAGCCTGAACCTCCCCTGATGCAACTTGAGGCCATTTCCCCTTGTCCTATCATCACTAATTGGAGAGAAGATCCCAACACCAGCCTTGCTACAACCTCCTTTAAGGTAGCTGTAGAGGGCAATAATGTCCCCTCTCAGTCTTCTCTTCTGCAGACTAAACAACCCCAGCTCCCTCAGCCTCTCCTCATAGGGCATGTCCTCCAGCCCTTTCACCAACTGGTTGCCCTGAGGTCCCTTCTGATCCCTAATGTTCTGTGATTGTGTGATCTCATGCACTCCCTAGGGTAAGGTCTGTCACTGGAAGTCTCAAAACAGCCCCACCTAGCTTCATGGCAATGGAGTATCTGAGTCTCTTGAGCAGCTTTGACAATCTTGACTTGCAAGCATTATTGTTTGAGAACTGTGACAGCCTATGCTGGTGGTGATATGCATAATAAAGATAAACTGCAGGGTATATGCACTGGCCTTTTGGCTTGGGCTTGACTGGAGACCCAGCAATCCTGTCTTCCATCTAAACTGGTGGCCTGTGAGCACAACAGTGCAAAGGTCGCAGGAGACCTTTCTACTGTTGAGGTAGAACCAAGCCAGGATTAGATCCTTTTCATTCAACGTGTGCTACACTTTAAAAAAACACAAGCCAACAAAAAAAGAAAGCCCAACAATGTGCTTGATGAACTTAAGATCTACAGGAAAATATTTAATGTTGCACTACAATGAAAGGAATTGGTATGAAGCATAAATGGCAAAGCAGTGAAAAGAACTGACACAAAGCAGACTGGTGTGTGCAGCAACACCCACGCAATCAAAAGCATTCAAGGAAATTAAAAAAAATCCAAAAGACTAAAGAACTGGCTATGCAAGGGAGTTGTACAGCAAAAGTAATCTCCATCCACAGCTCTCCCAGGGATATTCCAGTAGTCATGTTCAGAGGTATCTTTGGTCCCGCTACTTCTAATCTGGATATCCTTAGACTTCGGGGTGCTTAAAAATTAGACAACCCAGCCAAGTCTGTTTTTGTCCTTGATCCTAAGCAAAAACCTCCAAATCCAGTCCTTTCCAAACTTTGGCTGCTCATTTCAACACCCCAGCTTGGACCCAAACCCAGCACGTCCACTCAGTCCTTGCATCGCCGTGCGCCACGTCGCAAAGCAAGAGCACGCGGCTGGACGCGGTGCAGCAGTGAGCCACACCTCACACAACAGCGCTCCGACAGCCTCCTTTACAACCTCAGTGCAGGAGGGGGTTAAATCGATAGGCCTGCGAATTTTACTGCGCGCTGAGGACTTTTGGAAATTCAGACCATAAAACACAGGAATGCCCAGCGAGCCCCGTGGCTCCCGTGACAGCATTTGTCTCTTAGTTACAGCAAGGGTAATGTTATCAGCACCAAGCAACCCAGACGAAAATTATCAATCGGTTACCAAGAAACCTAATGATTTCATCAATAATATTTTACCAGTTACAAAGGTCATTTGGAGAAGTAATGCCACACGAAATGCGCTGGTGAAGTGGGTGATGTGTGGGTGGCTGTTAAGGGTCAACACTTCATTTCTCATTTCTTTAATTGATACTTCTGAATGAGTATTAATTGAGCTGCAATGAGAAGAGTGTGCAGTTTGACAATGCAAGTGACAGGATGGAAGTGCCATTTGCAGAGTGTATATAACCACAGCTAACACCCTCAAAGCGTTAATTCCGTTTTATGTCTTTCACATTTAATAGCAAATTTGCCATTTAATCTTTAAGACAGAAGTTACTTATTCTCAATCTACCTCTCACTTGCACTGATATAATCTCATGCCACTCAGACTGGCCTGTGGCATGAAGCACATCACACTTTCAAATCAGGTCCATTTTTTCATTAGCTCATATCCTTCCTGAGATGCCCTCCTTTACAGATGGCTGATCAGCAATCAACACTAGTTTGTTTCAATCAGAAAAGCAGCCGTAACTTCTCATTTAAAGACTGTTCCTGGAGAAGCGCATTAGTCGAAGGCATAAAGCTGGCACTGGGGCAGCAGTGGCTCTCACAACTGGTTTCCTTTTAGGATTTTTTTTAAAGAGATAGACCTCTTTCTACCTGGAGAATTAACACTTTTTAATTTTAAAACGAAGCACAACGGAATCCACACCTCTGCGTGTTGCAGGGAGCCCTACACACAGTGCAAGCAGGTGCCGATAGACCGTAAATCTGAAGAGCGAACACAAAAGGTAGCGCAGCCCGGGAGGAAGCCGGGGAATAGTTCACGTGCACATGCTGACACTTTCTCCCTCTCCGTTCCTCCTCCGGCAGTGCAGTGCGTTGCCTTTTGAGCCCGTTTGACTGAGGTTAAGCGTTTACACTTCTTCAGAGGACAGTCAGTCCACTCAGGGAGATACTGGCTTTCATAGCAGGAGATTTCAAAATGATTTCCTCTCCGCCTGGGCAGCTCAAAAACACACATGCACAGAAGCAAAGGTCAGATGTCACCCAAGTGGTGGGAGACTGCCAGCTCAACGCTTGGGATGTATTGGTCTCAGCTCATCCTCCAATTCTGCAGGAATCCACTCAGCACCCACAATTCGCTCCAGTGCATTAACCCTGGGTGCAAACGATAGGATTTAGCCTTCCAGGCACTTGTGGGTGCAGTCAGACAGCTAGATAGATAACTTAATGATATCATTTGCACTCTCAGTTAACTGCAGGTAGAAAAGAAAGCTGGAGTGGCTGGGGGAGAAAAAAGAAAGAGAGAGAGGGAGAGGTATTTTTCCCTTCTTCTCCCTCTCCTCAAAATCAGATTTCTGGCACTCCATGAAGAATTGGTTTTTAGCTTGCAGTCCAGAGAATACTGAGCTGCTCATTGCTTCCTGCCCTGTGGTGGCCATTTGCAGTTGAGTGCATTAGTCTCCTGCTCAGTTTCCTTCTCTTTGCATGAGCTGGCAATCCACAGGCTACTCACTTCTCTTTCTTGACTCACTGCCTTCTTCTCCTTGATTTCACACACATATACACTGTCACATTTGACTACAACACAGTGCAGTCAGCTTCTGCCTATTCCCAGCTGGCCCAACCCTTCTTTTTAATTGTTTGCTAATTCTGTCTCCTTTCTTTATCTTTCCACCTGCTGGTAATCTTCTGACACCCACATTTCAGCCACATCACCTCTGAATGCCTGTATGCCACACCCCTCGCTTTATTCGCTTCTGCCCTCTGCCACCCTCTTATGTCGACCAGTCCTGCCTTCAGAGAAACTGAGGGCACAGCTGGCTCCCTGCACATTGGCCCTTACTGATACTTTTCACAAATAAATCTGTCAGTGTGATGTCGTTCACGTGTCGCCAGCTCAGCCGTGGCAGCAGAGGGATGGCAGAAGATGGCAACTGCTTCACAAGCTCACGGGACACCAGGGGCTCAGAAAGGACCTCATCACTAGCCAAGCTCTGTGGATGTCAGGAGTTCACATAAAGAACTTGAACGTGGGTAAAGACAACGCTGGCACTGGGCAGCCAGGAGAGGCAGAGTTTCTCTAACCAGTGGGTGTGCAGCCACCTTTATTCCTTTACCACAAAATCCTCCTTCTTTGTACCCAACCCAATTGTAAGGTCTGTGCAAAGATATTCTGAAACTTAATTACTCCTTCCGTGCAGTGTGAAGCCAGCTCTCAAATGGCTGAATTACACCATTTGGAAAGGACAATTGGTTATTACACTTATCAGATTGTTTGTGACAGGAATGGGTTAATTTTCCTAACCTTTTCTGTTCTTGTTCCACTCGCAGGGTTGTCAAAAGGATGGATAAACGTGTTGCTATTTTCTGGTTTTGTTTCAGTGTCTATCACGAGAGTGGACCAATTTCATACCATTTGCTGCTTTCATTACTGTCTCAGGGTTGTCACAAGAATTGATAAATTTCAGACTGTTTTTCTTGTCCTCATTACAATCTTAAGGTTGTCATGAGAATGAATTGATTTTGTGCCATTTTCTGTTCTCATTACAGTCTTTGTCATAGAATGGCTTCATTTGGGGCCATTTTTGTTCCTGTTACTTACAATCTTTTGTCACAAGAACAGGGATTATTTGATGAAAATGAGAAGACAGCATTTCAGACACAGATTCGGGGGTAACTTGTTCTTATGACAGAGATCATAACGAGGACAGAAAGCAGTACAGAACGCATTCATCCTCAGGATGATTTTAAAGGCTGTGATTTTGTGACCCTGATTGTGCCAACTGACTTCACCAGGAGGAGATCTTACGTTCTCCTTGCAGCAACCACTGCTTCATTCACGCTGCTGGAAGGTGTCTCCCTACTCAGCAAAGGCAAAGATAGAGGCTATCAGAAGAACTGCAGATTAACACATTTCAGAGCAGGCTGTGGGATCCACAAGAGCACAGATTTCAAACCCCAGCTGAGACCTCAGAAGCTTTTCACAGGGCCCAGGTAGAAGTCACCATGGTGAAGGACATCTTTGAGTACAGTCGTGCTTTTTGGAGGGTCGCATGCACAGCAGAGATGGGTTTTGAGTGTCTGGCTGATCTTAGCTTTGCCCAAGCTGCCTGTGTCGCCAGTTTGAACTAGGAGCTCTGGAACTTTGAGTTCATGTGAAGGTAAACTAGTGACTGCAAAAGAGGGTCTGCAACTCAGCAAAGAGTGAGTTACTGCAAATGAAAGGGCAGAAGTTAGAGATCAAGGCATGTGCAAAGCCACGGCCCAGAAAACCTAGAAGTAATTATTGCGCTCGTGAAGGTGATCAAAGAGAAACAGCAGGAAATGCTAAATAAAGCGGAGACTCATAGAGCATGTGAGGAGGGGGTGGGAATGGAACAGGCATCGCAGTGAAACTGACGCTGTGGACAGGGAAAATGAGAAGGTAGTTGTGGAGGAGGGAAAGGCGAAACCAGACCAGAAGCCACAGCCGAAGAAGCTGAAGAGAGGAGGCAACGGGAGGCAACACCAAGGCACAGCCTAACACTCTGACTCGGTGTGTGCAAGGCACCGAGAGGAAGGATGAGAGCAAAAGTGGAAACTGCAGAAGAGAAAGGGTTTTCTCTGTGATGGGATGATCAGGGAGGGCAGATGTGTCTGCCAGCCACATTTTCAGAAAGGGTAAACAAGTGGCAACCTACTGCCTTGAAAGCCGTTGCATTAACTGCCTTGGGGCTCAGCAGCCTTTCTGTTGCAGCAATTAAGTCTTCTTTCTCAGCATACACTCCTAGTTCTATCAAAGATGCAGGATGTATGCATGTGACTTCTTTCAACATGCTTCCCAAGACAAGATCCAAAGGAGACAAAATGGTGACCTGGGAGGCCTTGTCATAAGGAGGATTCAAGCTGTGAAGCAGCCCAAAAGGAAACCACCCTAACTGGAATACAGCACTGGACTGCTTGGATAATCATCCTGCAAAGCTGCCTTGGGAAGCCATCAGAAAATCCATCTGAAAATAAGTGTACCTGAGCAGTGAAAGAGATCACCAGTAAAAGGAAAGTGAGGGGGATGGACATTCCCCACTGGCTAAGTAAAATAAAGCAGGAATGCTGCAATAAATAGACCTGACAGATGACCCCTGATATTTCCTGGGCCAATTTCTATGAACATTTTATTGATCTTTTACATTCTGATTTGACCGTCAGAGCCTGTGATCCTTTGCTTTGTGTGTCCCATACCTCGCCCCTGCCCCCACATTTACCATATGTACCTAATCTCATTGCTCTGTCTACCATCTGCCATTGTTTAAAGTATACGGGAATATAGGTTTAATCATAAAAATGGTGGCCCTGGCTGTGTGTACTACACTAATGTTCAACTTTCACAAGATGAAGTGACCTCCAAGTGGCTTACTGCTTTTCATTAATTTCTCTGTATAATTGAACATTTTTCGGCATCTCATTTAACAAACTGTTAAGCTCCTTATTGCACAGAAGGGCCATGTGATGTGCAGGGATTCTGAAATGCTTCCCCTCATTCACAGTTCTCCTACTAATATCCTGGGCATTATTAGTAGTTCACAAAGCCAGCACATTTTCTTTTTGATAAGTGTCCCTGTTCTGCCCTCCTTTGTCCACCTCCAAATGCTGCCTAGTACTTACAAAGAATAAAACCGTGCTGCCTAACTAGCCTGATGCTTTGGATTGCTACCCCTGCTCACACAGTTGCCTGTAAGGGGATGTACTTATATCAATGAAAGATAAATCCCAGCTAGAAATACAGGTCCCTGACAACCTAATCACTGAAACCCTGTCAAGTAACCCCTAATTTTAAAGCGAGTGGTTAATTCCCAGCAAATTGATTTAGTCACTATTTGAGGTTTGGTGAGTTGTGTTGTTCATCTGTTATTACCAGGAACTCAGCTCAGCCTATTCATTTAGACCACTGACACAACGCAGTGCATCTCCCAAGAAAATTTCCTTTGTCAGCACATCTAGAATTTGCTAATTAAATCAACAATGACATTACTCACTTTCTGAAAAAAGCAACTTCTCTCTCCTGCCCTCCTTAATACGTGTGTGTGTGTGTGTGTGTGTGTGTGTGTGTGTGCGTGCACACTCCCGAGCACAGGTTTTAACTGGCACTCGTAGATGTGTTCAGTCTGCAGCTTCATTAACTGTTTCAGGCAGCTCTGGATCACCCTCTCACCTCTGTAGATCTGTATAAGCAGACTGCCTGTAAGTGCATGTGCATCCGTGTGTGCACACGCGTGTGCACGTAGCCAGAGCAGGGGCCATGTGATGTTCATAAGCAGTCGTGACCCTTACTTCTTCAGAGCACACCCTGAAGTGTGAATTTTGTTAAAATTATAGGGTTGGCCAGCAAGTTCTTTCCTTGTCCATGTTACTGCAGCAGAAGGGAATTCAAAACACCAGAAAAGACAGGGTGTCCCCCAAGCCCTGTAATTACAGGTCCATAGTATCACTGCAGCTCTTTGTGCCATTTAAGGAGCAGAGAGTAGATGAACATTGGAATTAACCTTTTTTGAACATCCAGTAATTTTTTGAAGAATACTTCTTCCCTTGAAAGGTTAAAAACTGCTGAAAAAGTGACCAGAAGAACCTGTCTGTGCTCAGACTTGTGCTTCTGTATGTGTTAGGTGATGGCAGAATCCTGTATCTGAGCATAGATATGCCCCAGTAGATGCCCTTGGTGGTGCTTTGCATACTGTCTACCTTGCAGGTCCACCTTCACTGGGTTGCCCATTCCCCAGAGTGCACAGTATGGTTTTTACCCCTCTGCTCAGCTGTTCTGCAGTATACTCCTATGTGGCCATGCTCTATGGGCTAGTGGCTTCTCACTGGCTGGATGTTTGCCACCGAGAAGAAAGCGATTGGAATAACAGAAATCATTGAATCACCTACATTGGAAAAGGCCTTCAAGATCATCTATTCCAGCCACTCACCCAACACTGACAAGCCTTCAGCTGTTCCAGCATAGGCTGCCCAGAGAGGTTGTGGACGCTTTGTCTCTGGAGACATTCTAAACTCACCTGGACATGTTCCTGTGAGGTCTTGTCTAGGGGATCTCGTTCTGGCAGGAAGGTTAGACTGGATTATCTGCAGAGGTCCCTTCTGACCCCTATAATTCTATGATTCTAGGGGTCTATGATTCTGTGATTTTAAACCATATCCCAAAGCACTGTATCTACATAACTCTTAAATACCTCCAGGGAGGGTGACTCCACCACAGCCATGGGCAACCCATTCCAGTGCCTGATAACCATTTCAGTAAAGAAGTTCTTCATAGTATCCTTGGTGCATCTTGAGACCATTTCCTCTCATCTTATCACTTGTCACTTGGTCAAACAGACCGATCCCAACCTCTCTACAACCTTCTTTATCTCCAGCACAAGAAGGTTTTCTCGGGTCATGACCGTGCAGCCTGTGGTGTCATTTCACCCTTGTTGCCAGACCAGGACATGTCAATCTTTCCAAGGAAAAACACAAGAAGATGACAAGGAAATGGGAAGTTGTTTAAAAACAGAACAGCTCTATCACAGATTGTTCATGAAACAGAGTGAGGCAACTCACCACCATTACCCTCAGGGTAGCAGCTGTCTTTTCATCTTTCTGAAGAGTCAGTTAAAACTGAACTTGGCTTTTCAAGAGAAACCAACCCTCAGGAGGCCTCAGAAAAAGAAAACAAAAGAGAAACACCTAGATACCTATGGCATAACCTTCCTCTTCAAAGTCAGGTTACCCTGCATAGAGACCTGCTGTATACCCACTGTCTTCTAGCTGGCAAAGACCTCCCAATAGCAGTATTTATGACTGCCCCATATATGTCACTATTGAGGCATAAGTGGTGCCTGGTTCCATCCCTTCCAAACAGGTCTTGAAGTAACACCTCCTTAATCAAATCCAAAGTATCCTTGATCTTTTTCATTCTATTTAATTCTGTTTATTGAAGCCATTTAATACCCTTGTTTAGTCAAATACAGCTCTGATGTATGCTCTTGGCCTGCTGTGGAAAGGTTACAGCATTTCATGCTTTCATTCTTCATATCTGAAGCAGCAGTGCAGTTTTTCCACCAACTCATTGCTTGCTAATGAACTTTTTTTTTTTAAGCAGCCTGTCATTTTGTTTAATGTTGCAAAATAAGGCAGCCTTTAAGTGGGATCTGATTTTGCTAAGAGATGTCTAAACTTAAGAGAGATAATGGATGTAACAAAATACCACCAAATACGACAGCTTTGTTCTGCCAATGTAATTTGCTGATTCTGGAAAGCAAACGCAGAACAGTCTGTGCCAGTCTTAGAAAAGAGGCTTGTTTGACAGATATAGACCTGCTTAAATATCAGCATACACCACATTACATAGCAGACTTCTGCATTCATGTGTGGGTTTTAGTCACTTGTCATAACAAGGGCTTTTTTATTTTATTTAAATGCCTCATTGTTCCTATCACTCTCATGCCCAAGCAAAGCTGGCTGTTTCCCACCACAAAGGTGGAAGGTGATGCTGCTTGATGGAGACACCAAACTACTCTAAGCAGAACAGTATTAAAAATCTTAACTACCTCTTCATTTTTTCAGAAGGAAAAAAAGGGTTGATTTGCTGTGTTGAGGAGAAACCCTGTTGGGCTTTGCTCTTGTCCTTTCCACAGGTGAAGAAAACAGTAAATAAACCAATATAAGCTCTAGGAGCATGAAGTGTTCAGATAGTTTTCTTTTGTTGACCACATACCTTTAGGATGACAAGACAGAGCCATCAGTATTTCGTGGTAGTCAGCCTCTATAACAGTATGTGTGTGTAGTTCAGATTCAGAGTTTTAAAGTATATGACCAGAATTTATTATATTTGCCATGCTTCTGCATTCATTTGGATTTTTTATTATCCCCCAAAAAACATACATTTATATAGACATACAAGGCTATCTTCTGTTTACTTGCTATTGACACTTCCACATTTATCAGACTTATTTCACCTTACCTTAGACCTTCTGTCTTCCACAGTCCCTTCCTCCTCACTGCAGTTCCCCCATATTACTTTTTTACACTCTCCATTTTTCATATTTAAAGTTTTAAGATGTTTGGACCTTGGTTTTTAACAGTAACGTATTTCTTCACTTAAACATTAGTGTATCTTGGTAAGGTCCTTGTGCCTTTCTAGGTGTCTATTTTGACATTCTCAAGTAAAATTGACTATAATTGTCACATATTACACATAGCCAATACCTGCACTGTAAATTCTGTCCAGGAATGGGATGTTGGCAACCCTTTCTCCTGTAAAAGAGATGTGTTCAGAATGATCACCCGTGTTACAACTCTCCTGCACTCAGACCAGCCTTATGCGAGTTTGCCTTCAGACTCTTAGGATCAGAACATCAGATGATGATATTTTTTAGATCAACAAAAATTAATGGTGCTGTGACATTTCATCTCGTTGGAGGATATGAATCTAAACATGCAGTGCTGACCCCACTGCAATGAAGAGAAATTTTGCTGCAGACCTGAATTCCACTTCAACTCTATTCCTACCTGTATGGATTAAGCTCAGTAAAATTACAGTTTTGCAATTTATTTGAATTATTCTACTTAGAACCCTATTATTTTAATGGGAAAGAAAGCTAATTTTAAAGTAAATGAGTGATTTTGGGGGGAACCTGTGTAATAATTAAAAGGAAAAACAAAAGCAAATAATCTACCCTTCAATTCAGAGTTGCATCCCTCAATCTAGAAAAGATCTTTCCTATTCTGCTGTACAGCAGATATTTCTGGTTGTGTTACTAGGCTTACTTTGCAAGTATATGATATTTTAAATGCAAATGAATAAAGCAACTCAGCCAAGACCTCTCCAGAAAACCAAGTTAGTACCAGTCTTCTCTTTTCCTATCCCACAAAGACTCATGCAGTGTAGAATAATAATAATATTCTTTCAATAACATAGCAGAGGGAATCAAGAGATCCTTCCTTGGACTGCTGAGGCTATTTAATTGTCATGTCCTCTGACTGAAAAACCCCAAGAGGCTGAATAAGGAGTTATAAAGCTGGTGATATGATAGTGTAATCTCTGAAGACCTTGTTATTTCTCCCTAAATGAATTGGACATGTGAGGTCACTACCTGTGCATAAGCCAGGTATGGCCTAGAGGAATGAGACCTGGTGCAACCATCATTTTTCTCCTACAGAATTGATTAGGCGGCAGACTGGCATGGGTGACACTGTCATGAGTGTCTATTACAGGCCACCAGATCAGCTTATGAGGTCTTCAACAGGCAAATTATAGCAGCCTCACAGCTACAGGCCCTGGTTCTGATGAGGGATCTTAACTACCCTGATATTTGCTGGAAGTCATACTCAGCCATCCATCCATCCACAGTCCAGGAGATTAGTCCAGTGCATTGTGACAACTTCCTGATGCAAATGATGGAGGACCCCTCTAGGAGAGGACCATTGCTAGATCTTGTACTCACCAACAAGGAGGGTCTGGCTGAATCAGTGAAGGTTGAGGGCAGCCTTGGGTATAGAAACTACAAGATGGTGGAGTTCAGGATCTCATGTGCCAGGAACAGAATACCTAGCAGAATCACAACCCTGGACTTCAGTACGGTCAGCTTCGGCCTTTTCAAGCAACTGCTGCGGGGAATCCCCTGGGACAGGTTACTGGCAGGTAAAGAGGCCCAAGAGAGCTGGTTAACATGCAAGGACCACTTCTTTGAAGCCCAAGATCAGAGCATTCCAACTGGTAGGAAATCAAGGAAGGGAGCCAGAAGACCTGTGTGTTTAAACAGGGAGCAGCTGGGCAAACTGAAGAGGAAGAAGAAAGTCTATAGGCCATGGAAGGAGGGGATGGCCACTTGGGATGATTGTAAGGCTCTAGTGAGAGAATGTAGGGACACAACTAGGAAAGCCAAGGCCTCCTTGGAATTAAGCCTTGCAAGAGCCTGGAGGAGTGGCTGAAGAGACATAGAGATGGGATGTTGGATTAGCTAATCAGGTTTGGGCCTGGTTTGTATTTGGATGGGAGACAGTCTGGGTATGACAGATGCTGTAGGCTTCCGCTGCTCTAGCATCAGGGGTTGGACTTAGATGATTTTTGAGGTCCCTTACAACCTGTAACATTCTGTGATTCTGTGAAGAGAGATCGAGGGCAACAAAAAGGGCCTCTTCAAATACATTGCAGGTAAAACTAAAACTGGAGACAATATAGGCCCCTTCAAAAAGAGTAAGAAGGAGGACCCAAGTAACTATAGACCAGTCAGCCTCACCACCATCCCTGGAAAGGTGATGGAAAAATTTATCCTTGACGCTGTCTCTAGGCACATCAAGGACAAGAGAGTTAGTAGGGACAGTCAGCATGGCTTCACCAAAGGGAAGGGAATTGACTTTTATTAGGCCGTAACCAGGTGGACAGATGAAAGCAGAGTGGTAGATGTGGTCTATATTGACTTCAGTAAAGCATTTGACTCAGTCTCCCATAGCATCCTCGCAGCCAAACTGAGGCAGTGTGGTCTAGATGATCAGGTAGAGAGGTGAATCGTGACCTGGCTGCAGGATAGAAGCCAGAGAGTAGTGGTCAATGGGATAGAGTCTAGTTGGAGACCTGTATCTAGTGGAGTCCTCCAAGGGTTGGTACTTGAACTGGTCCTATTCAGTCAATTCATTGATGACTTGGATGCGGGATTAGAGTGCACTGTCAGCAAGTTTGCTGATGACACAAGGCTGGGAGGAGTGGCCAATACTCCAGCAGGCTGTGCTGCCTTTCAACAGGACCTGTACAGGCTGAAAAGGTGGGCAGAGAGAAAATTGATGAACCATAACAAGGGCAGATGAAGAGTCTTGCATCAGGGCAAGGGAAATGACCTGTTAGAGAGCAGTGTAGGAGAAAGGGCCCTGGGGGTCCTGGTGGACAGCAGGATGACCATGAGCCAGCAATGTGCCCTTGTAGCCAAGAGGACCGACGGCATCCTGGGGTGGGTCAGAAAGGGAAGGTGGTTAGCAGATCAAGAGAGGTTCTTCTCCCCCTCTACTCTGCCATGCTGAGACCACATCTGGAGTATTGTGTCCAGTTCTGGGCCCCTCAGTTCCAGAAGGACACAGAACTACTGGAAAGAGTCCAGTGCACAGCAACGAAGATGATGAGGGAAGTAGAACACCTCCTTTATGAGAAAAGGCTGAGGGAGCTGGGTCTCTTTAGCTTGGAGAAGAGGAGGCTGAGGTGTGACCTCATTGATGTTTATAAATATGTGAAGGGCGGGTGTGGGGATTCCATGCGAGACCGACTCCACATAGACCTATACAATCACAGTAGAAGCCATTTATTAGTTCTCAAGCTGTCCCTTATACACAATCTGTCCCTCCACGAGATCTCACAAGTTATAACAATAAGTAGTGCTATCTTGCTCACGAGACAATCATACCTTCTAGCTGGCTTTCCAATTGGTTCTTCCTCAGGTCTGGCTGGCGGGCAGGCAGAGCTTCCCCTGCTTTGCACCGAGGTGCCCCATCCTTGTCTCTTGTGGTCTGCTCAGTTATCTCATCTCCATGTCACTTGGTTGTTCTCCGCCAGCTAGTACCATTCCTTACCTATGACGTCTTAGGCCTGAAGTAGCATCCACCACCACAGGTGGGTGTCAGGAGGATGGCTCTTGTCAATGTCATCTAGTGCTAGGACAAAGGGCAATGGGTGTGAGCTGGAACATAGGAGGTTCCATATAAATGTGAGAAGGAACTTCTTCACAGTGAGGTTTCTTTAAAACCTGCCTGGATATGTTCCCATGTGACTTGGTGTAGGTGATCCTGCTCTGTCAGGGGGATAGGACTAGATGATCTGTCGAGGTCCGTTTCAATCCCTGGTGTTCTGTGATTGTGAAACACAATCAAGGTCACTCATACTACAGGTATGTGCTACTGGGAAGGCAAGATGGTGGGACAAGGAGGGGAGAAGGTTTCCTTTTAAAGAGAGGACTCTAAAATCAGTGAGGTTTGCACAACATTGCAACCTCAAGGCATCTCAAAAACTAAGCACTTTAAGCACTGTGTCCTCTGACAAGAACAACTATTCAGATTAGATATTGATAACACTCCTATATTTATAGCTACTGCTAAATGACCCAAGATGGATCATTTTCTTTGATAAAAAGAAACCTTGTCATTTTACACATTTGAGCAAAATTGCAAATTGCTGGTAATCTAGCAATGAAATTTCTTACTTCAGCTTAAACCAGTAAACCTCTCTCTCACTCTGCTTACAAATTTTCTTTGCCTAAAACACCCAAGATAGAACATCTTTATTACTATTTAAGTCAAGAGCACAAGCAAAGCACATTTTTATGAAGTCTCCTTTCCTTCTGAAAAGATTTTGCGGAAGTTTAGTCTCTCACCTTTTTAAGACTGGCCAAGATTGGGAAGAAAATTTTGACTTGATGCGGCTGAGAACGAGTGTGAAGGTCAATTTATTTTTGTCATGGTAGGAGCCTGCATGCAGATTCAGTTCTGGGATACTTTCCTCAAGATGCTTGGACTGATATCTAGGAATTTTTAGGTTCATGTTTAGTTTGAGCAATGACAACGAAACACAACTGCTTTAGTTTAAGTGTTCGTGTCTTCAGCACCCATGAACCATCCACATGCAAAAATAAAGTTGTTTCCATATGCAGAACTGTGAGGTATAGTTCCCACTAATTTTCTTGCAGATGAATCTGCCAGAAAGATAGGCTATGGAGAAGCTCCATACTGCTTTCCCACTGGACACTAACTTTAGCTATTAAAACAACAATCTCTAAGCATTAGGTTACATCTACTGATCAGTGACTGAAAAGGAAGTCCCACAGACAGATATAAAGGCAATTAGCAAGATCTTTTCCTATACCTTTCCAAAAGGTCCCACAAGCCTAGCTGCATCACTGGTCTCTGATGCAGATGGAAATTTGCTACTCAAGACCCTAAGGGGAAGAAAATGCACTTTATTATTAAAACTATTCAAAACAATCCATCTTTTGTGAAGGCCAAAACCAAGAGAAGCTATTTAAAGTGAATTTAATGTGACTTCCGCTGTAGAGGATGGGGAGCCAAAAGGAGAAGTTAAAAAAAACACAACTCTTCTGTGTGCCAGGAGTCAGAGAACCACCCACTCATCTAGACAAGCCAGAGAAGAGTGCAGGAGATACAGCTGCCAGATAAAATACATTACAATCTGAACAAGATCCAAAACACTGATGATCCTGACCATCAGTAGAAACAGGAGAACCAAGAGAATTTAACTAAATTTGCAGAGAATCCAAACCTGAATTAAAATGAGGGTTGACTACTCAGGTCAAACAACCATATGAGATTGTCACCAGGAATCCAAGCAAAACAGTAGAGATTAATTCCAGAGCTCCTACTCAGACCAGGTGCTTCATACTATACAAATCACCCCATTGATTTCAGCAAGGCTACCTGAGCCACCAAGTCCTATTCAGAACAAAGTGAGGCACTAGATTTGAGTCCTGAGAGTCAGAATGTCCTTTCAAGGTCCTTGTCTGAACACAGAGCTAGAGAGAGGATGGGTGACACAGACAGGGCTAGATAATTGGTACAATTAGACACTGAGTTAAGAGCTCAAGAACAATCCTAAACAAAGACCTAAACATTGAGTGAAGAGCTCAAGACCAGTCCTAAACAAAGACCTAAACATTGAGTGAAGAGCTCAAGACCAGTCCTAAGCAAAGGCCTCCTCACTCTTCACCTCAGTTTCAGACACATCACAGGCCACACGTTCACAACTTGTGAAGAGATTTCTGCTAAGGTTGCACAACTTGTGATTTAGCAGAGCTGTGTTGCCTCCACGCAAAGTCTTATAAGGAAGGATGAAAGAAAAAGCCGAAACCTGAAGTGCAGAGTCTCCCAGCTGTCCAACAGCCTTGGATGGGCACCTTGATCCCACACAGCTGCAGAAAATCCTGTAAGGATTTTGAACCCGCACCCCTGAGGGTTTGTCACCCATCAGAAAGCCAGATGGGGCTTCAGGTCTCCTAAGCCTCATACTGGGAACTACATGGACACAAACATATAAACATGAGGTGGTCATAACTTGTGTCCCATGCACATCACCGAACCAGTAGGCTGTTCTGTACCCCATTCAGTTTCCCACTGAGAGCAAGTGCACAGCTCTGTGGGTCCTACCTTGGAAAAGTGACCCATCACATATTTTTACCAAAACCCACCTCAGCTAGGCCAGCGAGAGCATTCCCACATCTGAAGTCAGCCTGAAACTGGCCGGTATGAAGTGTACAAGCACTGGCGTTGTAGGATGGCTATTTGTTCATCCTCAGAAGCAGGCAAGCCAACATGCTAACACTTTACTCTGTGGCACTCTAAACCTTGACTGAGGTAGTCAATGCTGTTGCTTCATTCTCAGAAGGAATTTGACTCAGTAAGACTGGAGGATGGTACCAGTAAAATTCCTCTTGAAGCTTCATTTTTATTGAACACATAACTGTCTAAACTACTAGTCCACAAGCCACGTTTTAGTCTTCTTTTAAGCTTTATTGTCTCCAAACACTCAGAGAGATGTTCATGACTACAGCTCCATCACAAACAATAGGTTTTCTTTTGCTGCTCCCTTACCAGTTTAGCTTTTCCAGTTCTCCTCCTCGAAGCCAGTCTTCAACCTCAGCCAGGTAAGCTGGCCAAGCAAATTCTGCATCTGACTGAAGGCAGCAGAGGGTTAAGGTCAATAGTACTTCATTCATAACTGAAGAACAGTTGGAACACTTTGCAGCTGGGTACTTCTTGGGTTTGGCATAGATAGTTAGAAAGAGCAATGGGAGAAACACTGAAGCCTGTTCTTACTTTGGTGCTTCCTGTGCTTCAGTGTGGTGCAGTGCTGTCCATTTTTAATGATTCCTGGAAAAGTTTCACAGGTGTTGGGAAGGTGGGCAGTAACACTACGCTCCCAAAGTGTTGTCAGAGACCTCTCTTCTAGTCACGTTAACCTGTCTTTTGCGTTACACTTGCCATTTTGACCCTGACACAGAGCAGGACGGGATGATCAAGGTTGCTTTGCCGTAGTGCAAACACTGTGGCTTGACACAACCATAAAATAAGGTGACCCCTGCGATAGCCCTGCTGCAACTCAAAGACTCTCCTGTTTGTCCTAGTTAATGACAAATAGAGCATATTAGCCTGCAACAGAGAGAAGTTTGGTAACCTTCCTTCGGGACATCTCCAGAGTCGATGTCCTTTAGCAGTTCAGTAAAAACAGGCTTAGGAACAACTTCTTCCTAAGACTGTGTACACAATAGGGGAAATCACTTAATAGAAGTGGATTATTCAGAAAACTGTTTTGCTGAAAACTTGATAAAAAAGGTACTGGTTCCGTGGCAGAAAGCTTATTTACAGCAGCAGGGGAAAAGAAGCTGCTCAACGCTTATCTGGCAGATCTTATCGGGACTTCAGCCCTCCCAGCACATACAGCAGAAAGGAAGAACTTCACAGGCACAAATACAGCCCACAACTTTCCACCCTTGAGCCTGAAAGCCTGTGTCTTGCTCAGGAGGTTCCACAAGCAGTTTCATTCAACACTGGTAACACGAATGATTGTCATTGTCAGCAATGTGGACAACAGTGTGTCAGCTGTGGACAGCTCCAGGTGGCAAGGATGCAGTAGTGGGACCTGCGTCGTACAGCACACACATCCCTACAAATTCCCTACAAAGGAGGAAGGAGATTTCCCATCACCTTTGATTTCTTGTGGTGGCGCAAGGGAGCCCAATGCTGACTCCAAACCAGCCCTGACCCGGCCCTTGGAGCCTGCTTGGCATGGGCTAAGAGCTATTTCCACAGCTGGCTGCAATCTCCACTGAATAAACGAGGCAGACACCCTTTTTAATGAATGAAACACGTTCCCTTTTATTATAGCGGCTCGGGCAAAAAAATGGAGGTGGGGAGAGTTCTAATAATTCAGGTATGATTAAAAAGAGGATATTTACAGGCTTGTAGGCCTTGGGGAGAAAAAACCAACAAGGCAGCCCGGTTTCTATATACATCCCCAGGGAAAAGTTCAAGAAATAAGAAAATGCATAGAACCATTGTTCGCGTGCATTATGCAAGCTTTAAAAAAAACAGATAGGGCTGAGTTTCAGAGTATCAGGGAAAGTATTTGGGCTGCATTTAAGTGAGAAGGATTAGCTTGCATGATGTTGATTTATAAATGGCAACAACCAATCCCTTATATTCTCTCCTGCAGTCATCTCTCCTGCACAGTAATTCCCAGTGTTCCCTTTTGAAAGCCCTTGATACTCAGTTAGCCCCGAGGTATAATGTTTGATAATATAACTACTGCTTCTGTCACTGCGTTTTGTACAAACGCATTATATGTGGCCCAGAATGGTAAAGATTTATGTATGGGTATGGAAAATAAAAATCAGCATTGATTAAAAGCCCCAGATAGACCATCCAATCCCGCCCAGAGAACATCAGTTATTTTGCATTTTGACGTGGCGATTGATAACTCATAAATGCAAGCAGGAATGACAAATGCGGATGGAAACTGGCTTTGACAAAAACGATAACAGTATCAGTCTCGAGGGGCGATGGAGGTATAAGCAGGAGCTGTTTAAAATATTTAATCATTTTATGAAGGCTGCAAGATGTTGTTTGACCCTGAAGGAGTGTGAATGTCACATGGATCAGAAATTGCCAAGTCTTTGAAGTGAAATAAAAAAAATGGTGTTATTATAGATCCTTCTTGACATCCTATCATTTTTGTATAGGATTAAAAATATGTATACAAAGCTCTAGATAAAGGACTCCAGCAAAAGATGTCTTGGTTGAAGGGGGAAAAAAAAGTAAAGACATACTGTTGTGAATTTTTACTTCAAAATCCCAAAGCGTCTCTTTTATATTCTTCTGGAATGGCATGAATAGAACCAGCAGCCCCCTAGTAAAAAGACTCCTTTGGTTTTTAACTACAGGGTAAATTACGCTTTACTTTTGTTACCTTGGGTCTGACTTTTGGTCTTCAAAGAAAATCTTTCCCTTTTTTTTTCCCCCTTGTACTTAACCGAGCAATGGGTATTGTGCGCGGATGTGTGTAAGTATATCCATATGACCCCTAGCTGTAGGACTACATTAGGCACACTCACTTTATTATATACATGCACAAAGATAGCCCTGTGCAAGGTGTGGGGATTTTTTTTATGGGAGAGGGAGGAACTGGTAACTGAGCAGTGAAATCATGCACTACATTCTTATCCACGTTTGTGTTTTCAGGTTTTCCAGGTCTTCTAGAAGACCTGGAATCTAACCAGTCAAGAAAAAGTACTAAAGCCACAAGTAAATTCTGAGTGAATATTCCCATATGAATGAGGATTAGTTTATGTTTCACTGTGGTATATCAGCAGATGAAATATTACACTGTGTATTTTCTCTTTATCTGGTGTATTTCTTCCCTCCCTCTTCCATACCCTCCTCTCCCCCTTAAGTCACTGGCTTTTGCCTCATTTTATTATTCGAATTCTGTTTAGTCAGAGGCATGTAGGTGTTTAGAAGGACATTTTTTCCAAGGAAGGAGGTGGATTTCTGAGAACAGTGGTTCTTTTAGGGTCTGGTTTTGTCTTGTCCTTGAAATATGCTTTTCCTTTTCTCTCCAGTTTGGCCTGCTCCATATATTCCTTCAGGGCAATTAATCATTTAGGCTCGACACACAATTTGTTTATTCAGTAGTTATATATATGCAACCTTTCTTTTCTTCCCTCCCATTCAAGATTTTGCTTTCCTACCACAGAGGTTTTCAGCAAACCTCCGTTTTATGCCTTTTCCCTAACACTCCCTGTTAGAAGCGGGCAAAGATCTCACTTGCTTTGTATTAAGTTGCCCTTGCCCTGCCCAAACCACTAGGAAATTACACACATTCAACTTCACAACAGACCTCTCCTGGTACACGGCGGTCACAGCTCTTTGTGTATCCCGCGCGAGCTGATCCCTTTATTTGCTTAGGACAGCACAGACGCTTTGTTCCTCGCGGTGGAGGGATTCTGCCTGTTCTCATTTACATGTCCCATTGATTTCAGCTAAGTGCATACAGTACATGCTATTGCAGCGGAGGCTGTTGGAAATATCTCTGTTATTGCAGCACGCTGCACACTCTGCAGCAGATCTGCACCACAATAAACCTCTTCCTGCAGCATCTAGAGATCCTCCACCAGCAGCAGGAGGGAAGTGCCGGATGGTGTCCTGAGCGATACGCTACCTTTAACTGTCGCTTCTGCTCTGCTTGCTGGAGCTTTTCAATCCTGGTTATTTATTAAAGAAATTTCAAGCTCCTCTTGGTTTGGGTTTTTTTTTTTTTTTCCTCTCCCATTCTTATCAATTCCAGACCTTTTCTTTCTCTGTTCACAAGCGAGCTCCTCTCTGAAGTCTGAAGACAAGCCCAACTTCGTGATCCTCACGACACACGGCCTTCTGAATGCTTGCACAGGATTAGTTCATGCTGATGGACAGTGCCAGAAAGGACGCCCGCTTTTGCTGCCATTTTGTTCTCACAGCCTCCCCCAGTATGTTCCAGTCATATCCAGAACCGTGGATTTTATGTTGCCACATCTCCTGGAAACAACAGGAGAGAACTGTAGGGACGGAACAGAAGGGACCCAATTTATCCCACCACATTTACCTCTATTTTGAACGAATATAATTCTTCCCCGTCTTCTTTTTAATCCGCTGTCACTGTGAGTGGGGCTGTCTCTCCAGTGACACAGGTGGATGTGGTACTTGCCAAGGGGAGCAAAGTATTAAGAGCAGAAAAGTATTTACTGACATTGCACCATGCAAGCAGCTTGGTGATGGCACGGGAAGCTCTCCTCGGCAGCAGAATCCCCGTGCCAGCTCAGGGTATTTCCCATTCGGGCAGAGGTGCAGCAGGGCTCTGACACCCCAGGGTCACCTCCTGCTTCAAGCCCCTTCACAGCTGTGGGTGTGGGCAATGGTGGTCAGCTCCGCTCTTGGACAAGAGAGCAAAGCCCAGCTAGCCCAGCTTGCCCTGCTGGGGACTCAGCTGCCCTGAATTACTGGTAGCTCCCACTCAGTTCAGCCGTATGCACTTCTTACAAGCACAAATGAAAAGCACGCGGAGGAGAGCTATTTGCTATAGCCACAGTCTCCGAGTTAGACATCTAGCTGCTTTTAATTAGAACCGTACGTCATTCAACCATCAGAATAAATGCTGGTCAGAAAGTAGCAGCCAATTTTATAAACCAGATCCATTAAATGGACCTTGCATGCATTTAGCTGTCTCTGCATCCACCACAAATGAGGAATTCTTGTGCCTGCAGTACGGAAGCTAATTCTGCTGCTGAATTTTCCACAGACGTTCCACCTTCCCCACCTGTCTTCTCCCAGAGCCTCTCGTTCTCCCTTTTTAAACTGGAGCAGGGTGGCACTTTGGGTGGCTGGTTGTATTTGCCTCGAAACGTAAATTTCAGTAAACTACAAAAGTCATGAGTTTATGATGAATTTGTGGGTGGATGTGTCCTCCTCACCATTTTTTCTTTTTTTAATCAAAATTTACTTGTTAAAATTTTACTTTGATGTTTTTGAATCTTAACAGCTAAGGAATGAAAAGCTTCCCTGGAAGGTATCTTTTATTCAGAGTGGACCAAATCATAAACAGAGAATGATTAAAAGTTACAGACAGTGCTAATGAAATGTTTTGTTTAACTCAGGACATCTTACTTGGCGATGAACGGTTTCCGTATCAGCAGAAAAACTGAAAACCTAATTAATTTGGAGCAGACCAAACTGATTTGCTTTTGTAAATTTCCACGACCCATCAGCAACCTGTAAGAGGCATGTGCCTCGCAGTTCTGCTCCCCAAACCTTTAACTGCTTTTCCCCTGAGGATTTCTTTCATGCCATCTATTGTTTGCCCCTCCCTCAACTCATCCCATAAAAAGCTCAGCTTGGAAACCCCTTCAGTATAAATCCAGTGCAATAATAAAACACTTGCATAAGTGTGTGTGTGGGGGGGAATACATTAAAAATAAATCCAGTGAGAGCTAGACCCATCCAGTGGTGACCTTGGTTTAACAGATTACCCCAGGGCAAGCTTCTTGTGACAGAAGGCTTGTTCCAGTTTGATGAGGCTTAGCATGAGGTGCAACCATTTTGGGAGACTGGAGGAATGTACCGGTGGCTTGGTGCAACGGTTGCTTCACACGTATCGCTGTGTTGTGCCAGATAATCTGCCTCATTCCTTACTCTGTGTAGATCTGCTGAGGCTGCACCATATAAACTAAACAGGCAGAGTTTGGTCAGTGCATCTAATTCACCCTTGTTTCTTGACTATCATCTGTTTATCAGGCAAAGACTGGTCCAGACCTTAATCAAAATGAAGAAAATGAAATTCCCACTAATTAGGGAGATCTCAGCACTTGCTAGATCTTTTCAAAGATTAAGAGGTTAATCATTTGCAGTCAGACAGTAAGAAATGAACCTCTTGTCTCTTCCTTCATCCTCTATGCAGTTCCTCCATTTCAACATCCTTGTTACTAAATCTGAGACAATGTGTAATTATACAGAAGGAAATCTCTCTGGGGTATAGCTGAAGTTGCTTAAATTGTGCTGATTTACAAAGATGAAGGATTTTTATTTTTTTCCCCCAACTAGAAAAAAAAAATTACCTTTTTTTCATAATGGCAAACAACCTCCTGCAAAGTCAACTCCTTTTCTGAAAGTCATTGCTAGTTTTATAATTTCTGAGTCATTAGATAACAGATAGAACTCCACACTTAGTGGTTTCAAATGTTTATGGTCTGCAATTCATTCTTAATGAGCTCTCTCCATGTCTTTATTCTTCTTCACACCCTCCTGCTGGGAAATGTCTTACTCTGCCTTGGCTGTTGTTAATGATTCCACAATCATTTCAGAGCCATTTCTTCTGCCTTATGTAATTCTGACACTGCATAAGAGCCCAGCTCTGCAGCCTCACAGTTGGAAATGTAACCTTTAATGTATTAATTTCTCTTGCTCAAAACAATTTAACCTCTGTCTTGGTTTTGTGATTGCTAAGTGTTCCAATTAAATGCCTCTTTCATTTTTTGTCCTGGAGGGCTTGATCTTACCAGTATTATGTTTAACATACCCTACCTAGCAAATGATGAGCACTCCAGGGTCCCCTCAATGGTACTTTATCAATCCATTATCTATCTCATGAGTGTCTGTCACATTTTCAAAACAACAACAGGAGAGATTAATTAAACTAGTTTTAAACACTAAATAACAAAACCCACTACATGTGGAAACAAATAATTACAAAGCAGGAGAAGGAGTAATCCAGGAGGAATAAATGCACTTCCCCTCCCAGCTCCTCTGATCAATGGTAACCCACAAACGCGATTTAGATGCTGAACCTTCCACATCGGGATGCAGCCAGGATCAGGAGCTGTAAGAATGGGAAAATTAATCACAGCAACAAAAAGTCTCTGTGCGCTTGTCTTTTTTTATTTCACCACCTGGCACTTAACAAAAACCATGCCCAGCAAGTTCAGAGGGCTGCTGGAGAGGTTTTGCACCAGCACCCAGCGAGAAAGCATCTTTTTGAACATAAAGAGGGAGTGGAAGCCGGGGGAAGGACTGGCAGGTCACTACCCCTAGTGCTACTGCTAGTAAATGGTGACATTACAAGTCAGCTGCTGGCTGCTTTGCTGGTTAAAATCCATGTTTTCTCAGTTTCCTCCTAACGCCCTTTTGCCCAAAGTCAAACTCCCTTTGACCGTCAGCCTTACCACATCTGCTATTGAGAGGGTTGCATAAAGTAACTGGCAGAGTGATAGAGGCTGAGCCTGCGACTGTTTCTTACCAAGTAATATCAAAGTGCTGCCTGGTGTACCTGGACTCAAGATGCTGCACCTTGCGAGCAGAGGCAGGAGAAGTAGCCGTCTGGTTTGTGTCACAAGTGCTGGGGCCCATGCTCAGGCTGCCTGCTGAAGGTGGAGAACTGTGCCATCACAGCTGGCACTTGCACACTCGGGGCAGCAGAGAGCTGTTCAGGTGATCTTGCACTTCCCGGGTCCCTCAATAGGCAGGGAAATGAAGTACCAATAAGTAAATCTCAAAGCCAGGCATCTGAGGCAGAGAGGATACAGATCACGGCCACTGGCACTGGTTGCTGATGCTCATGGCTGTAACTTCGGTACTTCTCAGACTAATGGAATTACTAGCGTGCCACGTTTTAGAGGCATTATCTGAAAGCAGGAAAGGACACAAGTCAACCAGCAACAATTTCAAAGCTCATGCCACACGCTTGGACAAGACTTCACAGAATCACAGCATCATGGAATGACTGAGACTGGAAAAGGTACCTCTGAGAACACCAAGTCCATCCTGCAACCTAACATCAGCACCTCTTGCTCGCAGACTTTAAAAGTTGTACATGGGGCCCTGTGTTTTACCACTGGACATTTCACAGTAGGGTGAAGGTCTAAGGGTTTGACAAAACTCTTCAAGAACCATGGGAATGGCAGCCAAGGCCTTGCACTTTGCTGCACATCCACCTATCTCCTCCCCTCTGTGTCCTGCAAACTTCCAGTGGTGCTCACAGCACTGTCTTACCTGCTGGGAAACTGGTGGTTTGTTTTCCTTTAGCTCCTGATTTCAACTCTCTTTTAGGGCAAGCAGTCAAGGGCAAGTTCACCTCTGAAGGATCAAATCTCATTCTGCAGAACACTACAGCTTCCAACCTCATCCTCTGTAGAGCCCCAGGTATTCATCAATGGCGTGGAAGTCGTCATCATCTGTCCTGAATTCATGTATGTTTGGGGGTATTTCCTCCAAGATGATACCGCATTGAGTTTTGTTGTGATACCTCTATGTTTCTTGGGGTGCTCATGTGCCAAAGTCAGGCCAGTTGATGACTGCCTATGGCTCTACCATTTCATGTCAGCTGTGCTCACTATCACAGAGACACATAAGGCATCTTTTAGTTGACGAGATGGAAGTAGGTCCTGCACTTTGGGATACCCTGAGCATCACATGGTAACCGTAAGATTCGACAAGGAACCTATGGGATGTCCAGATGATACCAGACCTATCGGTGGAGGGACCAGCAGGATGCCCAAGGTGTCTCTGATGGCCCTACATACCTTGGTCTGGGAAACGAGCTCTGCCTAAAGTATCTGGCAGTTTATGAAGGAATGATGAAACTTTGCCTGTTCAGGGCAGTCATTATCTGAAATGCCACAATCTGGCAGTAACAGAGGAAGGCACCGCTGTGAGCTGGCAGGATGGCATTGCTCCCTAGAAGTCAATATTTACAAGAGATTGCCAGATGGGTGTGCAGATCTCCCTCATCCCCAGACTAATCAGGAGCCAAAGGAAGCAGGTCAATGTTTCTAATGTTCAGCTCTCCCCTATTGCTTTATGTCCACATTTCTGCATAGTGAGGAGACCTTTCCAGTAGTAATGAGATCTCAGCATCCTTTTCAATTACATCGTGGCCACAGAAAGCTGTTGAATAAATTCAGTTTTATTTTCAGACTCTCAGTTTTGAACTGTATTTATCACAACAGCTCCCACAATCAAAGCCATGAGGTTTGTTTTTCATACTTACCTCTTACAACAGAGCCTCACGAACTTGCCCCTTGCTTAAGAAGCAAAAGCCTGTCTACTCATCGGCCAAATCAGTTTGGGAAGGGCTGGTAATTTGTAGACTGTGATTTTACAAAAACAGATGTTACCTGTTGGTGAGCTCAACCCACAGTGTGCAACCTCAGGTAAAGCTGAAGTTCTCTTCAGAAACCATGCTATTTACTGTCAAAAACATTTTTATGAGTATTTTTGAAATCTTCTAGGAGGGAGTATGATCTCAAGGAAGACTTTTGAGATGGATTTCTTCAGGAACTTGGCCTTCAGCACAGGGCTTCTCGCTAAATTCTACAGCCACTGGCACAACAGGACCCCGATCCAAACTGCAATCTCCGAGCACCAGTTGAAAGAAATGTTAATTCAGAAGAGATTACCTAGCTGGTTCAGGTAAAAGTCATACAGTAGAAGTTACACTGAAGCAATCATTTGCCAGTGGTTTGGAAATCTCTGCTTGTTTAAAATATATTGATGAGAATCATAATTTAAACTCTTCATTATGATCACTTAAACCATTATCTTCTCCTCTCTGCCTGTAGCACTGCATGCTATGAGAAGGAAATGAGGTGAACTCTTTGAGGCGTCCTCCAGCTGTGGAGAGGTTTTGTGATTCTGTGAGAACACACCAGCTATATTTCATTTCTCTTGAGGATTCGACTCTTGAGAAAATGGTTAAAAATTTTCCAACATAATTGGGCTTTCACTGGAAAATTAGGAGTTCATTTCAATAATTTATTTCACATAAAGTGTCTTTTTATGTAGAAATTTTCAACTCTACATTGTAAATGCAAGAACTTCAAACCAGAGAACTTCAATTTCCAACACAAACTAAAATCATTTAGTCTAACAATTGCACATCTTTGGAAAAAAGCCTGTCCATTTTCGGTTTAAAATGAAAGAAAAACAAATTACGTATGGGCAAAATGCTATTTTCGAACAGTTCTAGAGCTGACCTCTCTAGTGAAGTTAATGGACCAGATCATAAGGTATTTATTCAGCATTCTCTTGGGAATTTCTCCACTTTTACACATGCAAATGCCAAGTGTCTGAATATTAAGCGTATGAAAGTCTGAATATGACTTTCTGAAACAGGAGTTGCTCAACATTTATCAGTCTATATAACAAACTTCTTCACCCATGGCTGATTATCATCAGATGATGAATGCTTATGCAGACTTTCTCAAGCTGTGGGATGGAACATACTGCAAGGAACATTTTTTCTGTGAAATAGTCTTCTTGCAGAACCACGCTGAAGCTCATCCTATACATGAGGAGCACTGCACAGGCGGTATTTCTGCTTTTGCTGATCCAGCAAGAAAGAGGAGCACAATGGCTCTCCTGGGTTAGTATCTGTCCAAAAGCAGCAGGGAGTGTAAGGATAGGTCTCCTGTGCTTTGAGAAAGGAAGTTTCTGCTGGAGCTTGTATGCTGCAGCCAAAGTTAATTAAGAGTCCAAAATCAACTTGGAAAATTAATAGTGGGGGTTTTTTTAAGCTTAGCTCTGCAGAAAAAGCTCTGATCTGTCTGCCAGACAAACACACACAGACACAAGACAAAACATTTAGAAACTGTTACTGCCCCATAGATATGAAGATCGTGATAGTTCCCTACCACAACTGATCGACATACTCGAACAGCATCGATGACAAAACCTGCCACACAGAAACCCTCACATGTGCCTGCAACACAAAGGAGGAATCCGAGGGAATCCAGACATTCTTCCCTGCTAGCCATAGGCATTTAAATTGGCTTTTCAAATGACCGCGTGCCAGAATGAAAACCACTGCGCAGCTGCTGAAGAACACTGGCAGAAGGGCGCTCTGTAGAAGAAATGACGGAGAACTTTGTGGTTTACACCTTTAGATTAATTATTGTCAACAGGCAGCAGCCTGTACGCACGCCACAAGTGAGTGTAGTTGTGGACCTCAAAGTCATTTTCCAAACTGCTGTTCATTGCTAACAGTCAAATCCCTGAGCAAGGGATGGTGGGTGTCCACTGAGAGACATGGATTCAGAGCCACCCCCTTGCACATACATCATAGATCCAGCTCCACTTCTTCCCAGTTCACCTCCAGCAACAAATTTCCACTCAAGCAAGAGCAGCTCAGTTTCCCTGACCAGAAAAAGTCAAGGCAGGCCATGGCCCTACCCATCAAAACAGCACTGCTAACAGGGAAAAACCCACTACAGCCTGATGGCTTTGCTCAAAATATAAGAGCTAACATTCAGTGAGTCTTCTCTGTAGCTCTGTCTCAGCTAGGAGACCCCACCACCTCTCCATGTGACCACAGTCTAGGGTTTGTCTGGTATGGTGCTGTGTCAAAGGCTTTGTCACACGTGCTCCTCTGGGCACATGGTGACATTTGTCTAACAACAATGGTGTTCTCCAGCAGAAAGTTCACCCAATTGTACAGCACGTGCCACTGGGTTCAACATCTGCTGTCCTCCCAACACTTAACAGGGAGTTAGGACAATATCAAAAAGTTGCTAAAGAAAGTTTGAAATAAGTAGATGTTGTAATCTGGCAACCAGTTTCAGTCTTTTCCAGCGGTGATGGATGTAATAATTTTAAAATCAGTGGCGTGAACAAAGCAAGAACCAAAACAGAGCTCCCCATTTCAACAGTGTAAAGACAGTTAACCTTTAAACAGATGGATAATTCTAGACAGCGCTGTGAAATTAATAGATCCTAAACTGTAGGTCTCCAAGCTGCAGAATACATCTTGAGTGACCACGTTTTCGAGATCATCATAAATCAATTTTTTTCTTATCAGTCTCTTCTGCATAAATCGACTACAAGGCTGGTGGGTTATGAATATGTATGTCGTGACATGACAACTGATCCAGTGCTCCAGTATCAAAAGTGCTGTGATCTTACTGCTTATACCGAACCGTCAGCTTCTCCACGTTGTAAGAAACAGTCGCAACGACACAGGGAGGCTGGACTGGGAAAAGGTAGCGCAAGATTCTCTGCAGGGAGTGTTTTAGCGAATAGAAGCATTAAGGACCCGTAAGGAACCCCGTTTCCATCTGTGCATTGTCTCCAGTTCTTTTCCATAGTAAACCATGACTTTCCACAGACATTTTCGTTTTCCCAACTAAATTCTTTCAGCTTTGGGAAGAAACAGGAGGCAAACTGGGAACTCCAAGGGACCTGATTGCCTTTTGTGTCTTTGCGAACACACGTGCCCTGAGCTTACAAAAGAGCAGACCATGCTTCAGGAGACCCTGCAAACACGCTGTTGTGCTCAGCAGCGACAAAAATGACTGAAAACCACGTTGTGTTGCTCTGCCCTAGAAAGCGCTATTGCAAACACATCTAACAGGGTTCATTTATAAGTACGGGATGTGATCAAAAACCAAATGAGAATGAGGGCTGGGGTGGAAGTGAAGCTCAAAGAGTGATGCTACATAGCTGCCAGGCTCAGATATGCCAGTCCCTGGGAGACACTTTCATCAGCATAGGGAAGATGCTGGCTGTGGAATAAACATGAAACTTGATCTGATGATCTCTTGCCTTGATACCACGTAGACCGCTGCTAATTACGAAGCTTCCTGACAAGCAAATAGCGCTCCGTATTTATAACAACAGACAAAATCAGCCAATTTGTCAATTTAATGCTGGATATAACTTGGAATTTTCCATAAAAGTAGCAAAGAAATAAGAAACAGAGTTTCCAGTTTAAAAAAAAGAAGGGAACTTATTTCCCTGGATTCCCAAAGGTTATTGCATTTCCCCCTCATCCTACAGTGCTCCTCCACTCTGGTCTCTGCTGAGATTATTTTCAGGGCTACTTTAATCAAACAAACATAGAGGTTCTCGCTCACAGTGAGAACAAGGCAGGGTAGCAGAGCAAAACCAGCCTGCTGCAAAACCAGTATAAAGTCAAAACAAACTGGTATCAACTGGAACTAACACCTCACATTCAATTTCTCCATCCACTGTAGACAGCGGGACTTGATGTGAACCAAGACAAACACAAGGGCGTGGAACCAGATTTATCCTCCCTTGAATATTCACAGAGATGGATACCAGCCAGCAGCACATGGGGGGGGGGTTGGTCCTCCTGGACTTCACAGCACACAGGCACAGAGGCAGTGCAGTCCTAGAGGTGACTTGCTCGCTTTACACACACAAAAACTTATTTGAACAGACACATGCTGAACAGAATACACAACGTAAAGCTTCTAAGCTATATGTGACCCACTTCTGCAGCTATCTGCAGCCGGCGAGCGTTCAGGATCACATTAACATAAATGCCATTAAGTTTTGGCCCTGCATCATCTTGATTTTTTTTTACAGATACATAATTATTGAGAAGAGGCTGTTAACTTTTTGTAGACTTTAAATGTAGTCTATCTGTTCTCTCTATCTCACCTCGTTCAAGGATTCACCTGGCAGAACTATTGTGTTGCTCTACTACACAAAAACATTCCGCTGCCTCACGGAGTGAAGAGAGAAACACCCAGAGCAGCCTCCCCGGTGCACAGGCACTGGGTACCCACAGCCATCGATACCAAGTCCCTGGAGGCAGGGAGGCAGGGAACAGCCAACCCTTTCGCTTAGGGAAGCTCAGCACCCACCTTCAGTGCATGTTATAACCTCAGTAGTTCTGTAACACCATAAAAATAATAAAGAGCACTGTCACCTGTCTAGAAAGAGAAATTATTCCTGTTGGGATGCATGCATCCAGTGCAATTCATTCCTACTTTTTAGCATTTTTTAAGCAAGAAACAGTCACTCAGTTCCACCGCTAGAAGACATTTTTAAAGATTTTTCTTGATATTTAAAATAGTGACTCTGCTGTTACATCTGTGATGTAATTCTATGATTCTATGATTATTCCTCCTTCCCTCTTGGAAGTGATGTGTCTAAGGAATGCAGCGGCCTTTCTTCTGGGCTGGCAAGCAGTAATATTTGTGGCGTTGACACTTGTCCTAGTGGAACTCTGGCTGAGTTTTTTCCACGCTTCTCTTGCCCGGTTCCTTTTGTCCAGGGTTCCAAAAAGCTGTTAAATGGCACTTCTGCAACTATCAGTCTGGACAGATCTGGACTGATGACACACGGGCGAAAAGACCTGGAGTCTTTCTGTCCTTTCTGTCCCTTTCTGTCCACAAGTATCAGCTTGTGCTTATCCAAGGAGTTAGCTCTGATCATGGCAAGCAGGATTTTTTTGCTGCTGTTTAGCTAATAGTTATGGTTCCCATTACATTACAACATCATGTAAGGGTAGAAAGAATTGCTGTGGCAGGAGATGCAGGCCAAATTCAGCAGCTGCTTTCAGAGAAGGAACTTCTTCACAGTGAGGGTGACAGAGCACTGGAACAGGCTGTTCAGGCGGGTTGTAGAGTCTCCTCCACTGGACATGTTTAAGACCCACCTGGATGTGTGCCTGCGCGACTTGGTCTAGATCAGGGGTCCTCAAACTTTTTAAACAGGGGGCCGGTTCACTGTCCCTCAGGCAGTGTCGGGGGCCAGGCTATAGTTTGTGCTGCCTGGCTTGTCCTGCCTGGGAGCTGGAGGGAGGGAGGGAGAGACCGGGGAGCCAACCACCTCAGCCCAGCTGTGCAGTCAGCAGGAAGTCATCTGCGGCTGCTCAGTTTCCACCACTCAACCCCCGGCGAGGGGGGAGAGTGAAATACCCTGGGGGGCCGCATCCAGCCCACGAGCCCGGGTTTGAGGACCCCTGGTCTAGATGATCCTGCTATTGCAGGCGGATTGGACTAGATGATCTTTTGAGGTCCCTTCCAATCCGTAGTGATTCTATGATCTGACAATGAGACAGAGGAGAACTTTGCAGAGTGTTCAAGCATATTTTTACCCCATTGTTTTGTTTCTTGAGCCTGAAAGAGACACTCAGTGTGATCTTTAATGTGTCCAAAAAGTGAAACAAGATCTCAGCTGCTATCTGGATCCTTTTATTTTTCCTACAAAATGGGGAGCATGTACATCAGTGCGTACTGTGCATGGAGAGGCTTACCCGAGCTCTCTCACATGGTCCTTCTTGGGAGAAGAGCAATATGTCAGATTCTTGCACTTTATGTGCAGCTTTGAACAAATCCTATATTTGATTTGCCACCACCTCCCCAAAACTCTCATTTTTCGCCGCTGTGTTTAGTAGCTGAAATACCTCAGTGTTTTCACTGAGCATTACCATGTTTACAAGAAAAAGAAAGCCCTCCGGGAGTCTCATTTGATTTCATTGCACTGTTTATAAATTAACAAGAAACGGAGACTGTTCTGAATGGCAGAGACAGAGAGAAGATACACACACACTGGGAATTCAGTGATGGCAAAGGGAAACCATCGCTGAGGATAAACAAACCTCTGAGCAGAGACCGCTGGCTCAGCCAAGGCGTCTGTATCCAAGCCATCGCGGGGAATCACAGCACAGTCCTTCAGACCTCTGGGCTGCTACAGCCAGATCTTCCTGGTGAAGCACCAGTTCATTGACTGCACCTTTCATTGTTTTTTACAGTAGTGAGCTGTAACTCCAGTGGCCTCACTGGTTTTGCAGTGCTGGATTTTAACCATTTGATCGATGCTGCAATGGCAGTACAGCAGCACTGACCCAAATCATCAGCCAAACCATTGCTTAGCCAACGCGCTGGTCACTGTGAAATGCGTATGAGGAAGGAAAAGGCACAGCTTATGAGAACGGAGCCAGGTTTGTTAACATTTCACAGAATCACAGAACATTGGGGATTGGAAGAGATCTTGAGAGATCAACTAGTCCGATGTGCCAAGGAGCTGCCCAGGGCAGCACCAGCACGAGAGTATTTTGCTGACCTGTGCTTTTCATTCAACTATCAGCTAAGTCAACTTCTTTGCAAGAGAAATTTTACGGAGGCTGTGGTGTGTGCACAGTGTCCCAAGTACCAAAGACTTCAATTTTTTGTTACTTAAGACCCTATAAGAGCCTTCCAGCACCTGAAGGGGGGCAATAAGAAAGCTGGGGAGGGGCTTTTTACAAGAGTGTGTAGTGATAGCACAAGGGGAAATGGCTTTAAGCTAGAAAAGAGTACATATTAGGAGGAAATCCTTTACAGTGAGGGTAGTGAGCTACTGGGACAGGTTGCCCAAGGAGATTGTGGATGCCTCTCTCCCTATAAGTGTCCAAGGCCAGGTTGGATTGGACTTTGAGCTACCTGGTCTAGCGAGAGGAGTCCCTGCCCATGATAGTGGGGTTGGAACTTAGATGATCTTAAAGGTCCATTCCAATCCAGAGCATTCTATGATATGATATTACTTATGCAATGCACTGGACTATGATAAAAGGGTCCTGTGTCCTCAGATTGTGAGGTTTTTTAATTTTTAAGAAACCCTCTAAATTTTGTGACATTTCCAGTTCTCTTGAAACACAGATTAAGACTTTTCTTAAGAAGATCTGCCTAAGCCACAGCTACAGCTCTACACAGAACCTCAGAAGAGAACAAAGAAAGAAATGGGCTCTTCACTTAAGCATGGGCTGAAGTCGATTCCTGCATTGGGGTGTGAATGGTGAAGACACATAATTACACAAAACCCAGCTCTAATTCTTCCTGTAGCTACAGGGTATCTACTTCCATCAATAGACACAGGTTTCAGTTGGCTCCGATCCTGCCAGAGCTTCAGCTAGCTGAAGGATGAGAAGGTTAATGTAAATGTTCGGTACGAAGCAGAACTGAGAAATTTGTGGTGAATTATTTATTCAACTAATTTAGCCTTCTTTTCTGTTAAGAAATTATTTCCCTTTTTTTTTACACCTGTGTTTGTTATTCTGGCTTCATCTTGTGTGAACATGTTTTGGCTAGTGGCTTGTGGACAAGCTATTGGTAAAGACTCTTCCCCTCAAAGACTCTCTCTTCCCTGTGCAGCTACTCATGGTTACACCTGAGGAACCAGTTACCTGAGGTTTCTGGTGCTGCTGCTGTCCTCAGACTGGGTGGCCAATGTTTTCCTAGTGGAGAGGAGTGGGGCTGGGTGGGAGGACCAAGGTTTAGGGAGAGGTGATGCAGCAGCCCCGTACCACCCTGTCCCGTGTCACTTTCACGGCAGGGTAGGCTGCACCTTCACAAGTAAAACAATCATCTGGGGTGACATCTGTGTACTTTGCCGTACACTCAGCCAGCCCTGGGACCAGCTGAAGATGTTCTCAAGCGTTCTGCCTTGGCCACAGCACTACTACTGCATTTCAACAAATTAAAGGATACGAGCGGAGAGATCCAGCTGCTTAAAAGCTACAAAAATAAAGTAATTTAAAAGCCTTTGACAGAGGCAGGGAGGCAAGAATTTCTGATAAAGACACAGCTGCATACAGCTCCAAGCCTTGAAATAACACAAGGAGTGCGTATCAATTTCTGTCTCTGCGAACATCGACTGCTGGAACTTAATACTAACCTCCCCTTCGTGGTGATGAAGAGATGACGTTTCCGTGTTATTGATCTTGGCAGAGACGCGGCACAGGCGGTGTCGAAGGGAGCGGGGCACCGGGGCACCACAGCCCTGGTCCACGTGCGCGGAGGCGTCCTTGCCCCACCAAGAGCTTGATTCCCAGGAAGCTGGGATGTGACAAATCTCTTGAAGGGCTACACAGGCAGCTGAAGAAGAAACAAGATTACAGTGGGAAACCAGACTTAACTGTATTTAAAAGATCACCGGTGGTTCTCACCATGTAAGAGACCTTCCTAGTCAAACACACCTCCACATTTGCACGGCAGGTTGATGGTGCGGTACATCACGGTGACACATCTCAGGAAAAGCTGCAGCAGTCGAGCTCCTTATGCCTGCCCCCAGAGGCCACTCTCATTTTCAGCCACAGGAAGCGCTGGCCATGCCTCAATGGCTAACTGTGAGGTACAGCAGGCCACACCTCACAGCACCTTTCCAGCCACACCACAGCATTTGTCACATCTATGGTACCACAGTTGCCGGCGCTGTTATTTTTTGTTTCCTTCCTACAAGTGGATGATGTGTGAATGAAAGCTCTTCAGAGTTTTCAACACTGTCCAAGTCATGGAACAGAAGACAGAAATATTTTCTGCACTTAAATCGAGGAAGGATGGGGAGCTGTTCATAAACACGTGCCCTACACTCCCCTTACACTTTCCCAGGCTATTTTACTCACAGAGTTAAGTTGTGGAAAGGCACATAACCTAAGATGCTCAGGGAGTGAGAGGAGTCGACGTGGATTTCTCCTGTTTTGTTCCTGCTTCAAGAAGGAGGTGCCTCCCACTTGTCAGAGTCCTCACCAAGCTCCAGACAAGCCAAGCCCTGCACAAGGCAGAGGGTAAGGATAGAAACATGTCCCACAGATAAAAACTAATCATACCTTTTTCCTCACTAAAAATTTTTGGCTCTATCTGAAAAAAGAAAAAAAACTGGTTTCCTTCAGAAAAAGCAAACACTGGAAATTCTCGTTTTCTAGTGAAGAAAATGTTTAAGTCAAAGGAAATGTTGCACTTGGCCTCCAATTAAATTGTTCAGATTTTTTTCCCCATTTGCCTAGGAAACCAAAAAGAAAAAAGAAAGAAGCTGCCTCAGATCAAGTTGTTCCAGACTGTTTCCCTCCAATGTTTCAGTGAACCAGCCAACTGAAAAGTCAGCTACACACCCAGTTTTAGATAAAAGTGGCAACCGCTGGCTTTGCTTTGCCACAGAGCGAGGAATGGGAGAGGCTTCATGGTCCCTGCAGGCAGGCAGGAAAGAAGAGTGTGCTTCTCTCCTTCGGCTGGGTCTTCTGACTAAGAGAGGCTGAGAAATACAAGCTGTGTCAGAAACAGCATCCCACAAGACATGGAAGTCCCTGGCATTGAGAAGGACCCATCCGAGTGGCAGATCATGCACTGGAAGGAAATGGGGGTGCAGGACAAAGCACCAGGCTATGCCCTTGCGAAGCCCCAGTGCCTGCCAGAGCAGCCTGGATGTGTCTAAGCACAGCTCAATGTTCAGGCCCAGGCTAATCCTTCACAGAACATATTTTCTTCTGGAGGTCTTGACAAGAACCATAAACCTCTGCTCTCCCTCAGAGTATCATCCCAGTGTTTTTCTCAATGCTCAAAGCTATCTCAGAGTTCCTAGAAGTCCTCCAGAAGCATGAAGAGGAGGACCTCCCTTTGTCAAAACCAGAGTGGAGAAGACAAGACTCGTTTAGGCTGTGCTATATTTCCTCACAAGTCCAAATCCCAGCAAGGGTAACTTTTCAACCAGTAAAGCAAAGTCCTACCTTCTGAACTTTATTGTGTAACGTGCTCACAACAGAAGTGTCTCCCTCTGAAACCTGCCACTACCACGAATATGCAGAATGCAATATTTGAATAGTTTAGCAGGAGGCCAGTTGAGCTGATAAAGCCTGAAACAACTTAGGAAAATACCTAAAAAAGAAAATCTATCATTTTCTTCCAGTCACAGGTATAATAAGTGTATTTTCCTAGGCATGGTCTGCAATTCCTACCTCCCACAGAATGAAGGTGCTTCCCCAGTTCAATGTACAGCAGCAGCTGGAGTGAATGGGGTGAGTGTTTGCTTTGTTTTTCTTATTAAATATAGATATGTGGTCAATCAGGAGCTGTAAAAATACTACTGAGGTGGTTACAGCCAGCAGTACTTCCCTTTGATAATTTTATGGCCCTGTGGTCAAGACGTGAGGCTCTCGGGTGTGAAGGGAAGCAGGATCCAGGACCACCTGCCATTACTGACTTGCCAGTAATTAAAAAAGCTGGAAAGTCAACAAAAAGGTGCAAAGTGTTCTCCCTGTAGCCGGTGCTGCAGCAGTCACAGCCAGCCACATGGATTTGCAGGTTAAATCCTCACCCTTGGCACTGTTTCTCCTCTTCCTTCCCTTTTGTCCTCCTTTTATTCCTGCCAGAGCCTCTTCTTTTCCCCAGACCTACAAGAAGCCACCACTGGAGATGAGTATCATTCTGTGAATGTGATTTTGTCCACCACTTGCATCTGCCCAAGACAAGCAAACACCCTTTCAGGACAGAAAAAATCCTAGTTAGCAGTCACCCACTGCCCCATCCCAGAACGTTTCTGCCAGAGCCACCCGTTCTCCACGTCTCACCCAGAGCCCTGCTAGCGTGTGACCAAGGTGGCCACACCAAGCTGACAGCACAGTAATGGAGGGTATCGCAGCCCTGCACTGGTGATTAAAGAGCAGTCAGCGATATCCACAGGGAAACAGCTCAGAGCTTGCTCCTCTCCAGCTCTGCCAGCAGGGAACAGGCAAAGGTCTGCAGGTGGGCTTTTGAGCTACAGATAAGAGAGAATAAATGGGCACTACCCTGTAGGAAACAGCCAAGCCAGTTATCCGAGACTGACAGCTTCCCTTCATCCCGACTGCAAAAGCTGAGATGCTAGAGGAGAGCAGACGTGACAAAATGCTCAGCTGGAGAAGCACAGTGCTAGTCCAGCACATCCTCCTTTCATCAGCTACGTGGCCACCACGTACGGAACCCACTGGTTCATGCTCTAGGTTGTTAAACATGGTTCATTTGTACAAAATGTGGAACTCTGAAACGACCTGGGAGGTCCTTTCCAGCCATGATGATTCTATGATTCTATGATCCCAGAAAGAAAAACATACATCAGAAATGTCAGGCTTTCCCTCCCTGTACTGACCTGAAGGTGTTGCAGCATTAGCTGTAACAAGGGATGTCCTCTCATGACGCGTTGACATGGCGTCATGGCATCACCAGTCCTATTTAGTTTTTGATTCTTTTTTGCATCCCTCCCGAGCAACAGCAACCAGTACAGCAGCAGGGACCAAACCATGAGAGTGGTCAGAGCCTGGAATGGGTTGCCCAGGAAGGTAGTGGAGGCCCCATCCTTGGAGGTGTTTAAGGCCAGGTTGGATGAGGCTCTGGCCAGCCTGACCTAGGGTGGGTGTCCCTGACCATGGTAGGGGAGTTGGAACTGGATGATCCTGCGGTCCCTTCTAACCCAGACTGACTCTATGGCTTGGTCTAGGTGATCCTGCTGTGGCAGGGGGATTGGACTGGATGATCTTTCCAGGTCCCTTCCAGTCTGTAGTGATCCTATGATTCTATGTCATTGCCCACTGCCAGTGCTGCCTCAGCTCACACACACCATGGACAGACAGACGGACTCACACTCTTCCCGAAGGGCACAAGTATCACCCCAAACTTGCGATACAATCCTCTTATTAGCCCAACATTGGCCACCCCCAGAGCTGGGTTCACAGGGAGGGGCAGACCCCAACCCACCAGGGATATTTCTGCCTTCCCCTCACTTTCTGAGGAGGGCAGAAAAAATCCTGTTTATTCCTGTAAACAGTTTCTTCCTGCTCAGCAGAAGGTGGGGTATGAACAGCCGCCGCTCCGCAATTTGTCACGGCAATTAGCAAGGATTACATACACTTATTAGATTACACATAATAAACACCACCGCGAGCCTCAAGATACAGCATCAAAAAGAAGCAAGAGATTTTAGTCCTTCCTGAGCATTTTCATGCAGTGTCTGAACACAACATTTTGAAACGCGAAGGTGCAAAGCTCTTTCATTTCTTTTTTTCGTTTTTCCTAGTGGGGAGGGCGAGGCAATAATTATTTCCCCCATCCTTTTTCCAGAAAGAATGTATTTAAATGAAAAAAAAAAAGAAGAAGAAGCATCAGCGTCTTCTCCTCCCACACACTTTTTCTGTTTTTACCCCTTCAGATTTTTTGTGGAAATAAAATAGAATCCAATTATAAAATTGAGAGAAAAATTTGATTTGTCAATTGAAAAAAAAATGTTAACACTTGCAGAAAATTATATAGGCATTTTCTGTTTCACATTTGTTACGAAAAATCAGGACATTCTGAAGAAGCTGAAATGTTATTCTGAAGTATTTCAGTTTTGTCAGCTCACTATTTTTCAACAAATACATTTTCAGTCAGAAATTGTCAATCTCCTTTTCTTCTCAGATCCTGTTGGAACTCCCTCCCCACCAGCCCCTTACACCACCACCCAGCAGCTTCTGGGCCCACGGTAAAGATCATTTACCTGATGAAGTTCTTTCAGCTAATTGGGGTTCTTTAACTCCAGCAACCCAGTGAGGGCAAAGGAGGAAGGGAGACCCTCTTACCCCTTCCAGCACCTCTCCTGGTTGCCCCTCCAGACCCTGCTTTTGCAAGAGCATCTATGGGCAGACAACGGTGACCTAGACCAAGGGACAGATTCCCTTCCTCAGCAGTAACAGAAGCATCTCCTTTGGGGTGAGCGCGTTACTTTTTCACCTGATGCTGTTGTTCTTTTTTTCCAAAGCACAAGTGTGGGTTTATCTGGACATGAAGACGTTCCACAAATTCCGCGGTGCCTCGCCGTGGTGGGAGCCTGCGCTGGGTTAGTTAATGGGTCTCCCCACTGCACTGTCTACGATCTGATGAGAAGCAAACCTCGGGCTGCAGGAAACGATTCACAGAAGCCGTCAGATAATGAGGAATATTATTCTCGGAAGGTCCTTCCTGTGTTTGAACAGGGGGAACAAATTAAAAGCTCAGGTGGTGTGGTGGCTTGGAAATAGCGCGCACAGCAGCTCAGGCTCTTATCAGAGGCAGCGCTGAAATAACATTTTCTGCTAAAGAGCTTGAAGAAACACGTTACACAATTATTAATAATGCATTGAAATCTGCAAGAGCATGAAGGCAGCAATAGTCGAGCTGTGCAGTCCCAGAGCTGGAGTGGAAAGGACGAAGTGCCCGTAAGGCACCGACAAGGAGGTGGCTTCCACTTACAACAGCTCACAGCACTGAAACTGGTGGTGATGACAGAGGTTTGCTATGGATCACAGAATCACCAGGGATTGGAAGGGACCTCGAAAAATCATCCAGTCCAAACTCCCTGCCACAGCAGGATCACCTAGACCAAGTCACACAGGAACACATCCAGGCTGGCAGCATGGTGCTGGGAAAAACCCTCATGCAAGACAAAGTGGGGAGAATATGCGTATGCCTCCCTGGTTTTGGGACGCAGAGACCCAGTCCTGTGCTGGCTGCAGTTTGAGCAGCAGCAACAGGCCACCGTGCCTGACCCACAAGTACAGTCCAGACCTGTGAGAAACCAGCCTGAAGTCACAAGGCAACAAGGCAGAGTGTATCAGGGCTCTTGGTCCCTAATTTTGTGGAGAGTGGGAAAACCAGTCCTCTGACACTGGCTTATGCGTTTAAAATCCAGTCTTCATGCCTTATTAATAAACACGTAAGTGCACCACTGGTATTTTCACTGCGCAGCAGTCCCTCCCGTGCTCGGAGCTCTCTGACATCACTCCGGAAGTAAGTGCTGTTTGCCAAAGACTTCTTTTCAATGTCACGGTATCTCCAGCCATGAGATAACATGGAGCAGCAGAAAAGGGACAGGTGACCTGCCAGAGGCTTGGATAACCCAACGGCGCTTTGGAATCGGACAAACACCTTCCGCTTCCCCTGCAGAAAACCCACCCTGCTTCCCGGGTCTGTCACACACAACAAGGGTGATCAGAATAAATCTTCATTTGGTGCTTCAGAAGGAGTGCGATAGAAAACCCATTCCCACAATAACTGCTAGTCACCTGAGGTCTGCGGCTTGTTTTGCAGCTCTGGAAAAAAAAGCCTCTGTTCACCCCTGGCCAACCGAGTTACATTTTCTGCTATTATTAATGCATTGCAAGGGTTTTCTTCATATCAATTTGAAATTATACATCTGGGAAATCCCAGTACAATGGCAGTCAATGCTTTGTTTCTCTGTGTGGCCCTTTGCAATTACTAGAATGTGCAAATATAATTTAGCGCAGGTAAAATTCAATCAGTCACCCCAAGCACAAAGAAATCTCCATCTCCCAGAAAAAAATCCAGAGAGTGTTTCCCTGCAAATGGCACAAGGGAGCTGTAAGAGTTTCTAAAACAAATTTATTAGAATATTTAAATTCAAGTTGTAATGGGAAATTTAGCTCAATAGGTGAGGTGGCAGCAGGCTGAAGCCCAAGTGAAGCAGGCAGACAGCTTTCCGGGCTGCGGGCTCACTCAGATTTCTGCTTGCACAAGGAAAATGCACAAAGCAGGCAGGTAGGTTGCTCAAAAAAAGCAAAGCCCAGGAGTAGCAGGTGGGGCCAGAGAGATGGAGAGGATGCCAAGGAGCGAGGCCAGAGGTGCGTCTTTCTTGTGGTGGCACCAGAGACGGCATGAGACGTGGTTCTCAGACACCACAAGGCTTCCCTAACACCCATTTCCCAAGTAGGCACCCTCTGCCCAACACTGAGCGCTTGCTGGTTTCAAATCTCAGGCCCAGGAGAACCTGAAGCTTGAGGCAAAGCATGAGAGGGAAAACACCAGTGGCACCCAGGCTGGACTTGAGGGTGCAGCTGCCGTAGCAGAGCACCTCTGCCCAGCGTCGCCAGAAGATGATGCAGAGCTGGGGTCTGTGGGCCCCGCGTGCCCACAGCTGCCAACAGCACAGCACACAGCCCACCTGGAGGTGGCTACTGGTGTGGTCAGGAATAGCATGAGGGTGACTGCTCCAGCTCCACAGCTTTTACAAAACCACAACAGAATGAGGAGACCTAGCACAAAATGAAAAGAAATACTCCACAACATTTAAGGACTTCTGGATTTACACTTCTCAAGCAACTCTAGCAACGCAGCATTTTGTTTTTGTCAAGCAGCAAAGGCTGCTCTTCACCTCCCACTATGTTCAGGGAGAGCTTTGTCACTGCCTTCAAAGGACTCGGAATCAGGCCTCCGATGTGTTAATAAGCAACAAGAATTATGGAAGGGATGACATTGAATATGAAGTCAGGCTGCCTGCGGTGATCGTGCTGCACAGCCTGTCACAGATCGCTTTGTGCTGGAAACCTGCACCACAGACCGATCCATGGATGAGACAACCACGAGTCACTTGTGCTTGGTAGGAGTATGGAGGGAGAAGGTGACGAGACAAGTCAACAGTAGCTAAATGGCAGTAGCTAATGGGGGTGGCTGAAAAACTCCAGATACATGCTGCTCCACTTCTGAGGAGCTGAGAGAACGTCCGATGGGGTCTGGAAGCAGCAGACCTTGCATTCTCAAACCATCACAGAATCACAGAATCATCAAGGTTGGAAAAGACCTTCATCATCAACTCCAGTTGTCCATCCTACAATCCCTGACCACCAAACCATCTCCCAAAACACCATGTCTGCCTGGTTTTTTAACATCTCCGGGGATGGTGCCTCCACCATCTCCCTGGGCAGCTTGTTCCAAGGCCTCACCACTCTCTCTGGGAAGAAGCTTTTCCTCATATTCAACCTGAGCCTCTCCTAGTGCAACTTGACCCAAATTCCTCCTGTCCTATCGCTAGTCACTAGGGAGAAGAGGCCAGCACTTGCCTCTCTCCAGCCTCCCTTCAGGTAGTTGTAGAGAGGAGTGAGGTCTCCTTTCAACCTCCTCTGCTCCCGACAGAACAGCCCCAGCTCTCTCAGCCTCTCGCCATAAGAATCATAGAATCATAGAATCACTACGGATTGGAAGGGACCTCGAAAGATCATCCAGTCCAATCCGCCTGCAACAGCAGGATCACCTAAACCAAGTCACACAGGAACACATCCAGGCGGGTCTTGAACATCTCCAGTGAGGGAGACTCCACAACCCCCCTGGGCAGCCTGTTCCAGTGCTCTGTCACCCTCACTGTGAAGAAGTTCCTTCTCAGGTTGATGTGGAACCTCCTATGTTCCAGCTTACAACCATTGCCCCTCGTTCTATCGCTACATGACACCCAGCTCCATCCTCCTGACACCCACCCCTCAAATATTTATAGACATTAATGAGGTCACCCCTCGGTCTCCTCTTCTCCAAGCTCAAGAGACCCAGCTCCCTCAGCTTCTCCTCGTAAGGGAGGCGCTCCACCTCTCTCATCATCTTCGTTGCCCTACGCTGAACTCTTTCCAGAGAGACCATAAGGTCTCTTCTCCAGACCCTACTAATGACTATGACCACCCTACTAATAAAACAGATGCGTTGTGCTCTTGCATATCTGAAACCCCATCGCTCTGAAAGCACCCACCTCCACTCTAGGAAAGTGCACCACTACAAGCACTTTGGAAGAGAAAGTCAGTTTTCCCTGTTGCTTCGCTCTGAAAGAGGCATTCCTGCTTACCTCCGGCAGAACCAGTCAGCAGAGGAACACGGTGCTCCCAGATACCTCCAGGCATACACAGAAGAGGTTAGGGGGATTGTGTCTAAGGTAACTTTCATGATGGCTCTTGGTCTTTGAGACTCACCTTGCTGGAGACATTCAGGCAACGTTTGTCTTCCGTGTTCTCTTAGCCAGCCCAAAGAAAGCCGTGTCCACCACAAATAGACCTGCTGGACTGTTTGGCAGAACGTTAGAGAAGCCATTAAAGGTGAAAACATTCAGCCAGGGCTTTTGCTTTTTGTGTGAATGGAAGAATGAGAAACTGCCAAGTCTCACAGAAATGAACAGCAGAGCCGAGGGGCAGCCCGATCTACCCTTTCTCTGACCTGTGACTGCACCCAAATGCGGTGTCCTTACCCATGGTGGGAAGGAAGGTCGTCGCTGTGATCCGACATTGCAGTCATTGAGCTATTTTCCACTCATCCATCTTGCAGGTAGCCTGTACACGAAGGCAACTGGTTTTCTTCACGGAATGGCCAGCTTTGAAAAACAGTCTCTGTAGCCCCAAATTGCCTAGGGACAGTGTTTTCACAAGTCTTCTGATCAAAAGCCTGCCTGCTTTCCTGCCCACTCATTTTTCTGGTGCTCTGGACTTCACCTTCTGTCCCAGTCTTTGCCTCCTTTTGCTCCTGGAGCAGTGTTGTGCCATTTCCTGAGAGTTCCTCCCTTCATCCTTCTAAATCACTCGGTCACATCCTGTTTTTATATCTCACCCTAAACCTTTCCTTTTGGCTATAACTTACAGCTGAGGGTATAAACCATCATCAGTATCGTGGCAGGCACTCTGGAGCTGTTATGCTGGGGCTCTCTACATATGCATGTTAAGGCCTCTTATCATTTCAGGGGGAGGTGAGGGTGGGAAGTGCCTTCTATACATCCAGGTGCTGATGACTACATTGCTTTCAAATTTTTTTGGTAGGAAATCCCAGCAAAATGGAGAAGAGGTATCAACGGCTACTTTGGGAAGTTCCTGTATCACCACAGCCTCTGCTTACCTTATTGATGGCATTAATTTGGGGTACAACATGCTCCTGCCATAGTCTGAGTGGAGGCACACCCACCCCCACAGCAAAAATCAGCATTTCCTGAGGAAGTTAAAACATCCTGAGGAAGAGAGAGGAAAGCAAGAGAGCTCATCAGACAGAGCCTGACACATGGTAAAGATGCAGCATCGTTACCAGGTATCATTCGAACGCACTCGCTGCTCTGCACCGCTCACAATTTTATGACCACAAAAACAACCCCCACACACATGCCAGAGTGTGACTAGCTGGAGACAGCTCCCAGCGTGTTACCTTCATCTCGCTCAGGAGACAAACAAGAGATCACAAATGAAACTGCCTACCCCACACTGATGTGAGCAGTAATGGAGGGTTTTGTCAGTGAGTCGAGGCTGCTCCCAAACCAAGCGCTTCCCTTTCGCGCCTTACAGCACCTGTAAACCCCTTCTGCCTAAAAGCCAACGAAATAAGACACCGAGTCACTTAGTTGCCACCTGGAGACACATAGCAAAAGCAGCCACTGTATGAATAGTTGATGCAAACATTTTGTTCGCAGTTAATTCCGAATGAATAACACAGAATCATACGGTTACCTCCGCGCCCAGGTACAGCAAGATCTATAATGCATAAAATTGATGTTAAATGCATAAAATCTCCTGCTTGGAGCATCAAAACACGGTCATGGTCTTGAATGCTGATGTTAAACCTGAAGTCTATTCCACGTATCACGCGGACTGTGGCCAGCGTTGACAACCTTCTGCTGCGACGGCTACCTTGCTGTAATAGGGCGGGTGCTGGCTGGGGATTTATTTATCTGGAGAGTATTTTTTCAGTCCAAGTTCAGCTTTCAACTAAAGGGGTTTATACAGAGTGAGACTGTGCACAGCCTCGTTGGTGCAGTGTTTCAGAACATGAGATTTCTTTGTTTATTATCTGCCGGGATGGTGCAGGGAAAAGCGACAGAAGCAAAGGCTGGATGGTGCTTTTCCCAAACTCTCTCCCAGGGCTAGGAGGAAGCAGTTGTCCCAGTCTGTGCTGGAAGGCATGTGGAGAGGCTTGTCTGATACACCATGAGCTGGCTTAACAAGGAGAAACCCATTCAATGTGATTTGCCTCCCAAGTAAAGACAAACGAGGAGAAAAGCAATCCAGGCAAGAAGAGAGGTATTAGTCAAGCAAAACGAAAGTTGCTCTTCCAGCAGGTCCGTCTAGAAACAGACTAAGTTTAGGTTTCCTAACTGCTCACTACTGCTGCTGCTACTATTGTCCTACCTGTAGGCAGGGAAGGGGATAATCCCACAAGATAAACAAACCTCAGTAGCCCTGCACATCCCAGCTTTAACTCCTGCCTCTGTTGGGAAGTGCAGAGGCTGCCCCAGGCACCTCTGTAGGTCTCTTTGCTGGAGTTGGAGTGCCTGCAGGAAGACAACCCCTCTGGGTCCAGACAGCTGCTTCTGAGCATCTCAGGGAAAATCCATCACTGCTTCCCGGTGTTAAACAGTTAAACCAGCTGGATGTGGGGACCTAGAAAATGAGGAGGATGAGATAACTACATTTGCGAGAACATTTGTTTTGAATCCAAACCATTTCCCCAAGTGTATTAATATGAATTACTAGGAGACTGTCTGAGGATTTATATGTGTAGTATTCCAAGAGAAAAAACAGAAAAAGCCTGTGCAGGAATAGTCACTTTTAAATTAAGATAAATTACTCCAAGTTACTTTAAAAAATACACTCATGTCCATTGTTTACGGCTGCGGAGTTCAAAACACCGAGCGTGTCTGCTGAGAGTACATGGGTCTGCCCTGCAAAACTATTTGAAAGGCAGCTTGATAACGCTGCCAGGAGAAAAGGGAGGGGGGCTGGAATGGAAAAGAAAGAGAAAAGGAAAGAAAGTGGGAGAGAAAGAGAGGGGGTGAGAACACACGGCGTTATTGACAATTGCTAATCTTTTGTCAGCGGGAGAAGTTGAGAGTTTTAGGCGTAAACCAGAAATTAAATTTTGCCAAGACGTACCGGAGCAGAGTCCCTCTCCATTTACATAATCAAATAAAAGGTAAGATTCAGCAGCACGACTGCTCGGCCTGCCAGTAAGCTGTTTGTTTCGCAGTGAGAAATAGAGAGAAGGAAAAAAATTTCTTCAGGAAGTTAGCTCTTTCTCATACAGTTCATATTAAACGTGGCACAGGCAGCAGATATGGAATTTGCTGCAATATATTAGTTTGATAACATTGCAGAGGGTTTCTCATCAAAACACAGAGATGGGGAATTACAGTTCCAAGGCCTAATTTAATAACAAAGTATGCTGTTGTTAAAAGCATTTTTGGTCCATGCTCTGTAAGCAGTGTGTGAATTGTAGGAAAAATCCAGGGAGAAAAACTGAAGAATTATGCAGACAAATACTGGTGGGCAGCCGGAGCTTAGGAAAACATGTAGCTGCCTTTCGGTGTCCTTATTGCCCATAAAAGAACATTTCACATGGTCAACAGCTCAAATTTATGTGGACCCTTAGGGGTAGATTTGCAGTACAGTGAGTAGGAGCTCACACACGCCACCGCGTTATTGTTAATGGAAGTTGTGTGGCTACGTCTTCCACTCAGTGATAAAAATGTGGGCCCTTGCTGTGGAAAGCTCCCCCTCTTCTTCTCCATCAGCAGTGCCAGAGGAGCAATGGAGAGTGGCCCAGAAACACCTTGCCTTGCATCTTGTCCTCCTGTCGTGCCACTGCCAGCCATTGAGAGAGGATGTCCCTTCTCCTGGACTGCAGGATGGGAAGCACAGCGTCTGCGATGCTCTTGCTCCTTCCCTGCTGCTGACTGCAGGTGAACCTCCCTCTCTCTCCTCCTGTCCAAAAATGTGCCTCTACCTCTGCTGTGGTTTAAGTGCTGAAGACATTCCAATGGGTGCAGCATGTTTTTGGGCTCCTCTTTCACCTCTGCAGTAACCACCACCGGAAGGGTCTTGCCTCAACCAATTTTGCAGGTAACAGATTTTTATGAGTTGAAACAATAGTTTGAAAAAAAGGAACTGATACTAGAGTTTGCAAAAAAGGACTGATTTTCTTCACTGTAATGAAGATTTAGGGTGACATCCTAGAAATTTTATCAGCAAGTTACGCATTTGTCCTCTGATCACCTGGGTACGGGCACTAGGACCTGAACCACAAAGCCAGACATTGCAAAATTTGGAATGGAATAATGGATGTCAACACCAGCAGAAACTGCTGTTGCACTGGCAAGCTACTTTGCTCTGAAAGATTGAAAACCCACCAGAGCTTTGTGGCTGCTGGTCACACGCCACCCATGTTACTGCTGCCCACGCTTGGTTACAAGGCTGAATCTGTAGCTGCTGTCCACGGCCCAGGCACCTTGTCCTGAAGTGTAGTTGAGAGGCCTCCAGTGCTTGATTTGCTGATGGGGGCAGTGGAAGCCCTGTTGTGCCAGCCTGGTGGCTAATGTCTTTCCAACCACGCTCTGGATTCTGAGATCTATAAGGTAGAGCAGTGTTTTCTTTACATTTGGTTTACAGTAACACACCATATTTCAAAAAAGAGTTGTTAGCAACATCCAGCCAACGCTGGATCTTATTTCTACTCATCTGCAAAAAATCAGCAATGCAGAAGGTGTTCCTCCTCCTCAGTGCTGGTTGGACACCACTTGTGAACGGACCACATCCGTGGAGAGGAAGCCTAACTTACTACAAGGAGATGCAAAGAGCATCCTGCACACAGGCTCTGCTCTCCGTGAAGCAATGAAACCCCACAGGCCTCTCATGGAGGGAAACGCATGGCCAAGGAAATTACGGATGTTCCAGATAATATCTGTAGGGTCATCATCTTTGCAATCTGTACCACAGAGACCTGCTGCGCGATGGAGGAGAAGCCTCACAACCAAGCCTCCTCTGTGTTCTTTGCAGCACTGGCTAGAGATCAGGTACCAATTTTATTTGCTACCATTTAATTTCTTTCCTTATAATTAGATGTGTTGGGTACTCCGAATCTTGTTTGGGATTGGTTTCACAGCCCATCACATATTTTAAATTATGATAGGTCAATTGGCCATTAATTCTAAGCAGTACTAATAATGGTCACTACGGCTACAGGGAGAAACAAATGGGAAGGCTGTTGAAAGACCTCTCCCCTTTTAACCCCCTTGACACATATTTGGATTGAAGTCAGGCAAACAAACCCGCCCCCTTGTCCAAATTAACAGCCAATCCCCTGCACATGAAGGACTAAAGAAAAGATAGAGCTGAGGGGAGGGGGTGTAGATTATCTGCGAACACAGAACCCCATCCAGTGCCATGCCGTGCACCTTCCAAACTGCTGCCAGAGGAGGCTGCCCAGAGCCATTTCCAGAGCAAGATCATGGCACTGAAGTGCCTGCAAGCTGAGAACCTCCTGTGAAGCCACTCTTGGTGAGGAGAAAGGGCTGGGCAACCAGACCGGGCTGTGGCAGATGACAGTTGGGCTCATGGAGGGGGTAGTTGCTTTTTTCCCTACAAAAGCCCTGGACATTCTGATATTTTGTTCTTGGAAGTAATCTTACTCACATTCTCCCCTCCCTCCTTCATTTTCTTCCTCAACGGGCAGCCCTGCTCTGGTGTGTTGCCTGAGTGGGAATTGCCTGTAGGTCCTGATGTAATAGCTGTGCCATATGGCCCCTTCACACAGCGGGAAGGTGGAAAAATCCAGGAGGAGAGGAAAAAAACCAACAAAAAACCAACAGCAACCCTGGAAAACTTTCTGTAGCAGCTCAGCAGAACTACAGCTGTGGCCACAAACAGAGGCAACAACTGGAATATTACTCATGATGCAGAGGGCACAACAACAGCACGCAGCCTCCCCAGAAGGCAGCTGAGCTTTATGTCCCATTTAGCAGAGCAGCCTCCCCGCACACTGTAAAGCTCCATTACAGCACACAAGCAGGTGTGGCAACCCTGGTGTTTGCAGTGGTAGATCACTCAGCTCCTCTTGCGTCCAAAGTACCCTCCTCTGGCTGCCTTTCTCCAGGTGTTTGCAGAGGAACCTAGTGAGACTGATTGGGACCTGCTGATGAGCTTTCATTATAAGCTGTTCTCTAGCAGCCCGATTCATCAAAATAATGGTGTATGCTGTGCATGTATTTTATGGCCGTACCCAGTTTTGCTTTCAAAACTAAAATAAGACACCTGTTTTCCCCACCCTGTCTTGCTGAGTAGTCCCTTTAAGAGCATAACCTTGTTATCAAATCTATGATATAGCACCGGGGCTGGGGAGCTTCACACGCACATAAATATCCCTCTTCCAGTTTGTGCTTTTTATACTAGCAGGAGAATCTAATGGAAATAAATTCAGTCCATGGGTCAATTACAGGCTTATTTTCATATTTATGGACTTAATACTTCCACACACAAAAAGATTCTAATGATAGCCTAAGGCACAGAGTAATCAAAACAACAGCTATTGAAAGGGAAGGAACCAAAGAAAAGTACCACTTTGAAATTCTACCCCCATCTCCTGATATTGTTATATACACTATGTAAAAAATGTTTTTCACAAATGAGTATGATTTTTACCTACTTACCGTCAGCAGAACGTTACAGAGAACTCAAAGGCAAGAGTGGCTAATGGAACAAAAGCCGTGCTTTTCTACCTTCACATTCAAGAAATTAACGCTTTGATATGAACAATAAAATCTCCTCCTCTCTTCCTTTTCCTCCTTGTCCCAGTGTCACTTGGTAAAGGAGTCAGTCTGTGATTCCTTCACAGAACGGGGATGTCCACACTCTGTGGTGACTGAAGGCCCCTGGAGGCACCTCCCCGTGGGAGACAGAAAGCACCCATTCTGCACTGACCAGCTGCATGTGTCTGTGGAGGCTTCACCGCTGCCTCGGGAAAGTGGGACAGGAAAGACTGGCTTTAGATTTCTCGGTGGAGCTGTCAGGATAGGCAGCAGAGAGGTATGGGCTTCACTGGGGCTAAAGCAGGTGTTGCTCTCTCCTACCCAAAAGAGGGGGTCCTTCTCCCCAGGTGCTGGCCACGGAGGGCACATAAAAGGCACCTTCTTCTCGGCTCCTATCAGCTGGACTGTTTCCCTACAAGATAATTCAGAAATGTCCTCTTGAATATCAGCAGTGCACACAGGTATTTGTTATCCCAGCTCGTCTCCATGTGTGTTTTATTTACCAGGCAGGGAAGTGTGAGGAACCAAGAGAGCACGTTTAAGCTCTCAGTGCCAACTGCCGCAAGATTGAGCGCGCAGGCTATCACCAAGCGCTTCATGCACTGCACAACTTGATTGTGTTGTTTTCCTGAGTTAGTTATTTATTAAAAGTCACTGGATTAGAGCATCTTGCATTTGATTAGACAAATGATATGTTGTTACTTGGGCCGTTTTGTGACGTCGTAATAATCTCTATCGACAATGCATCTATTAGCTTGGCGCAGTGTTTTCTATCCATCAAGAGGGTTTTTATGGATCTGAATTCCGTGCAAAGGGCTCTAACCCTCAAGATTTAGCTCTATAGAAATCTGACATGAGAAACAGCAAAAGAAAATAAAATATTTTCCTCATTTGCTGATTATTTCCACAGCCCCTGAACGCCTATGAATAAACCCTGCCACACCACCTGACACAAGAAAAATAGCCATACAGGAAGCTTAATATTTGCTGTAACCTCAGTTTCCTGGAGCTGGAGCGCTCCCTTAAATAATTTACAGCTCTAAAAGTGAGATAAGACTATCTCCAGTTCTGGCTTTGTTGCGTGTCCTGGGTTGTTCTAAACCACTTTCTGCAAGGGACATCCATCATTACAGACCCAGCTTTACCTTCATCCCACGCAGACATCCGAGAGACAGCGACTGGAAAGAGTGCCAGGACTGGAGATACTCTGATGTCATTTTAATGATTGTAAATCATTTAAAGAAGTCCCAGTCGTTTGAATGTGTTTGCTAAAATGTTTGAGAGGTCTTGAGTGACAATCTCCAGTACACATACACAATGAAAATAAGGTTAATTGCTCTCATTTGAGAGGGACAAAGCGCACAGGGCAGGGGAGCAGTTGTTCAATTTTATGTCGCGGGACTCTCAATAAAGAAATAAGTTACTCCACTCAGAAATGACTCCATCAATTTTTGCCACATTCCAGTAACATTAACAAGATCGATGGCATTCAAAGCAATAAAACATCCAGTCCACCTAGGATCCCAACTTTTACCTACTCAGCTCAACATGCTAACTCCAGCTGCATTCGCCAGTAACTACTATCACGTTTGCTGGAGTCCAGGGGGCAGAGAAGTTACAGAAGCTGACAAAACTGTTTTGTTGCAGCTAGGAAGGAAGCAAGAACAGAAGAATTATGAGGACAATAACAACTGTTGTGATAGATGTGGACATGAAACTGCCTTGGCAGCTGTGACCCTTGAGTGAGCTTAGTGGTGGGCAGTTGGGAGCTTCCTAACCCAGAGGGTAAGAAGGTAGAGGAGCACCGCAGAGAGCATCAGGCTGACCTCTTGCCTCAGGAATGGAAATGGCTTGGACTGTGATCTTTTCAACTGCCTTCTCCAAAAGGAGATTTTAAAGACAGTGCGGTAACTGAAAAGACAGTGTCTACATCAAGAAATGCTTTCCACGCGGTATCACAAACTCTTTCACCACAGATCACAGCATGCATCTTCACTGCCATACGGGCATTATCTCATCTCTTTAAAAGACAGGTGGGTTCAGCCACAGAGAGGTTACATCCAGCCTCATACAGAGCTAGGAATTAGGACCCATCAGACTGTACTACGGCAATGTGAGATGTGGCATCCATTGACTTCGATGGAAATTCCAGCATAATAAAAAGATTATCTGTTATCATTTGAGGTGTTTTGCACTTCCACACATGTGCTTGGGGCACTGCATGTGGACTCCAGGTCTCCAAACCATGGGAAATGGCAGACTTTGGTTGTGTTCCTCACTTCAGGCCATTGTTTCAGACCATTTCATTCGGTTCATGAATCAGAAAATCACCAAGGTTGCAAAAGACTTTCAAGAACATCAAGTCCAACTACTTGGCCTACAACCCCTAACCATTAAACCATCTCCTGAAGCACCACGTGTACCCCTTTTTTGAACACCTTAAGGGATGGTGCCTCCACCACCTCCCTCGGCAATCTGTTCCAAGGCTTCAACATTCTTTCTGGGAAGAAATTTTTCCTAAGATCCAGTCTGAACCTCCCCAGGTGCAAGTTGACCCCATTTCCTCTTGTCCTATCCCTAGTGTCTAGGGAGAAGGAGCCAACACCTTCCTCACTACAGCCTCCTTCAGATAGCTGTAGAGACCAGTGAGGTCTCTCCTCAGCCTCCTGTTCTCCAGACTGGCCTTGGTTGGGCCAGCAAGCAGTAAGAGGGAGACTGCTAACGAATGTCTTCACTCCAAGCAGAGTTTGTTGCTTCAAAACTGGTAGAAGCAGCTGGCATCAACATAACACCACCTCAGGCTCCAGTTTGTTTCATCCGAATTTTTACCTCAAGAATTGCAGGCAATTTCCTGAACTCTGGAGAGGGTCTTGGTGGTGGTTGTCAGCAGCATCCTCAGCACCACATTTTTTCCCAGATCTGCAGAGTCTCTTTGATAGGAACAGAAGCATTTCACTCAGCATTGCGCAGAAGCCGGTTTACCCTGGACTGATCATCCTTGTCTGGTGTAAGCAGAACTCTAAGTTTTCTAAAATTCTAAGGAAATGTAGCCAGGGATGTGATGCCCAATGAAATCACCTCCCCCAGACATCTGGCCCTCTGCTGGCTGAGACTCCCAGAGTGAGCAAAGAGTGGATTTGCCTTTCGCCATCCGCAGCCACCGCCGCCTCCCTGGGAGCTCCTGCCTGTTTGACAGTTTGGAAAAACATCGAGTCATTAAGCTACTGCTTAAATCAAGAGCAAGGACCTAATTTTAGGTGCCCATATCTGAAATCTGTGTGCGTTCATTGCCATAACGTCAAAATTCCTCACAAGAGGGATGGGACGAGACGTCCTCCAGCCAAACTTCATACATCAGCTCATGTGGACTGGACCATCCCCTTTTGGTTCCTTTCTTGGTGAAGCTTAGTGAAGCTGTCCACGGCCACCCCTCTTGGGAGTCTTAGAATAACCTAAACATTGTGGTGATTTGTGCGCACGGGTAGCCAGCCTGTGTGTGCGCATTCACACCTACGCTTGCACGTCTGCGCACCTAAATCAAAGCACTCGAAAAGCTTTGCTCTGCCTTAACCATCCTGTGTGACACCAGGGGAAGTTTTCACTGTGTTCACAGAAAGGTGTGTGTGTGTGTGTCTGCGTGTGTGTGTATGAGAGAGAAAGAAAGAGCAAGAGAGGCAGACGGAGAGAGGGAGAGAGTGCACCAGGAATTATCTATGCATAAAGAAATTAAAAGAGAATATTTTTCCAGAGCAATTGAAGCCCATCTCCTGAACAATGACGACAGCTCCTCATTTTCGACAACAATAGAGGGCACGTAGGAGTCAGCTCATTAGAATATCTGTGGCTCTTTTCTGTTCTCTCTGCATTAAGCCCCCATAATGTCAGTTGTCACTTATTAATGACAATTAACTAGTAATCAGCAGTGAGACTCTTCGAGGTGGTCCTTGCCTGACAGGTGAAGAAAGAGAACATTGCGTAGTGCCATGCAGTGACATGGAACCTTCAAAGGGAGCACGGCATTTCCATAAATTATTTCAGAAAGAAATTTTCTTTTAGACATTCTCTTTAAAGCATTAGGATCTTTAACCCTAGGAGGACTATACGGCTGCAGCTGTCCTCCCTGCCCCCCTCCCCTTATCGCTAGTATTGGATAAAATTGGAAGGCAGCCCGATCTGTCGTGTAACCCAATTCCCATCTGGGGCTGGAACAGCTATCAACCCACTCTACTGGAACTATAAATACCTTCCCTTGACACTCCACCTTAAGTGTTCACTTAAAGTGATGCCCAGATAGCAGTAATGAAGTTGCCAACCAAAGGCAGCAAGGTGGATGGCCAGTAGAGTCTGCGACACGTCTATTACCATGTCTTTAAAAAGTAGGTAACTCACAAGAGCTCAAACTACGTACACGCAGAGTCTACGAAATTGCATCCCCTTCTCCCTTGTTTCTGATGGGTTTTACACCCACTTGTTATGTCTTCTCTTAAACGAGAAGGCAATTACTGTTACTGTGGGGGTTTTAAGCAACCAGAGTATACCCAGGCCTCTGGAACCTGGTGGTTAGTTCGGCACAAACTCGATGCAGTTAGACTGCGCCGAATGCACTCTTAGACTGAAGTGGGACTAAAAACAATGACCAGCAACAAAACGACCACTAAGTTTCCTCTCTTTGCTCTTCTTCCCATCTTACACAACACCACGTAAAGAGCACTCACCATGACACTCCATTCAAACTCTGCTCAGGCTTCCCTCCTCACCTCTCCTTCTTTAGATTTTGAACAGGCACCCTTGTGAAGTCATTACACTGACGACTTCAGCTGTCCACTGCCAAACCTCGCTTCCTTCCTGAAACAAATTCACCCCCATTCCACGTTTTTCACAAGAGGTCAGAGAGCTTTCCAAACATCACTCCATCATGCTCCTATCTCCCAGCACAGAGCCCCATTGAGCTTTACCTACCTTGGTCCCTTTTTGTTTCCTAACAGGCAATCAGGAATCCCAGCCTTTCCCTTGTCACCTCTCTCAGTCCCAGCTTTCAAATCCCTGTTGACTGCTCTTATTAATAGCAATCCTTCTCCTATCGTTCTTTTTTCCCGTTCTTCCCTTCTTCTCACAGTAGATCCCAAGCTCCAGCCCTTTCTTCCTCTCCGTGTGTGCGCTGCTTTTACCCTTGTGGCGGCTGCCGATTGTTAGACTGTGCTTAGTCGTTCCTTGGCACTATTCCTTCTTCGCACTTTTCCAGATTCCCAGTTGTCAAAGCACGCTAAAAAAATGTGAAGTGTGACACTCACCAACCCCCAAAACTCAGGTGGAGGATCCCCATGCAATGTTCAGTCTAGACCTGCTGCCTTTTTTAGAGCAAAGCTCTCTCATGTTTCACGGTGTCCAACCCCGGATAACCAGTGATGAGAAATAGCAGTCAGTTAATGCTAAATGCTACAAACTTCAGCAAGACAGCACTTTAGAGGCAGCTGAGAATACAGCTCTCCCTTGAACATAAAGACACACATGACTGCAAAAAGAAATGTGCTCTACAGTGCATCCTGGAACCACATTTCATCATCATGCTACACACTCGGAGACTACTATATATAATTATTAATACAGTGTGCCCACTGCAAACATGCTGAGTGCGTTTGACCTTGGACTGCCAAGCCACACACCAGTTGTGGGCAGCGTCTGAGGCTGCAGTGTTTCAGAGACAGCATTGGCACATTAATAAACTTAAGGCTTGTTACTGTGAGACCTTTCCAGTTAAACCATTATACTTTCACTGGTAGCATTAGGCAGGTTCCCTACCATAGCAGCCCTGGGCAGTTTTTCTTATTACGGAATAAAATGGCTTTTTCCAGTTTGGTTTCAGTTGCTTCCAAAGTACTTCAGTCTAAACTGAAAAAAAGTCCAGAATGAGAATGTTCAGGGAGTCACTTACACCAGTGAGAAAAATAATTAATAAACCTCACATCCCACCTCCAGCAGGTTTTACTTTACCTTGGAACATGGGATGGACAGAAGTGATCTACTGCACAACTTTGTCACCTTTGTAAGTACGAAGCAATGAATGCCAAAGACCATAGGGCAGAGTTTTCAAGAGCCACTTCTCATATTGCCAGAGACAGAGAGGGTTAGGCTGAAGAAGTCATCTGACAATATAAAGCTTGGGGCCCCATTATCAAAACCAAAATCCCCTACTGTTGTCTCCCTCCCAGTCTATTCTCAAACTACTCCCAGAATGATGGTGACTTGCAGAGTCACTCTACTGGTCCTCCTTGCTGTGCTGAGGGGAGAGTGAGGAGAAGAGGATGCTGTTGACACCGTGCCTGTAGCAGTGCTTCCACGACAACAAATGAAACGTGTAGCAATAAACTAAGTCTAACCAGGGCTTGAAGGTCCTACTACCCACTGCTACCTAGGTTAAACCATAAATTCTTTACATGCCCCAATATGCTGTGCACTGGTAGGGGGGGGCAGGAAGGTGAGAGGGCCAGAAATCTTGTTTATCCCTGGCTGGGTTGCACTTCCAGGGACATTTTCCAGGATTTTACAGCAATGGTCTCTTCTGCCTGCAGAATGGTGGCAAATGGTGCGTGACCTGGACTGTCTGTCCACATGTGAAGACAATGCCCATTTCCAAGATCATAGAGTAGTCTAAGTTAGAACAGATCACCAAGATGAGCAAGTGAATCCATTAATCTAACTACCAAGCCCACAGCTAAACCAGGTCCTTAAGCTTCATATCTACACAACTCCTGCCATTCAAAAATACAGATCCTCTTGATTTCAAGCAGTTCAGCAGAACCTCAGCACTATGCAGTCTTGAGCATCCAGACGCCTCTGAAAGGAGCGTCAAAGGGCCAAGGGATCCTGAGCATGGTGATGCACAGTGTGATACAATAAAACTGAAGTGACAGCTGCCAGGTTAATGCATTTTGCCTAACTGATTTAGCTCCCACCAGTCCACCAGTGAACTTAGCTTTTACCTACTGGATTTTCCATCCTAGATTATATTGGACTGAACTCAAACTAGTTATTTTCGTTATGAATCCCCTGGTGAGTAAAGAACTATGTCTGAGAGCTTGCTCTACTGGCTAGACCTCTACCATCCAGTCAGGAGTTTTGGGCACAATTTCTGACTACACTGTTTGCAACATGCTGGTCTGTGGATTCTATTACCCTATGTGTCATGTTTTGGGTAGGAACTAAAGGTTCCACCCCACTTTTGTGCTTCACAGATAAGCTCTGACACAAACTTGAGTCAGCACGCACTCTAAGAGGAAGGCCTTGGACAAGCTGGCATGTGTATCAAAAGAGATGACTTTCACCTGCATGACCGTGAAGCTTGACCTGTATTTGCCTAATGCCTCCCATCAGCCCTTCAGGTGTCATAATGTATGCAGCTCTGAGCAGATCAGTCACCTCTGGACTTCCTCAACAGCAGATGGGTTGCAGTCAACCAGACTTCAATCTTCCTTCATCAGGTGACCACGTGGCATTTAGCCGCAGGTGTCCTACATCTGACAAGCCTGGTCAGGAACCTGTCAGCCTTTAACTACATCTTCACATAACACCGACACAACCACTCTGGACAGAAGTACAGGGCGCTGTCACTACATTAAATCTGTTCAGAGTTACGCTGTGCTGATGGTCAGCCCACAGTGCTCTGAACAATTTTGTTAGAGAAAGGTTTCATTAAAAAGAATTAACAATTTTATCCTCCCCCACATTTTTAACACTGTTTATCCAGAAGTAAAAACTGTAAAAGTCCTGACAACTTGATCACAGCTAATCAAATGCAAATATTCTAATTTTTACAGGGTAGGAATAAAACTTACTGGGCACATTTTGACCACGCTGACCCCGACTGAGCAGGTCACCAGACAGCACTGAAGAGAGGAGTCTAAAAAAAGGGATGTTCACAACAGAGTAAGTGGAGCTTCTCATTCTCAGTGGGAACGTCCACAGCTTTTATAACCATCACCTGCTCCAGTACTGGTTGTCTGAAAATGAACAGGTCCATCAGCCAAGTATCAGCGTTTGTAATTCTGATCTCTTGGCGCTAAACTACTCTAAAGTCAGTTTTGCTGTATCACTAGCAAAAAAAAACCCCAAACAAAACCAGTGAAGATGCTGGATGAAAAAAGGACATTTCACAAATCATAGTAACCTCAGGTAATCCACATCATCTAAAGAGACTTGGAAAATGTTCTCCCAAAAAGGAGACAGTTTTGGCCGTAGGAATTTTCACTTACCCAGAGTATTATATTTCACTTTTCATCCCAAAATGTGGTCACTCCACCTACCTGTAGGGTGAATTACACATGATGAAGGAAAACTACGCAAAGCTGCATGAAACATTATGAGCAGAAACCCAGAGAACAGCAGGGAAAACAAAAATTTGGAAGAATTATATTATCTAGATGAGTATCTGGCCAGCAAATAGGGGTTAGCATTCTATTCTCATAAATGGACAGAAAAGAACCCCGCTTTTAAATTTCAATGAACAGATGGTGAAATCCCACTTCCTGCTACTTTCATGCTGGGAGAGTAACTCAATACTTCATCAGCCAGGAGACCGACACCTACGGAGCTGCGAGAACACTCCGCTTGGAAACGGGCTTCTCCTTGGAGGCCTCCTAAGCAGGACCCTGCCATATTATTTAAAGAATATTGTACACTCAAATGGGAGATGGCTTTGGAAATTGCAGGCAGAAGCTGATGCAGCGTGCCCCAATTAGTCTAATGCAAGATAATGTGTGTATTTTTATGCTTTTATACTTAATTGCAATTGCATTTTAGTGGCCTCCTTGGTGAGGGCAGGTTACGCTTGCTGTCATTATTACCAGCACAACTACCCTGAAACAGCCGTCACAAAGTTAGGACGCAGAAGACATTAGTGAATATCCCACCAAACGCTATTACAACAGAAAAAAAAAGTCATCATTTCATTCAGGACTAATGCCATCAGTACACAGATGTCATCAAGTTTGCAGTGGTTAGCATCAGCTTCAAACCAGCAACAGAGGGAAACGCACACAGGAGGAGATCAAACATGTGAAACGGACACACCGAGGTCTCCCACTCTGAGAACAGACACAAGCAAACACTGAAACACTGGCAATCTCACGCTGAACAGAAGTAGCTTTAGACATCTCTGAAAAGAGTCAGGCACAATGGATTCTGATTACATCAGGAAACAGGTATTATACAGGCTTACAGAGACTGCTGCGGGTTTTAAGGCTCTTTCTTCAAGACCAGTCCTGAAAGGTTAGGTAGTCCCTTCCATGTACCTCTAGTAGCTACCGATAGAGTAACACAAACTGACCTCTGTAGAAATCTTACTGAAATAAAGAAAAACAACCTGTAAATCAATTCTTCGGTAAATAATAAATTGTTTGAAACGATGCAATTTTTAAAGGATTTTTTTAAAACAGGGCATTCAAACAGAAGCAGCAAAAAGCCAGAGAACAAAGGCCATGCCGTGGCTATGAAGCAAGGGAAGCGTAAGAGACCTCAGATTTTCATCCCCTTCATATTTCAGTCTTAGAAAGTGTTACTTCAGCAGAGTCACCAGGTGAAGTCACTAGTTTATTCTAAATGGACTTTCTTCAGCCCCGGCACAGATGATGAGTGATTGTCCAATTCTGAAGCTACAGAACAGAAAGGATTTAGCAATGTCATAAACACCTCTCGAGGGAGTCACCTGGTGTTGAGAACTCACTTTGCATGCCGTGCTTCAAAATGAGTTCTAATGGATTTACATTCGATTCAAACCCACTTTAGAGCTGTTATGTCTCCCGTTCAACCTCCTCACCCACCAGCGCTGGGTAATGCAGCATCTTCTATAATCACATGTTTGCAGGCCCGTGGTAAAGCAAACACAACTTCAAAGGGTTATTATTTAAAGACTCTGCGCTACGGCCCTAGGCTTGGCTGCTATTCTTCCTCATCACCCCTTGGGCTCAAAGTACATAATCATCCAGTAATTGAACTGAAATGGCTAAATGGCCAGATCCCCCGAAGGACACAGGTAGTTAGCAGTGAGGGAAGTTAAGGGATACTTTAAAAAAACAAAAAGCAGCAACCTCATGGCACTCTGCTGCACCACTGAGAAACACTGTGTGAATCTAGCTGAGCCAAGCCTGCCAGGCGCCCGCAGAAAACACGACGCACAGCTACAGTAAAGATTAAACGTAGGTCTGAGCTGCGTTTGGAAGCAACGGTCTAACGTTCAAAGTGCTTTCGGTAGAATCGAGAAGAAGGAGCAGAAATAGACACATGTGCACAGAAATAGATGTAACAGCATCACTAATACCATGTGAAAGCAAACCCCTCTAGGTCCTCATACTTAATAGCCCCTCCAAAAAGTGTAATGGATAGCATATCCCAGGCTTTCATACACTGTAACTGTCAAAGCACTCAGGAGATAGAGAAGTGAGGGCTCTGACAGCTCTCTTTTACATTCTAAATGACATCTGCATTCAACAGAACAGAAATAAAGATTAGGGGAAACACCTGATATGATAGAGCTCAGCTTACCTCAAAATGCAATATTTAAAAAGTACAAGAAACACGGGTCTGCCGCCTTGTACTGTAAGTAAAGACTGGTGTCTGAGCCTCAGAGGTACTCGCCGCTGCCAGAGAGGCAAGTCCTGCAGCACCCAGCAGACCACAGGGGCAGAGAGCCGCCGCCTCTGCCTAGGCAACTGTTGAATTCAAAGGGTGTTTTGCCTGAGAAGGAAGGAGGCGACAGTCTTTGAATGCACACTGAGAATTTCTGTGGTCACAGGCATCCAGCACAAGAAAACGAACTTGGCCGAAACCTTTGCGGTCCTTCTCATACTTCAGTGCTGAGCAGATCACCCGTTGCTAATCGATGGCACATCTTGGCTCTGCACCTCTCACAGCAGGTACCCAACGCAGACCTCTTTCAAGGACTAATTATTAGTACCATGGCTTCAAATGAATCACGTCAGCATATGGATTTGGAGAGATGATTTCAAACAGAGTTTTGCCAGTTGATGATCTAAATGATGCCTCTTCTTGCTGGAATAACACCTCAAAGGCAAGACAATGACGACATGACAATGTATGTAAATCAAGAACTGCATGTGGGTTTATTTTACACTTGAGAAAACAGTGGATTTAATTGTGTGAACCAAAATGTACTGTACAATATTAATGATAAAACATCAAAATGTATAATTCATAGTGCATTGCTTGCTTTATTTTTATTTATTTATTTTTTTTGTCAGATAGTTCCTTTAAGTACATGCATCTGGAAAGATGCAGGTGCCAGTAAAATTCCTCTATTTATATCAAGCTGCAGGAACTAAATTTTATTCCAAAAGTGTGGTTTTACATTATATACACAGAAATCGAATATAAAATGACAATATAAAAAGTTAAAAGAGAAAGCATACAGCCAGAAGGTACAAAGAAAGTTGAACAGTTTAAAATGGTACGATATGTAACATGTAGGTTTGTTTTTTTTAAGCTGATGCTGGCAATTTACAAGGAACAGAATCCAACGTTTGCCCCATTATTTTGTTTTCATTTACCAATGCAGCACACTATAGAAAGGTCAGCTTGTACCAAAGCTTAACATTTGTAAATAACTATAAACTGCAGTATTGTACAGGAAAAAAAAAGGGGAAAAAAAAAGAAAGGAAGGGAAACAGAAGAGCATTTTTACACTTGTTTTAAATAACAGCTTGCATACTTCTTTTTTTTTTTTTTTTTGCCAAAAAGTGGCAATTCTCAGCATCCAGAGGGTTTGGGCATAGTGGCAACTTGGTTTGCTATTTTTTTTCTTTATTAATTATTATTTAACTTATACAGTTGTGGCTTCCTAACCCCTTGAGTACTACACAGCTCTCCTTCTTCCAAGGACTGCATGCACAATTTCTTCACAAACCAGTTCTGCATTTAAAAAAAAAAAGAAGCTCATTCATTTAAAGAAAAAATAAGTCCAGCTTCCGACACAGCTTTTATTTGAATGAAATGCCTTTTTAAGTCTTTTGTTTTGTTTTTCCTCATTTACCTATTTAGTCACTGGGAAAGGCACAAAAATGCTATTACAGTTCTCAGAGGGTTAAAACTTGACACTACCGGGTTCCGTGACCTTTATTGTCATGGCAACTTTGTAATTTTAGGATGTCTCTTTATCACTGTTCTTTGTGTCTTTCTTTACGGCTAAATGAATGTCTCTCAATAGTGTCTCCCACTATATCCTACAAAAGATAGCTTAACATCAAGGACAGATGTTGAAAACAAAGGTCAGACTTTGACTCACAAAAAATAAAAACAGAAACAAAAAAATAACCATGCACAGATCAGACAAGGAGCATATAAATATAACTACAAAATAAGTGTAAGAAAAACCAAGGTCCAGATAGGCAGTTCAGCAACAAAAGTAAGACTGATTTCAGAGGCTCAGGTCAGGCCTAGTGCAGTACTATGAAGAAGTTTAGTGCAATGTTCCTGTGGTCACTTGCATACCTGGCTGCTTACCTGGACGCTATTGTTTTTCTAACTCAGTTACATAGATCAGATGGTCCTCTGGGGACTTGCCATGTGTTTTACTAAGGTGCAGTTTGACTGCATGCTTGCTTGCAAAAGTTCGGTTACAGAGCTTACACTGGAATGTGGAGCCTAAGTCCTCCTCAGCAATTCCAAGTGAGCCCAAAGTCTTGTTGGCAAGGACTTTTGAAACATTCTGCTGTTCTTGAATCTGATTAAGTGGCAACTTTGACAGATCCTTCAAACTAAACCCTAGGTGTGTCTCTAAGTGACTTATGTACGTAGAAGCAGTCCTGAACTGAGAGGCACAATCATTGCAAAAGAAAACAGGATGTCCTGTGTCCAAGTTCTTTAAAAATTTAGTTCCACCTGTCCTCCTTAACTGATACTTCACATTGGCCAGCCAGTGGCTAATTGTGGTCATGGAAAGACCAGTAAACTTAGAGATGTGTACCCGCTCTTGTGGACCCAAGTCCGACATAATGTATTTGCCTTCGGGGGTCTCCCTCAAGCTGGAAGCAAACTGGGCTTGAAGGATCAGAAGATGCTGAGGGTTCCAGTTGGACTGTCTGCCCTTCCTCTTGTGTACTGGAGACAGTTCATCCAAAGCTTCCTCAAAACTGCTCCCGTCAGCATCAGACTTCTCCGACACAGTAGACGGAGTTGAAGACTTGGGTGTCAAACGCCCCGTGAGGTTCTTCACCATATCGGAAATATCCAGCAGGGCACTCTCCCTCAGTGGGGATGAGGCAGAGTCAGCCACGCCGGAAACAAGAGGTTTGGTTTTGGACTTGGTTAAATCAATAGGTTGATCACTGTTCTCATAGTAGTACCGGTCAATAGCATCAGCCTGCTTGACCGGGGTGGTTGGGTAAATGGGCTTGTCCAACATGCTGTTGCTAATTTTGTACAGCATGGCCAAAGGGTCCAGAGAGGGGCTTACTGGCTTCGAAATTTTGCCTAAGTGGGTATTCATAATGGACTGCAAAGCACTCAGTGGGTTAATGAAGGATGGCTCAGGTGAATGGTCTGTGATGATTCCTAAATTGTTACAGCCATTTGCGACTTTCGTTTTAAGAGGCTCTGTACCATTTGGCGTATGTGCTTCTGCTGGACTGTCCTTCTTGACCTTCTGAACTTCTGTCTCAGAGCTCTTCTTCTGCTGCTGTTTGGTATTTGTTTCTTCTGCTTTGGGGAAGTCTTTGTTTTCTTTAGCAGCAGGTGACATGGGCTTGACTGGAGAACTCTTCTCTTTCTCCAGAGGCTTTTCTTCCTTCTTCACGTTGATTTTACCGGTAACTTTCTCCACTAGCTCTTCCATAGCAGATACGTTGCTCTTGTGAGGTGGAGGTGAGAGATTGCCCGGTGAATGGATGAGCGCGTTGTGTTCCGACGACAGCGATTTCACACTGCTCGCGTATGACGGCTGCATCTGAATGCTCTGCACTGCAGGCTGGAGGGGCTTGACTGTTCCTGGGAGCTGGTAGGCTGCATGAATACTAGGATACCCTCCCCAGGAAGGGGCTCCATTCTGAGCTTTGCTGATGGCTGTTGTCACCGTGTTCTCCAGGGATTTCAGTATGTCTATTCCACCTTTAGGACTATCGTCTAGGTCCTCCTCTCTGAGGTACTGATACAAGGTTGTTGGCTCAAATTTCTCTGTAGAGTCCTCATTCTCTTCTTTAATCTTTTTCTCTGTTTCACTGACCACCACCTTTTCCTTCTCCAGGTCTTTCTTTTCCTCAGAGTTTGTGGAGCCCGTCGGGGAATCAGGTTGCTTTTTAATGTTGGAGGCTGGTAGCCTTGTGTGGGTGGTGGGTGGAAGAGGTATAGACTGTATCTTCTCCTCCACCACAGGGTCCAACACTAGCTGTTTGCCTTTTTTGGAAGCAGAGTTGGTCACCTTCAAGAAATGACCGGTGACCATCATGTGAGCAGTGAGCTGCTGCAAAGTGTCATGGGAACTGCCACATTCCATGCATTTCAGTATTTGGGCTTTGCGTGCCTCAAACTGCCAAGTGTAGCTAGCACCATTTTGATAGCCATAGCGGTTGTTTGGAGTCACATAGGGGTTGGCAGTTTTCTGATCCTTTGCAGACTCACCCAGTGAAGCTTCTGCAGTGATCCCCGTTGGCTCAGGTGAACAAGGTGAAGCTAAGTCCTGAAGTGCTCGCTTTTTGGTAGAAGGGACCAATTTAGTGATGGCTGGTACTGGCTCCTTCAGAGGCACTTTCTGGTAATGCTTTGTTTTTATCATATGGACACTGAGGTCTTGCAAAGACTCAAATGAATGCCCACAGTACATGCACTTCAGTACTTTTTGGGCATCCTCTTTCCCTTCCATCTCCATAAGTGATCGTTTTCTAGGCTTTGACCACCGTTTGGTCTTATCAGCTTCTTTGTCTCTGTTGTCATCGCGGTAATGTCCAGTTTCATTCATGTGCACTGTTAGTTCCACCAGTGTGTCATAGGCTGCACTGCAGTCTTTGCATCGGAACTTGCTAGCACCGGTGAACACAGATCCATACAGTTTATTGTTTTGCCGGTAAAGCTGAACTGTGCTGAAAAGACTAGGCTCTGGAAGAAGTCCATATGACGAGGTCTGCTGCAAAGTTTTAGCTAATGCAGCTTGGTGCCAGTCATAACCTGAGCCACCACTGTTACTATTACTGTTACTACTATTACTCGTAGTCGTACTGGTACTGGTGTTGGTACTGGTAGTACTAGTACTCTGGGAACTGGCATTGGTGTCGGTACTGGTGGAGTTTTCATTCTGGATGATTCCGTTGTTGCTGGTGGTTGGATTGGATTTCTTTAAGTCCAAAGCTAAACTGGACCAGCAAGTCTCTGAAAGCAAATTTGCATACACAGCTTTTATTTGTGCCAAGCTGTCCTGTGGATAGGAAACATTGTCTGTGCACTGAGGATCCTCTTTCTCTTCTTTAGAGGAAGTGCTTTTGAAATGGGCCAGCTGATCACTGTTTTCACTAAACGGCGAACCATAGCCTGCATCCTGATTAGTTGCAGTGCTGACTGGGGAGTTCTGGTAGCTTTGAGCCTCTTTGATCTCCGCTTCTTCATTGCACAAAAACTCATTTTCCTGGATGTCCAGAGACAGCCCATCATCTTCCACGCTGTCTTCATCTATTTCTGCTGCTTTCAATTCCTCCTCAGGAACATATGCTAAAATACAGGAGGGGAGACATGGAGGGGAAAAGCAAGATAAAGTTATCAAACACGCACATTATACATCATCGGTGTCTTCTCTACTAACAATCCAGGCAAATTCTGAAGATGCATACAGCAGCCAACTCACCACCACTCACACACTCCCCCTACAAATCTACGTACTCTGTCCTGGTTACAGTTCGATGTCAGCACTACCCAAGTACCATCTTCAGCAGTAAAATGTGACATGACCACAGCAGGTATCATGGTGTCAAAGCCAAAATCAAACAAAGAGCCTACTAAAACATCCTGGTGCTGAGCTATGTTTACTGCACCATATATACACAACGTGCTGCAGCTGACCTGCACCCCTCAGACTTCACTAGTCAGAACCACAAGTGGACCAACTCCGTCTCATCAGTGCTGTCTTCTCTGGCAAACTGGCTTTAGCCACAGCGTCAAGGGCCATTTTTGCGTCACTTACACCTGACTGTAACAAACCTATACGGGGCAAGGGAGTCGGGGCAGCTTTTGCAAGGTCTCCTGGTGGCTGGCTGTACTGGGTCCACTTCAGAGGAGAAGAGCTTTCCTTTTTGCAAGGTGAAAAGAGAAGCAAGACTATGACTGTTTTCTGAAGTGGCGTGGACACACTTTGCCTCCTGTTATGATCTGATGTGCGTCCCACACTTTCCGTTTTGAAAACAACAGTCAGAAACGAAAAGCAAATGTTAAGAGATTGATTTTTTAAAGTAACAAACAAAAAACCCTACCATGACACCACCTTCCCAACTTGAGTATTGACGTCCAGCAAAAGGAAAACTTTGCTATTGCATTGCTACCTGGTGAAGAGTGCATCATCTCACCAAGCTATGTGTTTTTCTAGATCAAACTATTTTTCAAACTAGCAAATGTGATATTCATGAGCAGATGGCCATTACATCAAAACACATTTACTCCAAGGGCCCAAATCACAGAAGTAGCTTACATGTACCTAAGTGATAAATGCACACTTCCACTGCAAAGCAGAAAACACACTTGTGCCATTTCCCTCCAGTTTTGCAAAAGAAGCTTAGAAAGAGTCACTATGATAATGGAACGTAGATCATTTATGAGCAAGTCAAGGTAGGAAACATGGATTGTGAAACATGGATCATCTTCAGTGATCAAATACAAAAATGACTCCTTTGCAGCAAGAGATGCTGAAACGTGACCTATGTTCTTCCACAGTACGGCGCTGAAAAAAGTGTCAGAAGAAGAGGCCTTTTGGTTCCTGTGTGCTGTGAGGAAAAGATGTATTATCATGTTAACAAAGCTGAGGGCTTCCTCAACTGGGAGGGCAGTATGGGCTGAGCTTCTTAGGTACACAGCTGATAACGTATTCTGAAACTTCTGAAAACTATAAAGACTCTTCTCTCATCGTAATACCAACACTCTCTGAAACTTGTTTTAAGAGAAGTAACAGTACTGTGGCCACTACTGAATTCTGTATTAACCCTGGCAATGCAGACCTAGTGCAGCCCCTAACTACTTCAGTTCAGTCTTGTAAGCAGAAAAGTAGTTTTTCTAGTGCTGGTGTAGTGCTGGACCGTAATGCTCACTGTGTCTTTCATCTGTCCTGTAAGCGTTGCATTCTTTCAGAAGACAATCTGATCTTGTATTTTTTACAAAAGTGTTAAGCAGGGCCCAACTCCTTGCAGATGCATCGTTCTCAGTGTTTTCTAATTCATTTAAAAGGACTCATGAGTACTAAGCACAACAGAAGTCAGTAGAGAAATCACCCTGGAGCCAAACACCAGGAAGATGCCAGAAAAATACATTAAAAAATTCTTTAAAATCAATTTGGTCAGTAAAATGAAGAATAAAATACAGAAACAGTAAAAGAATTATGAAGTTGGTCAGTTTCCCAGTCTTGCAGTCACGTTGCTGTTGAAACACTCTGCAGGTGTTTGAGCACAGTCCTGCTCTGCAGTTCTGAACACTAGGTACGCAGGTAGAATTTACTCCCACAGCTACAGACCTCTTAGCTCTCTCATTAAACATCCTTGTTTTCAGTCATTTCTAACAGAAAAACAAAATATATGTTTACATTTCAGAAAAGTTAAAAAAGAGGCATAGTAGAGTATGGTTTCTGATGCTGAGATTACTTTTAAATAAAAACCTCAAAACCTCAGAGACATAAAATGCATAAAAATGGATGGTTACCTTCTGGTATTTTTATTTTTTAAAAAACCCCACTCCACAACTTAGTAATGACCAGCAGAGCGTCACCAAACAGAGAAGCTGAGAACTCGTGGGGTCTGCATTCTTAGCTTCCATGAATGGCTACGTTCGTACTAACCTCAGCATAAAGCTATGCAAATTTTCTCTTAATTTTCACATTCCAGTATTTTTAATAAATAGATGTATGACACTGTTGTAGGATGATGAATGTTGCTATAGTTGATACAGCATTTTGTAAGAACCCACGTGATTTATCTGTTTAGGTCTCTTTATCTAATTTTAAATTGCATAACTATATATTTTTATATTTGCTATATATAACCATATAAATATGTGCTTAGGCAGAAACTCCACTTGAACCATAGCCCTTTTATTTTACTTATTTATGACAGTATGTTTTCTCTATTATTGTACTTCTGAACTTTACCATCAAAATAAAAGGAGTTAAACCACACAAGAAACGTTAAAACTGCACAAAAGGTTGGCGTTAAACTGTTGAAGCAAAGAAACTGAGTGTTGGGCTGAAAGAACCATCTTGCACTGACTTTCCTGGTCTCGGGTTCTGCTGAGACTGAAACGCGATTGAGTTCACCCTCTTGCCAACAGATACTGCAACGTAAGATGTAAGACTATACAACTGGCCATGACTTTGATTTTCTACCATTTCAGAATTTAAGCCAGATTTTTAGAAAGCCTGAATGTGCACACCTCCATGTCTGCAGAGCCGTTATCTGACGTGATACCCAAAAAAAGCTTCTCAACCAAAAAAACCCCAGAAAGACTAATTTGTCCAAAATGTTTCGTTTCTATTGCTGCAAACAAAACTACTCTATTTACCCCCTTTAGCTATCAGAGGATACACGCGATACCTTCTCATTCAGCACTACTGTGTTTGTGAGATGAATAGTAGCACGCTCACCATGTGGTATTTTGCAAGGTCAGTGCAATTCTCTAACTGAAAAGGTTTCTGCTAGAGCTAATCGAGAAGCACGCAAAATGAAAAATGGTCAAGCCTATAAACATGGATGTTTTACTGAAATTCTCACAGAAATCTGACAAAGAAGTCAGCCTCAGAATTTCAAACGTCACAAAAACCTTCCTATTGCGATTACTTGCAGAGACAAGCAGTGTCCTATGTCACATAAAAACGTGAGATGCTCTGATTACCTCCCTACATTAAAATAGGTAGCTCAACAAATCCCTGTGTGACCGATAAACTCTTGGCCACCTTCTCCAGTTATGCCTGCATCTGCAAAGACAATGCCGGTCCACACGTGTCCTGAAACCACGCAGAAATACCCAGGGCAGATACAGGCAGCCATCCTCCGCAACAAGAACGATATCCAAAGTGGAAGAAAGCACAGAACACAACGCCAGCTTTTCCTTCTCGTTTGTGCACGCACAGACTCAGGGAAATGCAGAGAGGAAAAAGAGGAAAAAAGCTTGAAATTCCAGACCACTAAAAATGAGGGCTGAGCAGTTTGTATTGCTTTTCTTCTTATTAAGTCTTGCTAATATTTTCTTTGCCCATAAAACGTGCCTCCTGGATGCCAATGCTTCCCCAAAGATACACTGTCATCTCTGAGCAGCGTTAAAAGCTGTGCATTCTAATCTGAGTGGACATGAGACGCTATATATTGTACATGTGAGTAGCACAGCACATTGTGTTTGCTTCAGTGAGAATATTTACACTATAAATACACATCCATTGTTTGAAAAAGCGGGCAGAGAGCTGAAACGTAAGGACGTGGTTAAAAATATAAATACTCTCACATAAAACCCTTCCGTAACCTCGGACCTGAGCTTTTGAAGGCATCTGTCTCTGTGGAGGCATTCCTTACCATTCAAAAAGACAGTCAACATTGAATACATTATTTTGACAGGGGAAAAAAGTAACGATTGGGCTTTTAACAGTCCACAAAATTAAACGTAGTAAACTCTTCAAGACCTGATTTTAAATCCTCCAAGTAAATAGGTTCACTCGGAAGAAGCACCTAAGTACTGAAGGCTACAATCCAGCAAAGCAACTGAATACTGAAATAGTTTTCACTGAAATACCTATTTCATCATTTCAACAAACAGGGATGGGTTTAAATGTAAAATTCCTCACTAAATCAGGGTCTACTCTGGGACAACAGGGGCACAATGTGAATGTCCACCATTCTGCAAGAGATGTATTGCTACTGCTTCTAATATTTACTCAGCCAACAGGAGACGGCAGCTGCAGAAGTTTTCACAGCCCACACTGTCACCTTGCACAAACTGGGGGTGACTTCCACTGCACACGAGAACACATCTCAGGCAAAAAAGCACAGACAGAAAAGACAGTCTGGAGTCACACATCTCCCACGTTGCAGAAAATGATGGAGAAGAAAATCAAAATACAAAAACCAACCACAAAACATTCACAGATCTGTTTCCAGAATACAGAGTTTTACAAAAGACTCCAAAAATCACACATTGCGAGAGGTTAACGTGCCTGCTGGAAGAGCTGCAAATTTTCTATACTAGTATATACAAATGTTCATACCACATTCTGGCACAGATGCCACAAATCTGTGTGTGTGTGTGTCTGTATTACAATGTCACTACCGTGGAAAAATATGGCTTAGTTATGACAATGGCTAAGGATCAGCGCAGACTAGCAGACACCCAAATAACCCTGCTACAGTGGTTTGTGTCTTTCACATCTAACTGCAGCGAAATAGAGGGCAAAATACTGCAACTGGCCACCCTCTAATTCCAATGCAATGGGTCTGAAAAGTAGGTAAGATACCACAACAAGCACAACTTCCATGCTTCTAGCAGGTTGAATTAAAACCCTTAAAGGCATCCCATTAAAAACCAACAAAAAGATTCTTCTCCTCCTTCCCTCTGCTATCCTCTTAGAGCAAATGCTGCAAATTATTAGCCAATGCTGGCAATTGGAGAACGAGCAGCTTGCACGCGGGGATATTTTCACAGTGATTCTAATCTGAGAAATTTACTTGCTCTTCCCCTTCTATCTGATAAACTATACATTCAAGCATTCTCATTAGTGCTCAGATCACCAAAGAGAGCTAGAGATGAATCAGTCCATCCACCCCTCCTCTCCCTGCTCTGTCGAGATTATTTCATTGAAATGTTCATTTTCATCCCTGCTGGCAACATTAGAATGGAAGTATTTAACCTGTTTCCATTACTTATACAAATTACCATTATGGGGTAGGACAGATGTTAGAATCATGCCACATAACTGACTTCCATACATTCTTTACGGAGAGGATAAGAAGAGGGAAAGCTGTTAGATCATATTATCCAGTCTCAATAATGTTCTCTCTGCTACCAGATTCATTAACTCCCAACATCAACGCTTCACTTTCTTTCTGTGTGAAAATGCTCATTCTCCTTGAGCTCATTTAATTTGGAGCAGGAAATCTTTGTCAGAAATAATTTTTTGATCAGGTGCTCTAACTAAGGGGTGAAGGGGGGCTGGGGGAAGAATAAAGAAAAGGGGGGGAAAAACCCAACACCTTGTCGAACATGTTATTTCTCTAACATGGATGATGAAAGAGAAGTCAGTTAAGATGCTGGTACTCAAAGATGGCTGTCACTTCAGATAGGGGATGGCACGACTCACCTAGACAGGTGACGCTTTGGTGGAGCAAAGGCTTGCTGCATTATTGAGAGCACCAGAGATCAGGATGACAAAGACTGCAGGCCCAGGGTGCCTGAGGCTCCTAGAGAAGTGACTTCAGCAGGCACATGGATTTCAGCCTCCATTTGCATCACTAACTAATAGTGAAGTACAACCCAAAAGTTCGGTGATTAACAGGCAAGCACATGGGGACAGAAGGAAACTACCCCAGTCACTGTCAGCAGCAACTTTCTATTCATTTGGAAAGAACAAGGTGAAACCCCATATTGTTGAACCAAAAACATCTTTTTAAAAATTGTTTTATTGTAAATTACTTGTTCAAAAGGCTTTCCTGTTCATCCCCCTGTTTTCCTGCTGAATTATCCTCCTGCCCGCCCCTTTAATGCCTTGCTTAAGGCTGTGTGATTTTGCCATCCCAGAGTATGTCCTTGTGCTCTCACTGGGGCTGGGAACCACTGCAAAAAGCATCGAGCTTGCCAGCCCTTCTCACGTGA